>JANAVB010034416.1:1726843-2224343 GCA_029216955.1 Iris pallida
TGGATTGGGCAGATGATAATGTGAGCATTGGCTCAAGGCAAGATGGCTAGAGGGCAAGATGGCAATACGAATGAGAATGATGGTTTTGCTTAGTTTTCCTTATCATGCATTATATGTTTTCTTCTTAGATAAGTTGCATATAGTTGCATGGTCATGGACAACTTGTCGACATGGTGGTTTTTCGAACGGTATTCCTGGGCCATGGAACCCGGTTCGTCCTAGGGGAAACCAATGCCGAAGTAGTGGCAGTGCTGAAGTAGTAGCACGGTATACAGGACTTGCAGTGGGGCTAGCTACCTGCACTGGCAAGGGCGCTGTATACCTGTAAGACGGTCCAGGATGGCGTGTCGCCAGTGACCTTCATATAGATAGGTCAGGTGCTAATGATGTCTTATGCAGGCAGAGTAAGTTATTACTCAAATACAGGGAAGGATGTCAGCTGTTGGTAAGAATCACCTGAACGGTGATATTCATATTGAATCATAATATTGTTTCTAACAATGTCTTGTGCAGGCAGAGTAAGTATTATAAATGTACAGGGATGGCTACACGACCGTGGGTAAGAATCACCAAAGGGTGATAACAGTATACTTTAAATTATGTTGGCTATGAGATTTGTATGCTTTACTTCTTGTCGGCTATAACATGAAATTGACCCTAAGGCAACAAGAAAGACCACTGTTAATAATGTTCTGTAACATGATTACTTAGTGTTGTCTTCTTAGGTGAGTTGGGCCAGCATCGCTCGCCAGTACATTGATGATGTACTGACCCACGTTGTGGGCAATATTACAGGTGTTTGCTTGGGGGAAATCCTGTGAATCAGTGCTTGGCATCGATGAATCGGATGGGTGTGCAGAAGCTCTTCTTGCAAGACGATGTCTTCTGCTATACGGGACATAATGTATGGAACATGGGAACTCAGTCATACCAGTGAGATTGTAGCCATATTGGCAAGTTCATTGTAAAGAAGTCGGTATATTCATTTGTAGCCTAAAGGGCAAGTGTATACATTCAGTTGGCTATTCAAAAGTCTTGTAATCAGTTGTAAACTCTGTATTCCGCTGCGAGTCTTGTAAACAGTTGTAAACTCTGTATTCTGCTGCAAGTCTTGTAATCCATTTTGATTATCAATAAAGAGATATATTTCTATATAAATTGTGTGACTTCAATTTATCTGCTTGGTTCCGCTGCGTTGTCGATGTTTTCTGAGAATTACCAGGAACTGTAATGGTTTTGCCTTGTACAAGCGCAATCTAGACTTGTACGGCATCACGTCCAGTGGCTTATTTTCGATCCTCCGGGATCGGGGCGTGACAATATACACCTATTTATACCCTCTAACTAACCCCTAAAACTAGTCCTAAGTGTAGGTTGAAATTGAGATTGAGTGAGTGAGTGAATGGTTTAGTTAGGATTTGGTGAATGGGTGATTTTGAGTTAGGAGCGTCGGAACGCATCCCAACTTGAAGGAGACCTAGTTAATGTGAATTAGATTTTGTGGGTAGGCTCCTAGGTTGAAATCGGGGTTGCGTGTGGGATTAGGAGGATGGTATCGCACGATACCATTGAGTATCTTGAGATATTCACGATAACGGGTAAACAACCAATATGGACCGTAAGATGGACTGGATGTCCACTTACCCTAGGGAACTTGGTAGGTAATGGTTGTATAGGCTAGTACCCTACTACCCTAGGAAGCCCGGAGTGAAATTCCTAAGGGAAGGCCACTCGGCGTCAAGTTAGAATGGTTTAAGGGTAAGTGTATTAAAGGGATAATCGGATAAATTCAAGAAAAGGGTTCGGGTATTCGGATTGACTTGAAACTTAGGTGACTTGTTAGGTACACCCTACAAACATCATTTTTGAACCAATTTTGGCTCGATTGACGCAGAGTTGACTTTTTACCCAAAAGTCAACGATGAGTCAACACTTTGTCTAAATTTAACCAAATCCAAACTAGAGTTGACCAGTTGACCAAAAGTCAACTGTTGGTCAACATTTGACCAGTTTGACCTAGGGTTGACCTAGAGTTGACCCGAGTTGACCAGTTGACTAAAAGTCAACTGTAAGTCAACTCTTGACCCCGTTTGACTTGCTTCGACTTGTTTTGACTTGCTATGACTGGTATGAACTAGAGTTGACTTAGTCTGACTTAGATTGACTTGATATAACTTGATTTGACCTAGATTGACTTGACAGGACTTAGTGTGACTCAGTGAGACCTAGTTTGACCTAGATTTTATATCATTCATCATAAATCATTCATAATTTTGTTAAACCTAAATTAACATGCAATATCTCATCTGTAGGGCTCTGATTACCACTCTGAGCATTGATATACCCTACAGCTCAGGACAGCAGGCGAGTACATTCACTGATAGTTTTCATTGTCTTGATATCTGCTATATCCGATTCAGTTGTAGTGTCTTACTCGATTTCCAGTCATGATAGTTCACGGACTAGTATACGTTGGATCATGACATGAGATGTTGTTCCTAAATTTTCTTGGTATATATGTACATTTCTTGTCTTGTTCCATGTACTTGTATAGACACTGATTCCTGAGAGGGAGTAGCTATCCTCTTAGGAAATCCCGTGTCATGACGTGTCATGTCCAGGTCCATTATACTACTCGAGGATGGAGAATTATTAGGGGTTATGTGATCAAAGTCCCATGTCACTATTTTGCTTGTGCTACTCTCACCTCACGTAGGGTGTAGCAGATACCTCCATGTCCATGTTATCCAGGTTGGCCGGTATGACTTTTCGTTGAGGTCACCGCGGATTGTTGGGCCAAGTGGATAACCCTACCATGATTCCCTTGTCGATCACATAACGCTCTAATAATTCAAGACATATTTTATATTTACTTATCTTATCATATATCCTGTTCTGTTCTACATTTAGTACTTTCGCACCATGCTATGATATTCAGTTACTCATATGTTCTACATGCCTTTATATTGTACCTTGATTGAAGACTAAGTTCTGCTCGGGAGAAGGATTACAACCCCGGTCCTTATTTGGTTTAAGGGTTGTAGCTCAGCTTCCGAACGGTTCCCAAGTCTTCATATATCTTTGTCTTGTAGTTCATTATACTGTCTCTTATAGAATTTATTAATTCACATGGAACTGCTGTTAGTGCTTGTACTTGCTCATTTTCCTGACATGATACCGTTATGACATATTACAGATGACTCTGAGGTAGACTGCTCGACCTATTATAGGCTCGAGCTAGATGGAGTAGTCCAGGACCGTGGCCTTATATTAGAGCTACTAGACTAATTTGTACTCCCAGAGTAGTGTAGATTAGTTGGGTTGCCTGGACTGCGATCCAGCTAGCATTATCAGACTGTAGCTTCTATGTTATATTTTGAGACCCTGTGATGTTGTATATATATCTGGGCTTGTGTTAGATCTTGGACTTATTCCCTTTTCATCCATCATATGTTTCTTTCTGTGCTATCTACCTTAGTTTTATTCTGTGATTGAGACTGTATTGCTATGTCACCTCCACTCGGAGTGTATATACTGTACAAGTACCTTTATACTGTTAGTCGTAGTATTTACAGACCTTATATACAGCGTTCTACTGCCGATACTGCGGTATAGGCTGGACGTACCCACGTGCTCGTGCCCCTCATAAGGGTGCGGGTCGTGACACATTTTTGTGGTGGCCCACGCAGGTCCGGTGTTGCAATTAGTGCGATCTCGTAATGGTGCTCGACTTAGAGTACTAATTACGAGCCTGTAATTAGGACGTAGGACCTAGGATACGATAGGAGTTTCTCAATCACACCTAGGAAAAATTTCCTATCTTTTGATTATCATGATTACTCCCCTTGTATTAAATTAACTGTCCTTCTTTGATAATGTCTTCTCATGTGCCATATTGATCTCTTTGCTTCAATTCGTCTCCAGGATGACAAAGACGCACCCGCAGGCCACTGGATCGAGTAGCTTGCCCGAGAGATCAGACCAGGCTGAGGAGGAGGTTCACGAGACTGCCCCCAGTGATTCCACTATCCCGGAGGCCCTGGCAGTTGCACAGGGAGGTCTACCACCTCCACCCCAGAGGATTTCGGTCGCCGTTCCAGAGATACTGCCACCACCACCCCCGATACCGACGGATACACACCATATGTTCCTTCTTCTTCAGCAGATGATGGAGACACAGCGAGCCCAGGCAGAGGCATCGCAGCGCCAGACGGAGGCGTCACACCGTCAGATTGAGATGCTAAGGCAGAGCATGGAGAACTCGCATCAGCTTGTACTGGCAGCCGTGAAGAGAGTGGCACCGGGTACGGTGCAGGGCCCTACTGGCCAGCAGCCGTACCAGCAGCAGTCCAGGCCAGGGACAGTATTAGACTTTAGGAAGATGAGCTCCAGGGACTTTATGGGCACGGAGGGCATCCTTTATGCAGACGACTGGCTAGAGGACGTGCAGTGGAGTACGGAGCTAGCAGAGCTTCCTAGAGGACTTTGGGTTTCAGCCGCAGCCAGCCGATTCTTCGACATCGCGCTGACATGGCATCGTACGGATCCTCGTGCATCGGTAAGAGGGCTGGCATGGGAGGACTTCCGGAGGCTCTTCAAGGAGAAGTTCTTCTCGGACGTGGATCTTACAGCATTGGAGGACCAGTTCGTGGGTCTAGTACAAGGGAACTCGTCGGTGGACGAGTATGCAACAGAGTTCTTCCTCCTTAGCAGGTTAGCTCCCGATATGATCCTGGATGAAGGGCAGAAGGCTCGTAAGTTCCGTAGAAGACTTATTCATGCAGTGCGCACCCGCACCTTGGGTCGCCGTGACCCGACGTTCGATCAGATATTGATGGACGCGCAGATTGCAGAGGAAGACTTCGGCCTCAAGCCGAAGAGGAGCGGCGATACCATGGGGGCGAGTTCCAGTGCGGGATCGGCCAAGCGCCCCTACTTTCAGCATCAGCAGAGGCCATTTTAGCTGCGGCCTCTGTTACAGATTCAGCAGGCACCAGTGCGTGTCCAGCAGCACCATGGACAGGGCCAGAGACCGGCTACCCCATGCGGCTTCTGCGGGAAGCCGGGGCACACTAGAGAGGCTTGTAGGAAGAGGTTGGGCGTCTGTCTTTTCTGTGGGGCGTCTGACCACCAGCTGAGGGATTGCCATGCTAGTGGAATCCGAAGAGACCAGGACAGAGTACAACAGGCTAGAGGAGGCCAGCATGGGCGTGCTTTCGCCATGACAGTTGAGCCCACTCAGGCAGTAACAGAGCAGATAGCAGGTTCCGATATTTCAAATCTCCTTCCCGCAATTGCCTTCTTATAAACTGTCTTAAACTTCGATTCTATCTGTTCTTTGATCGTTGGATGAAAATTTGTTCTTGTGATGTGATTTCCTTCTAAGATAAGTCGTATGGGCTAGGTCACCTCGATTATGAGATTTTAAAATACTCTAGGGTCATGCTAGCAGGCATAGTGAGGACATATAGTCGGATTATGGTCGTATTTCTCGGGTATGGGAATTTAAGGTTTTCGCTGCCAAGCATGCGACAATACGAAAATTTTAAATACCATAATTCTAGAGGTATGTACCATAGTTGAGGACTCTGTGATTATCGTAGCCTTGCTCACTGGCATGACGGAGATTCTGAGTATCAGGATGATTGGACAGACGCATACGATTATCGATTTGCATGATTTTTTTGTGTGTTTACTTGTTTTAATTTTTGAGGATGATTCTTTTAAGGTGGATAGACTTATAGCACCCAGTTTCTATTTGAGAGTAATTTTAAATTTTTATAATTTTAGTCATTTAATTCATGCTTTGATTTTTGAGATTTTAATTATTTTAAATTTTAAGCCATGACTTGTGATTTTGATATTTTTCTATTGTTTGGTTTTAATTTCGAGGACGAATTTTTTTTAAGGTGGATAGACTTGTCACCCTCACTTTTCCAAGATAGGGGTAAAATAGTAATTTTCCGCTTTTGAATATTTTTGGGAATTTTTATTTCATGAATATTAATATTTAATGATTATAGGAGTCGGGTTCGAATTTCATCACATTCCGACTTAATTCGGGACTCCGGAGAATTTTGACTTGATTTGTGTTTAACACTTTAATTAGCCATGGCCCACCAAACTTGACAATTAGGTCTAGGAGTTTGGACTAATCCCACATGAGTGTTTAGGCTTAAGTATGATTTTTATTTGGTCTAAACTAACTCCCAAAACCAATTTAGGAAGATAACTTAGCTAGGAAGTCATAGGGAGGGGCAAACTTGTAAATAACAAGTGCCCCAACCCTCCCATATAGGGCCGGCCACCTCTCTCTCTCTTCCATTCTTTTACTTCAAATATTTCTTCTTCTTCTTCTTCTCCAAGTTTCTTTCAAAAGGAAAGAAGTGATTTCCTTAGAAATCATCTCCAAAATAAGCTTTTCTTTCCGTTTTTCTTCCATCAATCTCTTCCTCTATCCCAAGTAGTGATTCTCTAAGCTTTTGGGAGCAAGAGGTGAAGTAGGTGTGTCCTAAACAATTCCTTGTGTCGGAGCCGTGTCGGAGGAATTTTTCATTGGGAATCCATCTCCTGATAGGTACAACCTATTCTCTAACTTATTCTTTTCATCATAATATTTAGATTGGACCCCGTAGGATTGATCCCCGTGTTCGTGTCCCAATTCGTGTCAAGTTAGAGTCCGTTTGGAGTGTCCTAGGAGAATTTAGAGTTTGTGATTGTGTCCTTGAGTTTCCCCCAATTTTGGACACTTCTAGAATAATTAGATTTTGTATCTAAGTGATTTAGGCATTCTAATTCATAATTGTGTTAGTGTTGTGGAATGTAATATTCATATTTAGTGTGTGTGCGAGTGTGTTAATATATATATATATATATATATATATATATATATATATATATATATATATATATATATATATATATATATATATATATGTGTGTGTGTGTGTGTGTGTTCATATATATATATATATATATATATATATATATATATATATATATATATATATATGTGAGTGTGTGTGTCTATATATATATATATGTGTGTGTGTGTGTGTTCCTATATATATATATGTGTGTGTGTGTGTGTGTGTCTATATATATACTTGTGTGTGTATTTGTCACGACCTGATTCCAAATTGTTGGGTCGAATCGGATCATGCCCAGCCTGCACCGTTGTTGAGACGGCGGCAGTAAGCTGTATCCACTTGCAGGTAATCTCAACAACACAATATATTCATTTGTCACAACTTTAATAATTTGAATATTTTAAAACTTTTTATTCAATAATTGAAAGTGCAACTGAAAAATGGAAAGTCTACAATCTCCAACTATAAATGAAATAACAACTAGCTAAATGGTTTATCGGCCTCGGGATCGGCATCCTCCAAGCGAGACTCGGGTAACACCGCAGGACAAAGCGCCGGTCATAGTGGCTATAATAGCTCAGCATCATCAATGTTACCTAAAAATGTTGGGTCTCCAGTCAGGAGGGAGCAAGTACATATTTCATCGACATCTAACAATTCTAAATTAATAATAAATGAAAGATGCAAGACAGTTTAAGAATCAATATATATTTTTGTATTTAATAGTAAAAAGAGAGACCAGCAAGCAAGATAATGTCAATGTCAAAGTCATGTATGATGCAATACTAAGCTAGTGTTTGAGTATATAACGGGACCTGTGACCGGCTGGTGAGGCAATATATATACTAAGTGGCCGAAACGAATAGTATACGGGTACGACACAACCCTCCTGTGCGGTAGGGGTTAGCTCGATTCAATAAACAATCAATATTGGGCTTTGGTCACAGCCGTTATACTACTCCCCAAGCAATTCCCAATCAATGAGTCAATAAGTCAATGAGTCAATAATCAATCCAGGAATCCGTCAATCGATGTGGAGTCGGAGAGGGATCCACGGTGAATCAGTGTAACTATACTACATGTAACATTTAATTATTAAAATAGAATACAGACATGGAATAGATATGAAACTTGCCTTGGTTCAATGACTGGATTGGAAGTCGGTACCGGGGAACAAGGTCAAACTCTTCCTCGAAGTCCTACATTTGAGAATCCTGACTTAGCACCAAAGTTGAACCATTCTAGGTGTGCTAGTTACAATCTCTAAAATTTGATCCAAGTCAAGTTTTAGGTTATTTACAAAATCTACCAGAATACGTTTATCGATGTGAGTTATTAATTTACGAAGGAAAAGTCAATTTAATATTTATTGGAAAAATTTGTATTTTCCGATTATTTGACAAAACTTTGTACTTTGTAATATATAAAAATTAGGTTTTTAATGAGAAAAACGTGAATTTGTTAAATTACAAACTTGTAATTTTTCCTAGTTATTTATTGTAAGAAGAATGATATTAATAAATATTTATTTAACATCTTACGCGTTTACGTCAAATCAACAACCAGAAAAGAAATAAAAACTACATTACATTATTACAGGCCACATAAAATAAAGATAAAAAGCTGGGCTTATGCCCTTACAATTATTTACATAAATGAATTAAAATAAGAATGGTAAACTGAACGCCGGGAAGCGGTCCATTTAGCAGGCCGAGGCCCTGCACCAAAAATACGATTGGCCAGTTACTAGTTCTAAGTAATAATTAATATTATTAAATATAAAATAAAAGAAAGGGTCTCAGACTTGGTCCAAAAATCATGTTTGTAAATAGCTAATGCCTCAACGTCCGAAAATCCCGGTTTCGTTTGCATTTCGCTAGGGCCCATTGACTGGTACGGTCGTCGCCCAAAAATCTATTTAATAAATATTTTCGAAAACTAATTTTGAATTATATATATAAAGTTTTACGAAAATTGGGCAGCATTTCCTCTATATTTGGGACAACCCAATACTGGGAAAATGTGCCAACAACACCAAAAATATTTATCCCAAACCAGGGAAACCACAGAAATTAATTCCACCAAAAACTCATAACCAATTCTCAACATAGGCCAAGCCAACAAAACCACAGAAAGAACTAATCACCAACTATGAACTCAAAGCCAAGAATCCAAACCATAACACCATAAAGCCAAAACCACAGAACATTCCGTAACGAAGTTCGGAAAATTGCCGAAAAGTCACAGAACCAAAATAGTATAGATTCGGAAATATTCGAATTTAACTCGAAAAATTCCAAGAAAACCAACAGAAGCACAAATAAGAAAATCTACAGAACTTTTTCGAAGGAAAGTTCGGAAATTCCGAAGGATCGGAATCACTACCTCAAAACCGATTCCAGTTACGGGATCGGGGACCGTATCATCATTGACTGTACAAATTGGAGGAACACGGGGGCACGAGATATACCTCGGTTTGCTCGGCTAGAGCTCTCAGATGTATAATAGGGAAAGAAGACGAATCCCGCGAACTCGAAACAATCCAGAACACGCGAAAAAAGGGATCAGAAACGGAAAACCATGGACAGTGGATCGGAAATGGGGTGAGCGCGAGGAGGCGCTGGACCGGGGCACAGCGGCCACGGATCGGGCTCGGGTGCTGCGGCGCACGGGTGGGCAGCGGCTGGGCGCAGCCTGGAAGCGGCGGCGGGGGATCGAGGTTCGCCGGACGGGCGCCTGGGCGGGGCCAGCCTGGGTCGGGGCTGTCGGCGCCGGAGGTCGCCAGGAGGGGCGCAGTCGGGGCTCGGGTTCGCCGAAAATTTGGGGGCTAGGGCACGGTTAGGGAGAGGGAAATAGAAAATTGGTGATGGAGAAAGAGAGGGGAATGGGGGTTTATATAGGGGAGAAGAATGGGGGTTACCGGAGATGAAGGGGCGACCGTTCGGGAAGGGGAAGGGAGGAGTCCGACCGTTCACGCGAAAGAGAAGGAGAAAGGGGTCGGGTTCTTCTCCAGTATAAATAAGAGAGAGAAAGAGAGTTAAGAGTTTAACCGTTAAGGAAAGGAAAGGAAAGGAAATATTTTTCTTTATAAGATTTTTGATATAAATAAATATAAAAACTTAAGAATTATTCCGAAAATTGAGATCGGTTTCGGAAATAGATCGGAGGCGGTTCAGAAATGGGTTCGGAACAAAACAAAAATCTTTTATACTTATTTTTGAAAATAATTAATAATATTAATATTAATTTAGCAAAACTATTTAACAAACATAATTTAATAATTTAAAAATTAATAAACCGAAATTTACGGGTTTCACAACCTTCCCTCCTTAGAAAGTTTTGTCCTCGAAATTTAAAGGAAAAGATACGGAGGATTACCTCAAATCAAACAGGTACGGGTACTGCGCCCGTAACTCAGGTCCAACAATAAGAATTGCCAAGACAGTCGTGGATGAGACGTTTAGGGGCAGGTTTTAACTATGTCACCATCCACGTAGAAAAATAATATATATATGAACCAAAGTACACGAGGTTGATCAGACCATCATGTATCGATTCTGATTAGACAATATATTAGTGGATGCATCCAATAAGATACTGTCATAATCAAGCTCGATAAAGAAATAAGCTTGCAAAACTAGGCTAACTTAGCAGCATCAATCAATTTTAGTCCAGAAAAATATTAGAACGAAAGATAATGCTTGCAAAAAATAGGAGTTATGTGGCGGCACTGAATTCCTGGTTTTCTTCTCACCTCGGTCTAAAATTCCCACTGGCTTCTCTGGCACTGTGAGGCTGGGTCCAATCTCCAGCTCTGAATGATCCAAGATGTGGCTCGGATCTGGGATGTAGCGTCTGAGCTGTGAAACAAGGAAGACGTTGTGCACGCTCTCAAGATTAGCTGGTAGAGCTAATCGGTACGCTACTTCTCCAATTCGGCTCAACACTTCAAACGGGCCGATGTACCTGGGGCTCAATTTTCCTGCTCTGCCAAATCTGATAGTTCCTCGGGTAGGGGAAATCTTTACGAAGACACTATCTCCTGCTTCGAATTCCAGTGGTCGACGACTGCTATCAGCCCAATGCTTCTGTCTGTCATGAGCAATCCTGAGCTTGTCCCTGATCATCTTTACCTTCTCTGATGTATCGATTACCATCTCAGGTCCCAGCAATACTCTTTCTCCTACGTCGTCCCAAGCAAGTGGTGTACGGCAACGACGTCCATAGAGTACTTCAAATGGTGTCATACCGATGCTAGCTTGGTAGCTGTTGTTGTAAGAGAACTCTACCAAGTGTAAATAATCTTCCCAAGACCCTCCAAATTCCAAGATGCACGATCTCAGCATGTCTTCAAACATCTGGATTGTCCTCTCTGATTGTCCGTTAGTCTGGGGATGGTAGGCGGTGCTGAACTAAACTGTCATGCAAACTCTTCCAAAAATTAGAGGTAAATCTAGTATCTCTGTCAGATACAATGCTTACCGGGACTCCATGAATCTGGTAGATGTGCGGCATGTACAGTGCCGCCAACTTCTCGGTGGATAAACCAACCTTGAAGGGAATAAAGTGAGCTGACTTCGTCAGTCGGTTCACAATAACCCAAATGGCGTCCTTCCCTCCTTGGGATCGAGGCAGTCCTGACACAAAGTCCATCGTTATGTGTTCCCACTTCTACTTCGGGATGTCAAGCGGCTGCAACAATCCTGCTGGTCTCTTCCTGCTAGCTTTCACTTGTTGACAAATCAAGCATCTAGCCACGAACCTGGATACGTCCTTCTTCATTCCATACCACCATACCACAGTACGCATATCCCGATACCTTTTGTTAGCTCCTGGATGTATGGAATACTGCGACTGGTGCGCTTCTTGCATCAGCTCATTCCTCAGTTCACCAATTGGTACGCAAAGCCTCGTACCATTCTTCAGTGCTCCGTCACTGGCGATTGAGAATCCTTCAAGTGTTTCTGCCAATACCTGATCTCTGAGTTTGCAAAGCGTCTCGTCTTGGAATTGTGTCTCCTTGACTTTGTCTATCAGACTTGAACGCACTTGCAACTGCATCATCGATGAATCAACTCCTGGTACACTGGCTTCTCGCCCCAGTTTCTTCATCTTTTCCTCAGGCAGTACAATCTCCAGTCCAAGCTTCTCTATGTCCTTCAACAAATACCGCTCCTTGGTCAAGAACATCGCCATCGGGTATCGACTAAGTGCATCTGCAACAATATTAGCCATACCCGGATGGTACTGCAGGTCGATGTCAAAATCTTTCATCAGCTCCAGCCATCGTCTTTGTCGCATGTTCAGCTCCTTCTGAGTGAAAATATATTTAAGACTTTTGTGGTCTGTAAATATTTCTACTCTCTCTCCATAGAGATAATGCTTCCATAACTTCAGTGCAAAGATTACTGCTGCAAGCTCCAAGTCATGTGTGGGATAGTTCTTCTCATGAGTCCGTAATTGCCTAGATGCGTAAGCAATTACTTTCCCGTGTTGTTGAAGAACACAACCCAATCCTTTACCAGAAGCATCATTGTAGACTGAGAAATCGCCGGTACCTGCGGGTAGCGCAAGTATCGGTGCCGTTATAAGTCTCTTCTTCAGTTCCTCAAATGCTGACTGGCAATCTTCAGTCCACACAAATTCTTCATTCTTCCTTGTGAGCTTCATCATCGGCTCAGCAATCTTGGCGAAGTCCTTCACAAACTTTTGGTAGTAGCCGGCTAAGCCCAAGAAACTTCTGATTTCAGCAACTGAACTTGGGGTAGTCTACTTCTCAATAGTGACTATCTTCTTTGGATCTACCGAGATTCCTTCTCCTGTGACAACATGGCCCAGAAATTCCACCTTGTCTAAGAAAAATTCACGGATAGCTTACCATAGAACTTCTCCTTCCTTAAAATTCCCAGAACTTTCCTCAGGTGCTATTCATGCTCTTCTTCAGTCTTCGAGTAGATCAGAATGTCATCGATGAAGACAACAACAAACTGATCTAGGTATTCATGGAAAATCTTGTTCATGAGGTTCATGAATACCGCAAGGGCATTCGTTAGTCCAAACGGCATGACCAAGAATTCAAATTGACCATATTTGGTGTTTGAACGCCGTCTTTGGAATATCCTCCTTCCTAACCTTGATCTGATGGTAGCCAGATCTGAGGTCTAACTTTGTGAATATCTTAGCTCCACTTAGTTGATCAAACAGGTCATCGATCCAGGGCAGAGGGTACTTGTTCTTGATGATGATGTTGTTCAGCGTCCGGTAGTCGATGCACATCCGCACTGTTCCATCCTTCTTGGGCACGAACAAAACTGGTGCTCCCCAGGGCGAGGCTCCATCTCTGATAAATCCCTGGGTCTTTAGTTCATTGATCTAATCTTTCATCTCCTTGGCCTCCTTTGGGTTGACTTTGTAGCATCCTTTAGAAATAGGGAAAGAGCCAGAAACTAGGTCAATGGTGAATTCTACGTCTCGATCTGGGTAATCCGGGGAGACTATCAGGGTAGACGACCATGAATTCTGCTATAATAGAATGGGAAGGTCCGGGTTCTTCGATGATAGAGGAGTAGATAACACTCTCCATATCTTCCGGAGCTCGAGAGATTTCAAACTCTGGCTCTCCAGGTGGGCTGAAGACTACACATCCTCTGTGACAATCTATCAGCGCATGCTGCTTACTCAACCAGTCCATCCCTAGGACTACATCATAGTTGGATAAGGGCATCACAAGCAAGGGTGCTAAGTTATAGGACAGTTACAGGTCTCAATGATGGGTATGGGTCCAAGTATGACTAGTGGTGGACCTCATCGCCAGCAGGGCCGGAACGAGTGGTCTTTCCTTTGGCCATACTCTGGAAGGTTTAGAATACAAAACATAAGCAAGGTAGCCTACCCGTCTATAGCAAACAAAAATATTTACTTATAATATATATATATATATATATATCGGTCATATGTTGTGACAAATTGATGTTCTAGTGTTCTAATTGTTTCTAAGTATGTTTGCCTAAGTTGTTGATTATTGAGACTGACCTGCATGGGCCACCACTAAAAACATGTCACGACCCGATCCCAAATTGTTGGATCGAATCGAATCATGCCCAGCCTGTACCGTTGTTAAGACGGCGGCAGTAAGCTGTATCCACTTGCAGGTAATCTCAACAACACAATATATTCATTTGTCACAACTTTAATAATTTGAATATTTTAAAACTTTTTATTCAATAATTGAAAGTACAACTAAAAAATGAAAAGTCTACAATCTCCAACTATAAATAAAATAACAACTAGCTAAATGGTTTATCGGCCTCGGGATCGGCATCCTCCAAGCGAGACTCGGGTAACACCGCAGGACAAAGCGCCGGTCATAGTGGCTATAATAGCTCAGCATCATCAATGTTACCTAAAAATATTGGGTCTCCAGTCAGGAGGAAGCAAGTACATATTTTATCGACATCTAACAATTCTAAATTAATAATAAATGAAAGATGCAAGACAGTTTAAGAATCAATATATATTTTTGTATTTAATAGTAAAAAGAGAGACCAGCAAGCAAGATGATGTCAATGTCAAAGTCATGTATGATGCAATACTAAGCTAGTGTTTGAGTATATAACGGGACCTGTGACCGGCTGGTGAGGCAATATGTATACTAACGTTTCGGTCGAAACGAATAGTATACGGGTACGTCACAACCCTCCTATGCGGTAGGGGTTAGCTCGATGCAATAAACAATCAATATTAGGCTTTGGTCACAGCCGTTATACTACTCCCCAAGCAATTTCCAATCAATGAGTCAATAAGTCAATGAGTCAATAATCAATCCAGCAATCCGTCAATCGATGTGGAGTCCGAGAGGGATCCACGGTGAATCAGTGTAACTATACTACATGTAACATTTAATTATCAAAATAGAATGCAGACATGGAATAGATATGAAACTTGCTTTGGTTCAATGACTGGATTGGAAGTCGGTACCGGGGAACAAGGTCAAACTCTTCCTTGAAGTCCTACATTTGAGAATCCTGACTTAGCACCAAAGTTGAGCCATTCTAGGTGTGCTAGTTACAATCTCTAAAATTTGATCCTAGTCAAGTTTTAGGTTATTTACAAAATCTACCAGAACACGTTTATCGATGTGAGTTATTAATTTACGAAGAAAAAGTCAATTTAATATTTATTGGAAAAATTCGTATTTTTCGATTATTTGACAAAACTTTGTACTTTGTAATATATATAAAAATTAGGTTTTTAATGAGAAAAATGTGAATTTGTTAAATTACAAACTTGTAATTTTTCCTAGTTATTTATTGTGAGAAGAATGAATTAATAAATATTTATTTAACATCTTACGCATTTACGTCAAATCAATAACCAGAAAAGAAATAAAAACTACACTACATTATTACAGGTCACAAAAAATAAAGATAAAAAGCTGGACTTATGCCCTTACAATTATTTACATAAATGAATTAAAATAAGAATGGTAAACTGAACGCCGGGAAGCGGTCCATTCAGCAGGCCGAGGCCCTGCACCAAAAATACGATTGGCTAGTTACTAGTTCTAAATAATAATTAATATTATTAAATATAAAATAAAAGAAATGGTCTCAGACTTGGTCCAAAAATCATGTTTACAAATAGCTAATGCCTCAACGTCCGGAAATTCCGGTTTCGTTTGCATTTCGCTAGGGCCCATTGACCGGTACGGTCGTCGCCCAAAAATCCATTTAATAAACATTTTCAAAAACTAATTTTGAATTATATATATAAAGTTTTACGAAAATTGGGCAGCATTTCCTCTATATTTGGGATAACCCAATACTGGGAAAATGTGCCAACAACACCAAAAATATTTATCCCAAACCAGGAAAACCACAGAAATTAATTCCACCAAAAACTCATAACCAATTCCCAACATAGGCCAAGCCAACAAAACCACAAAAAGAACTAATCACCAACTATGAACTCAAAACCAAGAATCCAAACCACAGCACCATAAAGCCAAAACCACAGAACATTCCGAAACGAAGTTTGGAAAATTGCCGAAAAGTCACAGAACCAAAATAGTATAGATTCGGAAATATTCGAATTTAACTCGAAAAATTCCAAGAAAACCAACAGAAGCACAAATAAGAAAATCTACAGAACTTTTCCGAAGGAAAGTTCGGAAATTCCGAAGGATCGGAATCACTACCTCAAAACCGATTCCAGTTGCGGGATCGGGGACCGTATCATCATTGACTGTACAATTTGGAGGAACACGGGGGCACGAGATATACCTCGGTTTGCTCGGCTAGAGCTCTCAGATGTATAATAGGGAAAGCAGACGAATCTCGCAAACTTGGAACAATCCAGAACACGCAGAAAAAGGGATCGGAAATGGGAAACCACGGACAGTGGATCGGAAACGGGGTGAGCGCGAGGAGGCGCTGGACCGGGGCACAGCGGCCACAGATCGGGCTCGGGAGCTGCGACGCACGGGTGGGCAGCGGCTAGGCGCTGCCTGGAAGCGGCGGCGGGGGATCGGGGTTCGCCGGACGGGCACCTGGGCGGGGCCAGCCTAGGTCGGGGCTGTCGGCGCCGGAGGTCGCCGGGAGGGGCACGGTCGGGGCTCGGGTTCGTCGGAAATTTGGGGGCTAGGGCACGTTTAGGGTGATGAAAATAAAAAATTGGTGATGGAGAAAGAGAAGGGAATGGGGGTTTATATAGGGGAGAAGAATGGGTGTTACCGGAGATGAAGGGGCGACCGTTCGGGAAGGTGAAGGGAGGAATCCGACCGTTCACGCGAAAGAGGAAGGAGAAAGGGGTCGGGTTCTTCTCCAGTATAAATAAGAGAGAGAAAGAGAGTTAAGAGTTTAACTATTAAGTAAAGGAAAGGAAATGTTTTTCTTTATAAGATTTTTGATATAAAAAAAAGGGTAAAGTGCAAAAAACCCCTCGTTAGATGTATACCTTTTGCAATAAAAGACCTTTTAGTCATTTTTTGCAGTTAAAGACTCCCTCAATTAGTGACTTGCTCGGAATAGGACCTCCCGTCTGAGAGCCGTTGGAAACAGCCGTTACTCTCCAAATTTTTTGAAAACTTTTAAGGAAACACCCAAAATACCCTTTGCATTTGATCTATTTAAGGCTGAGGATGTTTGGGGCTTGGGAGAAGAGAACGGCCGGGGCTTCCACATTAGCTTGTCGCCACAGTTGCTTGGGGGTTGTACACAAGCCTTAAATTTTTTTTTTTGATATTTCCAGTTCTTCCATTTTTGCTAATTTATTTCCAAAGTAATTTGTTCTCTTTTATAATTTTTTTTCCAAACAAATTAATCCAAAGTCGAAGTTATGCCTTCTAGCTCGCAATCTTCGTTCTCACGACATTCAAGTAGAAATCGAGGGAAATTTATTTACTGCCATTGTGGATCAATTAGTCCATTGAAGACTTCGTGGACGCAAGCAAACCCTGGAAGAAGATTCTATGGGTGTGCAAATTTTCCAACAAGTTCTTGTGGATTTCTACTATGGGAGGATGATAAACTTCCGGAGTACTATCAGACTCTAATGTGGAATTTAATGAAAGAATTGAAGGAGCATCGAAGCCAACGTTTAATTTCTTCTAGAGAAGCGACAGTGGCGATGACGACAAGTGAACGAAGACCATACTTCACCATGCATATTTTGCAATTTGTTTTTGATTTTGTAACGTGCATAGTTATGTTTAAAATTTTTGTATGACGATTGCAATTGTTGAATGAAGTAAGCTATGTGGAAAAAATATTGGTGACATTGTTAGCATACTTCAGTGGCATAAACTGAACCTGAGAGTTCATATAAAATGAAGAGAGTTCATATAAACTGCAGTAAGCACATAAAGTTCTTGTAACAAAAAAGTTTGGCTCTGCATAAGCACATAAATCTTCAGTAAGCACATATAAAATGAAGAGAGTTTGGCTCTGCAATAAGCATAAATCTTCAGTAAGCACAATGTTAACAAAGAAGTTTGGCTCTGCAGGAAGCATATAAACTACAGTAAGTTCATATAAACTGCAGTAAGCACATATAAAATGAAGAAAGAAGTTAAAAACTGCATAAGCACATATTAACTGCATAAGCACATAAATCTTCAACACATTTTAAGCACGTAAATCTTTCAACAAAGAAGTTAAAAACTGCAGTATACATTCAGACACATCTTTAACACATATAAACTGCATAAGCACATAAACCTTTCAACAAACAAGAAAATCTTCAACAAGCCAAACTGCAGATAAGTATCCAACACATAAAGTATACATTGAGACCAACATCCAAACTGCAAACTGCAGATAAGTATCCAACACATAAAGTATACATTGAGACCAACATCCAAACTGCAAACTGCAGATAAGTATCCAACACATCTGAAGCACATCCATACATTCAAGTATACATTGAGACCAACATCCAAACTGCACAGATAAGTACATCCAAACTGAAGCACATCCAAACTGCAGATAAGTATCCAAACTGCAGCTAAGTATTTCTTCATTGCATTTCTTCACTGGCAGATAAGTACTTCATTACAGCAGAGCAAAATAGGCACAATAATCCTTCGAAAGATTAGCATATCCCAAAATAGATGCTTGTATACTGCAGGGAAGAAAGACAGAGTTATAATTGATGAAATGAAGTAAAAGTTGAAAATTAAATGATGAAATGAAGAAGTAGGAACCTGTAGCATGACAAAACGAGGTAGGGACTGCAACCTGACAAAATAAGATAGGGACAGTGGCTCAGAGGAGTTAGTGAGGTAGGGACAGTGGCTCAGCAGAGCAAAATAGAGCTGAACACATACATAAGCATAGCACCCCACAGAGTAACAAAATAGAGCAGTTGACACAAAATATGTGTCTTACACTCACATAGAGTAGTTCACACAAACAGAGCACCAGAGCCCCACAAAATAGCCCCACAAAATAGAGCAGTTCACACAAACAGAGCCCCACCCACAGAGCCTTACACTCACATAACTCTAAATCATCATTGCCAACTTTCAGAAAGGGTCACCAAAATGATAAAGACCCTTCACTTGTCTACAACCTACGAAAAGATGAGTAACAAATAATTAAAATGCACAATGTAGTATAGACAAAGAATAATTAAAATGCACGATGCTGACCTTCATGAATTGCTTGTTGGATCACCATGACAAATATGTAGGGTGGACTTAGAAAGCCTAGGCCTACCAGGCTTGGCCTTTGGCACTGTCCACCTCGCCACAATTTTTTGCATGTGCAGACTGGAATTTCTTAACTACAAAGTATCCATTTTCACCTACAACACTTCCATGAATCCTCCACTCACATCCTTCAGTTGAACATACAGCTGTGATCCTCCTTCTTTCATTATGTACAAACTTCATGTTGTACTTGTTCTTGATGGCATGGAGCCTCAGAGCACTCCTGAATTCTTCATGTGTAGCAAAACGTTTTACCACATGAACATCCATATTTTCATCCCTCAACAAACTATTTTTAGTCACAACAGGATCTGAAGTACCCAACTCAAAATCTTTAGACCCCCAACTGTCTTCTGAGGACTGCACACTGCCCAACTCATCACTGGGATTATACTCAGACTCTTGGTCAATGTCTTCATGAGGTAAAAAACTACTATAGTTAATACCTACTTGTTCTTCAGCCACTTGTTCTTCAGCCACTTCTTCTTCACCCACTTGTTCTTCACCCACAGCCACATGTTCTTCACCCACTTGTTGAACAGCCACATGTTCATCAGACACTTGTTGGACATCCACATGTTCTTCACCTACGGCTTGAACAGACACATGTTCTTGATCCACATGTTCAAGTGGAACCCCAGTCAAGTTAATGCTTGCCCAATAATCATCATACATCTTCATTTCCATCTCTATAGCTGCTTCACTAAAATCAGTAATATGTGTCTCATAATCATTGTAATCAATGAGTGACTCATCGAGCTTCCATAATACATAAAATTTGAGAAGACATGGCTCTGGAAACTTTGCAAAGCAGCTCATTATATCATTGTCACCCAATAATTGTGTCTTCCTTCCATCCACAGGGTCATAGAAGTAAACTTCACAGGGAGCCTGCACCCCAGCACTTGCACATAGGCCATCAAGGTCAAACCAACAGAATTCATCACTAAGAATAAATTCTTTCAGTTCTAATACTACACCACCAACGTATTTGTCACCAACATCAAAGTGACCCCCAACATACATGTGAAGAGCATACTTTGTACCAAACATGTTGTGTTAAAACCTGTACACAATTACATACAGTTACCATTTTCACACTTACAAACATAATTAGAGTTTTTTGTCCACAAACTAGGTTTTTTTTTCCCAAACTAGGGTTTTTTTGTCCACAAACTAGGGTTTTTCTCCTAAAGTCTTTCCAAACTAGGGTTTTTTTTCCCCATAATTCCTCGTCACGGACAAAATCCTCCTCACAAACAAAAATTTTTCGTGCAAAATTAGGGTTGTCACACCAAAAAAGGGTTACAAACGAAATTAGGGTTTACGAGTATACCTGAATCTCGAAACTGGATTCACGAACCTCCGTCTTCGAATCACGAACCTCTTCTCCTCCGTCTTCGAATCACGAACCTCTTCTTCGCCATCGTCGAATTACGTCGAACTGGAAGAGAGCTTAACCGTGGAATTGGAAAGAAGAAAATTAATCTAATGGGGGGTTTAGCCTATATTAGGGAGGGTATAACGGTCAGTTTAATCGAGATATAACGTCCGTTACACATAATTCTGAATTAGGGGGTCTTATGAGCATTTCTCAAACATTTAGGAGTATTAAGAGCGTCGGGTCTTTTATTGCAAAAGGTATACATCTAACGAGAGATTTTTTGCACTTTACCCTATAAATAAATATAATAACTTAAGAATTATTCTGAAAACCGAGATCGGTTTCGGAAATAGATCGGAGATGGTTCGAAAATGGGTTCGGAACAAAACAAAAATCTTGTATATTTATTTTTGAAAATAATTAATAATATTAATATTAATTTAGCAAAACTATTTAACAAACATAATTTAAAATTTTAAAAATTAATAAACCGAAATTTACGGGTTTTACAGTATTTATATATATAGAGAGGGGGATGAATGAGAGTGATATGTATGAGTATTTTTATATATATAGAGAGAGAACTAGAGAAGTTTAGAGAGGAATTAGAGGAGAAGAATAGAGAAAAATAGAAGGAGAAAAGGGTGTGAGAAGAGGGGAGGGAGAAGAGCAAAGGCAGCAGCAGCTAGGGGGGCAAGGGGCTGCTGCCACCCCCCCCCCAAAACAGCAGCAGCAGTGGCAGAAATAGCAGCAGCAGCAGGTGCAAAAACAGCAGCAGTAGCAGCCCTATAAACCCCCTTTTGCCCCATTAAACCCCTACCTATATACCTACATATATACCTATATGTATACCTATATATATACATATATATACCCCTATATATAGGTATATATACACCTATTTATACCCTCTAACTGACCCCTAAAACTAGTCCTAAGTGTAGGTTGAAATTGAGATTGAGTGATTGAGTGAATGGTTTAGTTAGGATTTGGTGAAGGGGTAATTTTGAGTTAGGAGCGTCGGAACGCATCCCAACTTGAAGGGGACCTAGTTAATGTGGATTAGATTTTGTGGGTAGGCTCCTAGGTTGAAATCGGGGTTGCGTGTGGGATTAGGAGGATGGTATCGCACGATACCATTGAGTATCTTGAGATATTCAAGATAACGGGTAAACGACCAATATGGACCGTAAGATGGACTGGATGTCCACTTACCCTAGGGAACTTGGTAGGTAATGGTTGTATAGGCTAGTACCCTACTACCCTAGGAAGTCCGGAGTGAAATTCCTAAGGGAAGGCCACTCGGCGTCAAGTTAGAATGGTTTAAGGGTAAGTGTATTAAAGGGGTAATCGGGTAAATTCAAGATACGGGGTTCGGGTATTCGGATTGACTTGAAACTTAGGTGACTTGTTAGGTACACCCTACAAACATCATTTTTGAACCAATTTTGGCTCGGTTGACCCAGAGTTGACTTTTTACCCAAAAGTCAACGATGAGTCAACACTTTGTCTAAATTTAACCAAATCCAAACTAGAGTTGACCAGTTGACCAAAAGTTAACTATTGGTCAACATTTGACCAGTTTGACCTAGGGTTGACCTAAAGTTGACCCGAGTTGACCTGGGTTGGCCAGTTGACTAAAAGTCAACTGTAAGTCAACTCTTGACCCCGTTTGACTTGCTTCGACTTGTTTTGACTTGCTATGACTGGTATGAACTAGAGTTGACTTAGTCTGACTTAGATTGACTTGATATAACTTGATTTGACCTAGATTGACTTGACAGGACTTAGTGTGACTCAGTGAGACCTAGTTTGACCTAGATTTCATATCATTCATCATAAATTATTCATAATTTTGTTAAACCTAAATTAACATGCAATATCTCATCTGTAGGGCTCTGATTACCACTCTGAGCATTGATATACCCTACAGCTCAGGACAGCAGGCGAGTACATTCACTGATAGTTTTTATTGTCTTGATATCTGCTATATTCGATTCAGTTGTAGTGTCTTACTCGATTTCCAGTCACGATAGTTCACGGACTAGTATACGTTGGATCATGACATGAGATATTGTTCCTGGATTTTCTTGGTATATATGTATATTTCCTATCTTATTCCCTGTACTTGTATAGACACCGATTCCTAAAAGGGAGTAGCTATCCTCTTACGGAATCCCGTGTCATGACGTGTCATGTCCAGGTCTATTATACTACTCGGGGATGGGGAATTATTAGGAGTTATGTGATCAAAGCCCCATGTCACTATTTTGCTTGTGCCACTCTCACCTCACGTAGGGTGTAGCAGATACCTCCATGTCCATGTTATCCAGGTTGGCCGGCATGACTTTGCGTTGAGGTCACCGCGGATTGCCGGGCCAAGTGGATAACCCTACCATGATTTCCTTGCCGATCACATAACGCTCTAATAATTCAAGGCACATTTTATATTTACTTATCTTATCATATATCCTGTTCTGTTCTACATTCAGTACTTTCTCACCATGCTATGATATTCAGTTACTCACATATTCTACATGTCTTTATATTGTACCTTGATTGAAGACTAAGTTCTGCTCGGGAGAAGGGTTACAACTCCGGTCCTTGTTTGGTTTAAGGGTTGTAGCTCAGCTTCCGAACGGTTCCCAAGTCTTCATATATCTTTGTCTTGTAGTTCATTATACTGTCTCTTATAGAATTTGTCAATTCATATGGAACTGCTGTTAGTGCTTGTACTTGCTTATTTTCCTGACAGAATACCGTTATGATATATTATAGATGACTCTGAGGAAGACTGTTCGACCTATTATGGGCTCGAGCTAGATGGAGTAGTCCAGGACCGTGGCCTTATAGTAGAGCCACTAGACTTTGTACTCCCAGAGTAGTGTAGATTAGTTGGGTTGCCTGGACTGTGATCCAGCTAGCATTATCAGACTGTAGCTTCTATGTTATATTTTGAGACCCTGTGATGTTGTATATATATCTGGGCTTGTGTTGGATCTTGGACTTATTCCCTTTTCATCTATCATATGTTTCCTTCTGTGCTATCTACCTTAGTTTAATCTGTGATTGAGACTGTATTGCTATGTCACCTCCACTCGGAGTGTATATACTGTACATGTACCTTTATATTATTAGGCGTAGTATTTACAGACCTTATATACAGCGTTCTACTGCCGATACTGCGGCATAGGCTGGACGTACCCACGTGCTCGTGCCCTTCATAAGGGTGCGGGTCGTGACAGTTGCTCAATCTTCTTTTGAGTGTACTCATTCCCGATAAACTTCTCCCACCAGATTTTATAAATATCATCAGGACATTGAGCCAGTGCTAGAGGTTTCGGTAAGTATATTCCTTCTTTGTTCTTGATTGTGGCTCGTAGGTGATACTTCATTGTCCTTAAAAATTGTAAAAATTTTGCTTCTAATAGTGGTCGAGCAAGGATGGGATCAATATTGAATTCAAACTCCGTCTGCCACAACAACAATAAAGCATATAAGGTATTCTTTAAGTAGCTGAAACAATTACAAAAAATGCTCAAAATATATGTAAAGAAGTAAAACAAAAGAGTGATTTACCATCAACTAATTCCAAAGAGCGTCAGTGTACACCTTATCCACATTCCTCCAGTCATCATAACCAATTGGGATGTGAGCTCGAATATATTTTCCACATCTACTACTCCATTTTGTTTCGTCTTTACCTCTAATTACACCATTTGCTTCAATATGGAACAAGTATCTTTTGTCTTTTGATGGAGGGGGGCTTGTGTTCCACTAGGATTGGATGACATTCTGCACTCATCAACACATTAGAGCAATAACAAATTTCAAAATGAAGAGGTAGCATACGAAGAGGCTCATTGACAGTGATAGATTTTGATAATGTGGTATTAATACAATATCCTAACATATCTTATCCACTAAAAGCCTATATCCTACTAACTGATATTAAACTCAAGTCATTCTTTTTTCTCTTTACCTATGACTGATACTAAAACATAAGTGAATGAAACAATAAAAATGGGACTGCAATAACAAAGTAAGGACTGAACTAAAATAATAGAGAACTGAACAATGAATATCTAATACAATGACTGATCTACACTATAATTCAAAGACTGATAACTAATAACATATCAAAAAGGACAAAACTAAATCTAAATCCCCCATTCAGTTAGTTTACTGACTGAATCCCATGCCAAGGGTTGATACAAAGGACTGGGATTAAAGCCTCTAACCCATATCCATGACTGATACCAATATTAGTATCATGACTGATACATGTATCAATTAGGGACAAAATTAAAGATCCTAAAATTGACACCAATATAGGGGCTGAACAATATAGAAATATGGACCGAAACAGATATATATAGGACTGAAATATATAACCGATACTGATAGAAAAACAACAACTGATACATGCATACATGGAAGAATCATAGGATTGAGCCAATTGTAAATCCCCCATCAGTTATAATTGATAGTCTAAAACATCATCTAACTGATGCCAACAGTCTAATACACGAGCCCCCTTTATTGGGGATACTGATACAAAGTCATAGGCAAGGACTGAATTAAATGTCTGAACAAATAGGTAATTGACTGAAAATCAACATCCAACTTGACTAACCAAAATAAGGACGGCACAAAATGATACAACAAGACTGCACAATTGGGTAAATGGGATTGATCTAATAGGAAATGGGCAAATCAAAACAGAGACTAACAGTATAAGACTGAACAAAATAAGCAACCTAATCCCTTCACTACCAAGAATGGTACAAGTAAAATGGACTGATACAATATGTACTATGACTGAAACATTATAGAGAAATGAGATTGGACAATGGGACTTAAATTAAATATATAACTGAAAACTAAAGCAAACAGAGGACTAAACTATATAAAGGGGACTGATTTCATAGCCTTAGACTGAAATATTATAACAGGGAATGATACCATAATGAGGTTTAAGACTGAAACAAGGAAGTTTAGGACAAAGACTGATGCACTGATACAAAGGTAAATCCTTCAACATACACTGTTTAGTCAACTGCATTAACAGTCCACACTTCAAGTGCAACAGTCCAGAACATTAACATTAAAATAGTGCCAAATAGCCACCAAGCTTGTATTAATGCCCAAAATAGCAACAAACTTGTATTATATTCATTTTTTCCCAATGCATTTTAATAGTGGAGCCAAGTGAGGTTGTTCCACAATACAGGATTGGAAATTTTTTGGTATATTCAGCCCATCAACCTCATCAGTCATTCGCTTTGGAGAACGAAGAACAACCGACCAATCAGGATTTTGAATATCTGTTACATAAAAAACCTGACTTGCTTCAAATACAAGAATTGCTGGCTCATCATACTCCTCATCAGTGCTCTTCAACTTTTTTAAATTTACCATCAACAAGTTAGAGTTTGGGCATAACTTACAACCATTAGTCTTATCTCTAACATTCACCCAATCACAATAAAACACAACATGGTGAAAGTCACAATAATCAACCTCTATTATCTCTTTGATGATCCCATACCAAGTAGTATCATCATCCTTAAGGTTTTGGTCTTTTGAACTTGTCCTGAATGTGGTGATTGCATCCACGCAAATGCCGCTATCTTGTGTTGCAACCTTGTCGTCGTAACTCAGGGGAGAAAAGATGTAGCCATTGACCCTGTACTTAATATATGCCTTGGCTTGCCGACTTGGTCCATTAATGTATCGCCAGAGCTCTCCATCCATACATTCTTCTTCAATTAACTAGTAAAGCAATAAAGTAATCGCAATTAACTAGCACCACATCAAGTAAATGAGACATATATTATAATTTAAATACACACCTTTTTGTGCAACCAATCAATGAATTTGGATTGTATCACTACTTCAGCCTCTTTAGTGTTACCACGGGACGTAGTTTCCAAAGTCGAACGATAAAAACTGAAAATCATTTAAACTGAATAAAATATAAATAGAAAAGATTTTTTTAACAATTCTTCATTCCAAAGACGAGTGATACCTGTAGTACTCTGCTAGTTTCGGTATTTCTAATCTAAAAATTATCCATCTTCGAATTTGTCTACATTGTACCCCGGTTAACTTAATTATTTTACCCTCTATAATAGAGCGCTCATACACATCATCACCATTTTCAACTAGATAAGATGCGTGAGTTGAACTATGATTACCATCACGTGGATTTGGCATGTACTCCATGGCATATCTAACAGACTCTAAAATAAGATACGCCTCGGCAATCGACCCTTCAACATAACGCTTGTTACTAGGAATGTTTTTGCACTCCTTCATAGACCTTATCAAATAGAGCAATTAAACATGTTAGTTTTATATAAATCAATAACATTACAATAAGATAATCATCTCACCTTTCAAATGGATACATCCAAATATATCTCGTAGGTCCACAAAGTAGAGCTTGGTCAGCAAGATGCACCATTAGGTGGATACTAATGTCAAAAAAGTGAGGAGGAAAATAATGCTCCAACACACATAATGCCTCAGTGATCATATCTTTTGCAGCTTGGACATGCTTACGATCTAGGATCTTTGAGCACAATATGTTGAAGTATAGACATACTTGCATAATGGCTCTTTTAAGTTCACGATTATTTGGAAATGCATATTGAAGCATGACTGGCAACAAATATTGTATGATGATGTGGTAGTCATGTGACTTCTTTATATGCAAACTGAGTGGTTGAAGACTAACAAGATTGTTGATCAAGTTAGATGTAAATCCTGATGGAAGCTTTAAGCCTTTTAAGACTAGGCAAAGTTGCTGCTTTTGAGCATTGTCCAATGTGTAACCCGAATCTCGTTGCCCTTTTTTATCAAAAAGCAAATTTTGTAAATGTTCAGCAACATTCTTCTCAGTGTGCATCAAATCAATACAATGTCATACTTTATGAGATTGCCAATATTCCAAAGAAAAAAAGAATAGACTTTTTATACCACGCTGGTCTTTCTTCATTGACATCATAATTGCCATCATCATCATCATCATCATCATCACCACCAACACCCTCAAATGCCATTCGCTTCTTGCCCAAACCTTTCACTAATTTACCTGGTATATAGTTGATGCGGTCAAGCCTTTGCAGAAGGGCCAGTCCATTCAAACGTGGCGGAGGTTGTCTGTCCTCTCCAGTCTTATACCATCCACGTTTGACTGATCTGAACGGATGATCATCCTTAAAAAATCTTCTATACTTTGTGTACACGTTCTTCCCGCCAATCCTCTCAGACTCCGTCTCAGTAGCACAAATAGGACATGCTTTGTAGCCATGTGTTACACAACCTGATAAATTCCCAAATGCTGGAAAATCATGGATCCCCCATAACAATATTGCTCTCAAAGTGATAGTATGTCGTCTGTCCATGTCAAATGCTGACACTCCTTCCCAAAGTTGTTTCATCTCATCTACAAGGGGTTGCAAGAAAACATCAATATCTTGACTTGGTGCTTTGGGCCCAGGAATTAATAAGCACATCATCTGGAACTGTGATTTCATGCATAATGAAGGCGGCAAATTGTAAGGAATAACATAAACAGGCCAACAACTGTAATTAACAGATAGAACACCATGTGGATTGAATCCATCGGTCGCTATACCAAGCCAAATGTTCCGTCCCTCATCAGCAAACTCCGGCCACCTGCATTTGAGTGTTCTCCATTCTGCTGAATCACAAGGATGTCGCATTAAGTCCCACGAAGGCTCTATTTCCTTATGCCATTGCATTTTTTTAGCAATCTATGGTATTGTGTACAATCTCTTCAATCTTGGAATCAGAGAAAAGTGCCTCAAAATTTTTCTCGATTCTTTTAATTCCTTCCTAACCTTTCCGGGATTCATTTTTTCTTTAACTTTAAATCGAGACGTCTGGCATTGAGGGCACGAAGTTGCATCTGTATACTCCTTCCAATACAACATACAATTATTTTCGCATGCATGGATGCACTTTGCCTTCATTCCTAAATCTCTCATCATTTGCTTCATTATGGGATACTTGTGAGGGAGTGTGTTCCCCTTAGGAAGCCATTCAGTCAATCACTTCAACAATTCTGTCACACTATTTCCCGACTAATTGTACTTCTTCTTTAAGTTATGCAACTCTACAATTATAGATAGAGTTGTGTGTCCCTCTTCACAACCAGGATATAATTTCTCGTTTGCAATTCTCTTATATTCATAATACTTGTCGACATGGTCAAGACCATAAGCAAAAGAAGTTTCAGGCACTGTATCTGCTTGAGAATTATTCGCACCACCACCTTCACCAACAGGAGCCTCATTGTGTACACCATAAGCATCATCAACCAGGATCTCCAACGCATCCCCGTCATATCGATGCCCTGTATCTTCAATTAGAACTTGATTATGGGTATAATCCTCTTCAACAAATTATTGTTTAGGACCTACTGTCATATCCATGCCCGGCTTTTCCCCATGAAGAAACCAAACATCATATGTCGGAAGCATACCATTAATGATCAAATGCCTTCTAACTTCTTCAAAAGAAGCTCTTTTTGCATTTTTGCATATTTTACAGGGGCAACTACATGATTTAAGTCCGAGAAGTGAGTGCTTCATTGCAAATTCTATAAAAAATTGAACCCCCCTTTTTGTATTCAGACTTATTTCTATGTGGAATTTTTATCCACCCTTTTGGAATCGATCTTGACATGATAGCAAAAAATTATATCCTCTCTTAAACAATCAACCTAACAAACGAAAAAGATGAATATTAGTAAGATTTTATATCATTTTGAAAACGGTTTAATCGTACAATTGAAAATCTAAAATAGAATGGCTTGATATATAAAAATATATACACACCATTGTTAGTATTATATAATAAAAATTTCTAATGAGTAGTTTACAATCAGAACATTGAACTTTTACAAAGCTATAAACTAGACAAGTCTTTAAAAAACTATAACTAGACTTGCTTTTATGATACGTATAGACTTGTATAAACTGGGCTTCCTTTTATAGGATACCTACATACTTCCTATAAACTAGACAAGAAGAGGTGATTACACGAACTCGAACCCAATCTTCGTTGGTCTTGCTTTAGTTACATGGATGCATTCGAGTACTGTGGATCTTGAAGTAACTCAAATTAAAGTCATTTCACACCCAACATAACCAATATTGATACACATTTGTGTATAACCAAATGAAGATCTAATAGTTATCTCTACTAGAGAGACTATATATATAGTAATACACCAAAACTTTATTCAAATGACAGTCCAGTTAATAGTAATAGCAATACACAATGTATATCAATAGACATAATAAAAATCCAAGTTGCAGGAGTGGACACACTCATCCTCCAGCCATAGTTTTTCTCAAACAAATCTATTTGGGTTAGGAATATCCTTAAATAGGCTCTCCTAAAACTTAATAAAGTCTGGAGCAAATCCTGACACCATAAACATGTTTTCGAGCATTCAAACTGAACCAACAATTTGTTGCATAATATTCAGCAGTCAGTAATAATTACGAAATCAATTTAAAGGCCCAACCACATAGCTGCAGATTTCTTTTTCCAATCAGAAACACTAAACAACAACAATTATTATGATGATCCTCGAGATAACATCAACTACTGATGAGCATTAGAAAGCCTCTAAGGTTTACAAATTTATTTTCTCACCATAAGTTTCTTCTAGGCAACCCCAATCCCTTAAAATAACACAATGAAATAAAAGATTTTGCAAGCACAAAAACTCAAGCTCCCCAAGAAGAAAACTTCATGGCAAAACTCCGGTACAATTACTAACACGACAAATAGGCATGGGATATAGGTCCATTTGGAGAGATGAAACTAAGTTACAGCCTATAAGAAAAAATCTGCACATTCAAAGCATAGGATCCAAAAAAAAGAACAAAATAGAGAGAGAAGGATACCTAGGTAGGTCGCTCGTGGCAGGTGGTCTGCTCGAAATCAGAGAGAGGACAAAACCCTAAAATCAAACTAAAATTAGAGAAGACCAAAATCAAAGTTATTCCAGACCGACGATTGTAGACCAAAATCACAGTGACAATGTCATGATTGTACACAAGAATATACTCGAAACCCTAACCAAATAGGCGCTGATTGTAGGGAAGTACCTGATTCTCCTGACCAAACCCCTAAAATTGGAGGGAAGTCCTGATTCTCCTGACCAAACCAAAATCAAACAATAATTATAAAAAAACCTTTGTCGAGAGAGAGGGAAAGAAGAAGCGGCGAGAGAGGGAGTCCTCTTCGGGGGTTGAGAGAGGGAAGTACCTTTGTCGAGAGAGAGGGAGTCCTAATTCTCCTGTCGAGAGAGAGGGAAAGAAGAACCGGATTAGGTTTTATCACAGTGACAATTTCATGAAAAAAGCGAGAGGGAAAGTAAAAACAGTAAAAATTTCAGAGGGAAATGAAAGGGGATTAGGTTTTATCACACTTTCTCCAAAGCATGTGACGCAGATTTCGTGAAAAAAAATAATTGTACTCACGGTAATTAGTGTGACTATAATAAAAATAATAATAAAATATAAAATTTGATTTTCGGTAACAGTTTTTTAGCTATTGTCACGGTTATAACTATTACTATTTTATCACGGTAATAACCGTTACAAATTATTAAAAAAACTGTTACAAATTGTATGTTTTGGTGTAGTGACTCGTACAAGGTAAGAACGTTACGTTGCTTTTCATATTAATACGCCAAGTTGAAACTTCACAAATCACATCAGAATATAAGACGCAGTATAGGAAGATAGAAATGCTTTTCATTCATAGCATGCAACGAAGTACAAGTCGTAATTACATTGGATGCGGTTGCGACTACATTGATTGAAAATAGAAAGAAATACACTCGACAAGTTGCCTGAACTAACGCTTGTCATCCCATACATTTGTCCCTTTATACATAAGCCGTCGATTGAATTGGATTCAAAATACTTGAGCATAGGAAGAGCTTCAAAACGCCTCTCCGTACTTCAGCTTCAGTTTAGTTGGGAGCGCCCGCCGCACCTGGGGAAATTGAGGGAATGGAATTAGCACACTTGCTAAGTGGACGAGACGAACCCACTCGTCTTACCGACTCTGATTGTTAGGGTAGGCATGCTTTAGAGTTGTCTTTCTATTAGAACTAAGTGAATTCAGTTCATATTCGATAGCCATCTTTGAGTAATAAAGCATACAGTAAAATATAGTAGTTTATCATATTTCTTACCACGGCCGTGCTCGTCCCTGCATGAAAACAGAGATAATATTTACACCTGCAGAAGATAATATGTGAGCATGCTACTATCTTATATGCGGTCATCGATGTTACACATCACGTGGGACTATCTCAACGGCATTTCGGCCCGCTCAGTCTAGGTTGCAAGCCTGACTGACGGTCCCGCAATGCATCAGTGCCGAAGCAAGATTATTCATTCCCTCTAGGTCGATTCGATTCCGATGCCCCGGATACCGATTCGAGGAAAAATCAACTTGTGCACAAGCTGTCCATGACCATGCCAATGCATAAACAGTTTAACATATGTAATAATTTTGTATAGCGCGGACAGTATTGAACGGCATTATCATTTTTCCCAACTCATGCAACGATTCATTTTCCCCAAAGCCGTACTCCCGATTTAGCGTCCCGCAGGCACCAAATTGTCCGAGGCATCATAACCCACGTTCGACGTTTTATATTATTTTGCAGCACGTGAAATAGTCTATCTTTTTACTAGAACCTTAAACTTTCTGGTTTATGTGATAGACTTGTATTTTCAGAGTGAATTACTCTAAATCGATACGTTTTTCCCGAGTTCTTGAACTTAGTGGATTGGCATGCAATTAACTTGGTATCGTTCGATTTGAATGAATTCGAGGCAAGGAATTAGTTTGCGGGACAGAGTAGAAAAGAAGGGCTGAATCACCCACCAATTACTTTGCTTCGTGCCGATCGTCGAAGCGCTTCACAACGTCAAGCTTTAGTTATACGAGCTTCTGCAATGGCACCAATACTTTGTTAGAATTCTTTCTTTTCCTCTTGCTTCAAAATTTGTAATTGCATCCATAAAAACGATGCGGAAGCACTTCATCAAAATCCAGCGACAAAAGCTCCAAGAAAACTATACAGCGGTCTGGTCCCATCGAAGGGACTCTTATATAGAACTCACTCGCCGAGACGCAGCCCGCTGCATCTAGGACTTATTCCAACAGAAGTCGTTCCATTAGTTGGATCGATTCTCGTAACTTTCGTCCAAATTGATTTGATCGATGCCGCAAGGTGTTATCGTTTACCAAGCTTAGCGATCGAGTCAGATGGCCATCTAAGTTCCCGGCCGATCTGACTCGGCGCAAGCATATTATGAAGTTTTGTCGCCTATCGAAAGCGGGGCGCTAGATAATATACCACTAAGAAAAAGTTTTATCCCAAAACTTAAGAACAAGGGTCTGACCTTAATTTAGACAAATAACGCAGGATATTTATCTTTCATCTCCGCCTCCATCTCCCACATCGACTCCTCTACTGAATGGTTCCGCCAAAGCACGCGGACCAAGGACATCGACCGATTTTATAGCACCTTCTCCTTGCGGTCCAAAATTTGAATAGGCTCCTCCGAGTAAGACAAGTCAGTACGTAGCTCCAACTGATCGAAGCTAACCACATGACTTGGATCGTGCACGTATTTTTGAAGTTGTGAAACGTGGAAGACATCGTACACATCAGCCAAGGCAGGAGGTAGTGCGATCCGATAAGCAACCATTGTAACTCGTTCTACGATCTCGAAGGGGCCTACAAATCTCGGGCTCAACTTGCCTTTAACGCCGAACCGCATCACATCGCGCATGGGCGTTACTTTCAGAAACACGTGGTCCCCGACCAAGAACTCTAACGGTCGTCGACGAAGATCTGCGTAGCTCTTTTGTCGACTTTGCGCGATGCAGAGTCTATCTTGAATCAAACGGACCTTTTCGACTGCCTGCTCTACTAGTTCCGGCCCAAGCACTTGTCGCTCTCCGACTTCATCCCAGCATATTGGCGAATGACACTTCCTTCCATAGAGCACTTCATATGGAGCCATCTGAATGCTCGACTGGTAGCTGTTGTTATACGTAAACTCCACAAGCGGCAAATGCGTATCCCAACTAGTCTTTAAATCGATCGCACACAGACACATCATATCTTCTAGGATTTGATTTACTCTTTACCTCTGACCGTCTGTTTGGGGGTGGTACGCCGAACTAAAATTTAGTTTGGTCCCCATCGCCGCCTGTAGGCTCGTCCAAAAATGCGATAGAAATCGCCCATCTCTGTCCGAAATTATTGATGCCGGTATCCCGTGCAGTCGAACAATCTCGTCGACGTAAATTTGTGCTAACCGATCGACGCTCCATCCTACTTTAATTGCGATGAAGTGAGATGACTTGGTCAATCTATCAATAATGACCCAAATCGTATTATTCCCCCACGACGTCTTCGAAAATACTACAATAAAATCCATCGAGATGTTGTCCCACTTCCACTCGGGAACGACGAGGTTCTGCAGCTCTCCACCTGGCCTTTGGTGTTCTGCCTTTACTTGCTGACACGCCATGTACTGTGACACGAATGTAGCCACGTCTTTCTTCATGCTGTGCCACCAGAAGTTTGTGCGCAAGTCCTTGTACATTTTGGTGCTTCCAGGATGTAACGAGTACTTTGCATAATATGCCTCCGTCAGAATTTCTTTCCTAAGTTCGGCAGTTTCAGGAATGCAGAGCCTTCCCTTTAGTCGTATCGTCCCGTCTCCGTCTTCAGCAAAGTCAGTCGCCCTTCCTGTTGGAATCAGCTCGCGCATCTTCTTCAGGAATGAGTCATCCTTCTGTGCGGTCTTTATCTTGCTAAGTAGGCTCGATCCTAACTTCAGCTGAGCTAGGTGCAGGTGTCGATACTTAATTCCAAGTTCGATACCCATCGCTTCAAGGTCTCGCCGTATCTCCTTGTTTATGGCTAGTGTTTCCATAAACATTCTGCTAAGCGCGTCGGCTACAACGTTTCCCTTGTCCAGTATATACTCGATCGTTAGCTCGTAATCTTTTATGAGTTCGAGCCAACGTCGCTGTCGTAGGTTGAGTTCTCGTTGCGTAAACAAGTATTTTAGGCTTTTATGATCTGTGTAGATTCTGCAAGCCACACCATAGAGATAGTGCCGCCAGAGTTTCAACGCAAACACGATCGCCGCCAATTCTAGGTCGTGCGTCGGGTAGTTTTTCTCGTACTGCTTCAACTGCCGTGAAGCGTAGGAGATGAATTTATCTCTTTGTATGAGTACGCACCCGAGGCCAGTTCCTGATGCGTCGCTGAATATCTGAAAGCCTTCTGGACCGTCTGGAAGTGCAAGGATTGGAGCTGAGACGAGCCGTTGCTTCAACTCTTGAAAGCTGGATTCACAGTCGTCACTCCATTCAAATACTACTTCCTTCTGGGTGAGGCGAGTCAGAGGCGACGCTAGTTTTGAAAAGTTTCGCACAAATCTTCGGTAGTAGCCTGCTAAGCCCAGGAAACTCCGAATGTCGCTAGCCGAGGTAGGTCGTTTCCAATCTACCATCGCTTCAATCTTCTTTGGGTCCACCGCGACACCTTCGGCAGAGATTACATGTCCGAGGAATGTCACGCTACTCATCCAAAACTCGCACTTACTCTGTTTGGTATATAATTTGTTTTTACGCAGCATCTGTAACACAGTCTTCAAGTGCTCTGTATGCTCTTCTCAATTCTTTGAGTAGATAAGGATATCGTCGATGAATACGACTACAAATTTATCGATTCGAGGTCGGAAGACTCGATTCATCAGATCCATGAAAGCGGCTGGAGCATTCGTCAAACCGAACGATATGACTAGGAATTCGTAATGACCATATCGAGTGCGGAAGGCAGACTTCGATACGTCGTCGGACTTGATCTTCAATTGATGATAGCCTGAACGAAGATCGATTTTCGAAAATACTGACGTGCCTTGTAGTTGGTCAAACAAGTCGTCGATTCGTGGCAAAGGATAGTTGTTCTGTACGGTCGCCTTATTGAGTTTTCGATAGTCGATGCATAGCCGCATCGATCCATCCTTCTTCTTTACGAATAATACGGAAGCTCCCCACGGAGAGACGCTAGGGTGAATAAATCCACGGTCTAGCAAATCTTGTAATTGCACCTTCAGCTCCTTCAGTTCTGCTGGAGCCATTCGGTAAGGTACCTTTGATATCGACCGTGTATCCGGAAAGGTGTCGATACTGAATTCTAGGAGTGTGCATCGGTCGGTGGTCGACCTATTTGGTCCCAACCGAAGTCGAACCAAAGTTGATCGGTTTAAAAATAAACAAAACCGAACCGAACCAACTAAATGGTCGGTTCAGTTTTAAAACCGATCGACTTGGTTCGGTTTGGATCGGTTCGACTTGTCGATTTTGATCACATAAAAAAATAGGCTGTATATTTTTTCTTTTGTAAAACCTCAGTCAACTTCTACTTTGCAACAGTAAATACAATTCAGCAGCTTCAATTCAACTTGTACTTTGCAGGTGGAGAAAAATGCCAATTATACATTAAAAATGATATACATTCAACCAAAAGTCTCTTTCATGTGCACATGAACAATTAGAAAAGAATAGGAGCCGTCAGCACTCCTTTTTGAGACTAGAAAGAGAGAGAGAGGGAGATCGCTTTCAACTTTAACTTGATAAATGGCTGTGATGTGAATAAATGAAGCAAACATGTATAACACAACCCAATAAACACATACCCAACCGGCCAACCCTAATTAATTAACAAAGATTTGGTTCGGTTCGGTTCAGTTCGGTTTAGATGGTTTTTTGCATAACCAAACCGTGAACCGAACCGGTCGGTTTTAAAAAAATTAAAGCCCAACCAAACCAACCGAACCATCGGTTCGGTTTAAAACCAATCGGTTCAGTTTGGCTTGGTTCGATTTGGTCGGTTTGACTTAATTGTGCACAGCCCTACTGAATTCTATCTCTCGATCCGGCGGCATCCCGGGCATCTCGTCAGGAAAAATATCGGGAAAATCTGCCACAACATCAGTCTGCATTGCATTTGTATTATCCTTCCGCGTGTCTCGAACTGATGCCAAGTATTCCGTGCAGCCGGAACGCAGCATACGCCTCGCCGATATTGTCGATACCATCATTGCCGTCTTCGAGACCGTACCGCACGAATATAAGAACTCTGTCTCGCCAGGAAGACGATACACCACTCTCTTCTCCGTGCACTCGATCGTTGCATAACAAGCGCCCAACCAATCCATGCCTAGGATTATGTCGTACTCTTTGATGTCTAGTACGACGGCATCCAAAGATAGAATTCTTCCTCCGATACAAATATGGCCATCCCTAAAAATAAAGTTCGCAGGCATATCGACTCCCGACGGAGTGCTAACGCTAATATTCATATCTAGTAATTGCATGGTTATTTTATTTTCTTTCGCATAATCAGCAGATATAAAGCTATGCGTCGCACCCGAATCGAATAGTACTCGAGCAGGTATATTTTTGTAGAGTAATATACCTGTTACAACAGTATCGGACGCAAATGCCTCGTCATGAGTTAAGGCATAAACTCGGCCTTGAGCTCCGTGGCGTTGGTTCTGCTGGTTGACGGGCACCGCATTTGTGTCTTGCAGTATCGATGCTTTATGTGGATTCGGAACGTTCCTTGGTGTCTTGGGTTGATTCAAAACTTTTTACGGGCAATATGTAACTATATGGCCTACTTTGCCACACTTGTAGCAAGATCTCGTGACGCAATCAACGGTTCGGTGCCCACGCCTACCGCACCTGGTGCAGTGTTGACTGCCATGGCCTCGATCATCGAATCTGTTCGGACGCTTTGTTATTCCCGATCCTCCGGCGTCGTTAGGACGCTTGTTGAAGTGGTTACGGATGCCTCTACTCGACATACGGCCAAAGATACGCTCACTATCAAGAGCGACCTTATAGGATTCACGGTATATTCGGCACCTTTGATTCATGACGTCCCTTCGCAGTTCATCATTTAGGCCTTGTTGGAAGCGTTCACACCAGACTTCTTTGTTGGGCAGGAATAAGCCGGCAAACTTCGCCAGCTTTGAGAAGCTCGAATCATAATCGTCGACAGACATATTTCCCGGTCGCAGCGTCATAAACTCGTCTTCTTTTTATTGACGGACGGCGCGAGGAACGTACTGTTCGAGGAAAGCTTCCTTGAATATTTTCCAGGAAATCGTGGCGTCTATATCGGCTTCGTAGATTTCCTGCTTCTTAGCTGCCCACCAGTCGTACGCCCTCAGTTGTAGTTGTAACGCCGCACAAGTTACCCTCTGGGACCCTTCAATGCTAAACAGATTAAACAGGTCCTCCATCTCCGCGAGCCATCCCACGATCACATCAGGCTCTGCTCGGCCGTTGAATTTTGGTGGGTTCATCTTGCGAAACTCCTTTGTCTTGAACAAGGAAGAAGAATTTATCATTTGCGGTTGAGCTTCTTCTTCCTCGTTTTCTTCTTGATCACCTTGCTTCTCCTCAGGTACTTTTTCAGTTGTCTTGGTATTGCCCGCCATTTTGCTCACTATCTGAGTCAGGGCGTTCATCTGCTTCTGCTGCGCATCAAATTAGGCTTTGAATTGCATCTGAAGCTGCTGCTGCTGCAGTTCCATCAACTGTAGCATCTTCTCCATAGTCGTCTCGCTAAGGCCAGTGCTTTTTGTGCTCGACGTACTATCTACGGTTTGGGTTGTTGTGCCGGGATTGTTTCTTTTCTTAGTCATTCCTATAAAATAGAGTAAACCCGTTAGTATTTTTAAAAAATATCTACGGGCTTACCTGTATAGAACTTTTATTTCACGCAGCATGTCGACATGCATTCAATCGAGCCATTGCAACGGATATTCCAATAATAAAACATCTTTCGAAAATTCGAGGAAACATAACTGGGCTCTGATACCAATTTGTCACTCCCCGAGTCGATAAACCGTTCGTCCCCGGTGTTATTTGTCGATTCGATCGTCCTCGCTAAGGCGTGATGCCGTACGAGTCTGGAATTGTACTTGTACAAGGCAAGAATGTTACGTTGCTTTTCATATTAATACGCCAAGTTGAAACTTCACAAATCACATCAGAATATGTCACACCCCAGAACCAGAATACTGGAGAGCGGGGGAGTGACTCAGCCAGCTACGTATTATGGGTAGATGAATACCGTATAATACGATCAATGCTGTCTAACCAGACGAGGGGGTGCATACTACATAAAAGTCTTACTATGGTCATTACACATCTATTGTCTCAATCATTCAAACAAGAAACAGAAATATAGAATATGTAAGGTAAAGCAGTAAGGCATCCCAAATGCTCTGTCAAAATGTTCTTGATTATCTGGCTTTACAAAATATAGCCAGATTGATGTAGCAAAAGTATCCACAATTGTTATCAGCTGCAGTCTGACTTAATTACAATTATACAAAAGTAAGTACAAGACAATCCGACTAACATGTCGGTGCCAAACGGCAAGGTATAAAGTAGATAACAAAATGAGTGGTGAAGTTAAGGAACCCACTCGAGGCCTCCTGCGATCATTCCTCTAGTATTGACCATCCTGGAGGTGGAAGTACGCTGAGTCTTCGGAAACTGGCTCTAAATCTGGCCATACAAAACCAGAGAGGTTAGACCTCTAATAGCAAGTACCACAAGGGAGCACGACATGAGAACTAAAACTAGTAAGTAAGAGAATATAATAATAGATCTCTGCTTGCTACTAGAACTCACATCACATCAAGACACTTCGAACCAACCTCCCAACCAAACAAGGACAGAAGTTGGCCCGTCATGTCCTGACATTCTGATCATCCCAGTTAGGTAACAGAGTACAGTGCACAAACAAATCATCTTGAACGGCCAATCAACTCCTACGGCTTGCTATTATGAGTCCCAAGTTATCCTGGAATAATGTAATTAGGGATTCCTCAGTTCTTACTATGTGCAAGCAAGGCTAGTCTATCCAGTCGATCAATTGGCCCATGCATGAATTAGACGAGTCCTAGCAGGACGCCCGTCAATATACAATATACAATAATAATAAAAGCAGATACTGTTCCCTGCCCGTGTGGCAGATTTACAGTATCTGTGGGAACCAGCCGGCCCGTCGGGTACTACTCGTCCCAAGGGGGCTGCCATGTAAGAATTCGGGAATCCATTCTCTCAATGCAATCATTATTTTATTTAACTTAATAGTCTCTACGTTGAGTGAAATCCCATGCCGTGGATCATGGTCATTCAAATAAGTACTTTCGTACGGGGTACGATATGCACAACTCTACAACGATACCAGTGCGGTTAGGTTGCAGGTCTTACATAGCGTAATGCAACAATCAAATCTATCCACGGTAATCATGCCTTGACCATAAAGTACACATGCTTCTTTTGTAGAAAAATAACTAAATAAATAAATAAATAAATAGATTGAAACCTGCATGTGTATGTATGTCAATATTCGGGATCAGCCAGTCGAGTACAATAGTTCATAACATGAACGTGTCTCATTCATTTCATTCAATAAGACGACTAGCCAGTCTCTTGGTTCTAATTAGGAACGCATGATCAATTTAGTCAAGTTCACAATCATTATCAATGGTGGCAAGGCATGAAAGTCAATTTGCATTCAGTGGGGTCGAGTCTACAATTCTCAGGGTTTAATTCTAGTCAATCCGGGTATCTATAACTCAATTCATGACATATGGTACATCCCACGTAACAATCTATAATTAACAGAATTACTAGCATATCATGATTATATTAAGTTTATGCAAAAAGGCGTAAGGATATAAAATGGACGTTAAACATCTAATAAGATATCAATATACAGGGCTATAGAGATCCAGGGTAAGCAGGCTACTCTCATGTCAGCCTACGCTTATGCCAGCGTACGCTCAGGTCAAGCTAGCGTATGGGAGTCATACGCTTCCAAAAGGCAGCATATGAACTCCATACGACTCCTTTCTATCCAAGTGAGCGTATGCAAGTCATACGCTCCCCAAAGGCAGCGTATGGACTCCATACGACTCCTTACCATTCAAGTCAGCGTATGCAAGTCATACGCTCCCAAAAGGTAGCGTATGAACTCCATACGACTCCTGACCATTCAAGTCAGCGTATGCAAGTCATACGCTCCCAAAAGGTAGCGTATGAACTCTATACGACACACGTTTCCAAAAGGCAGCGTATGCAAGACACACGCTTCCTAAAAAGGCAGCGTATGGACTCCATGCTGCGCTACAGAGCGCGCACAGTGTAGCACCCAGTTTTCTAAAATTGGGGATTTTTGAAAATTTATTATTTATTAAATGGTGTTTAGGGCATGATATGATTTTTGGTGATTATTAGTGTAGTTAAACCATTTCTAAAGTCATGCTAAGTCATGACTTATGACTTTGTGATTTTGGTTAGTATAACTTAGTGTAAACCCTAGTTTTCTCTAACCTAGAAGTTGCCATGACCATGAGAGCTTAGCCATAGGCTTAGAACACCAAATTAGTGATTTTTAGCCTAAAGGGTATTTTGGTAATTTACTAGACTTTATTTGAGATTATGTGATTTTATTATTATTTAATCATGGTTAAAGTCCCATGATTAGTCCCTAACCTATCCTACCCTAAACTAGAGGTTAGCCACTAATCTAGAAGCATTAGGATGAAGATTGGTCATGGGGTAAAGTAAGTTAAATATCTAGATATTACTATTCTTGATATTTTGCTTAAATCACTCCAAATATCCAACCCCTTTACACAAGTCCAAGCCTTAGCCTAGAAGAAAGCCAAGGACACCTCCCCTACCCCCATGGCAGCCAAGGACCCCCCCCTTGGCAGCCCACATTCTATAAAACCCTATTGAATTAATTCATGAATAATTTACATGAAATTAATTCCTAGAAATTCCCATTCCTTCAACCCTTCACAACTTGAGCTATTTTGATCCAAATTCACTCTAGTCTCTTGCATTGGGACCCTACAACATCTAGGGTGCTAAGGGGAACTAGCAATCAAGGATTTGGAGGCATTGGACATCATCAAGTGGAAGAACACACACCCCCATTTCCCTTAATTTTCATTGGATTACACAAATAGGTATTTTCTCACAAACTTAGTTAAATTCCTGTTTTACCTTCATAAATGCATTCATGTAGGACTAACACTACTGTGGGTAAAGTTTGGTGGGAATTAGAAGTGGTTTGGTGTCCGTATCGGACACGTATCCTAGACTAGGAAACCTTGTTTGATGAAATGCCACAAAGGATCTGTTTTTATTAAAATGTAAAACAAATTATATTTTCTGGTAGCCCTAGACTTCTAGGTCACAACCCTAACCTACTGAGCACATTTCCGAGTCGTGTCCGTGTCCAAAACGGACACGAACTCACTGTACGAGACTCGCACACAGTGTCCTGCTACCGCACCCTTCGTGCGCACTGCACAGGGCACTTCGACACACCAAAATTGGTGGACACGAGGGGGCAATGTCTGCGAACATGCCTCCAAAATTTGGTGTCGTCTCGTGTCGTGTCGAGTGAGAAAACTCACTCGCACTGGACACGTGCTGTCAGCACACACGCGCACAGGCACGACTTTGAGCGTGTCGTGTCGCATGGACACGACACTAGGGTGTCTCGTAGTGACACGGGCATGAAGCCCTACATGTGGCGTACACGTGGACACGAGCACGTGGTGCGTCGTGTCCTGTGTCGCGAGTACGACGCATGTAACCGCGTGCACGACGCTGTCGAAACGCGCGTATCAGTCGTGTTTTTTACGACTGATACGGGTTTCGTATCGTGTCCACGAGTGTCGTGGACACGTGACAGAGTGTCCATCGTGTAGCCCTATATGTGGGCTACACGTGTGTGTGACCACGAGTGGTGTCGTGTCTCGTGGTGTGTCCACGAGACACGTGAACACGTGCACGACGCTGTGCACGCGTTGAGTGTCATGAATTTACCCGTGTAGTGTTTTTGTGAGATTGGACACGTGAAACCGTGTCGTGGTGTCGTGTCAGGCACCTAGGACACTAGTGTATGTGTGGGGTGTTAATTACCAACCCATAGGATCGAGTCTTAGTTTGGTTTCGTGGGTGAAATCGAGTTTACCTAGTTTCTAGTTCACAGTCCCTATTTTCCAGGTTTTAGGATAAATCTAGTTTTGCAAATCCGAGTTTTAAACCTAATTTTGATCTGAATTATACATTGTATGGTATGTTTTTAGTATCTATATACGTAGTATATATGTATGTGAGAGTGTGGGTGAATTTTAGGGGTAATTGGTTGTGTATAGGTGTAGTTGTGTGTATATACATATATATGTATATATATAACTGTGGGTGTGTGTGTTTGTGGCTGAATTTTGGGTTCCAGGATCAGGAACCACCCCCTCTCCTTTCTTGTCTACTGTCAGCCCTCTCTCTCACTGTTCATTCACTCTCTCTCTCACTCTATGTCTCTCTCTCTATGTCTCTCTCTATATATGTAATATATATAAGTTATATATATAAATATGTATATATATATATATTGATATATATATATATATATATTGTATTAGATTATACATGGTATTATGTATATATATATGTGAGTGTGGGTTGTATTATATAGAGTATTACATATTGGTATTTGGGTAGTAGATAGATAGTGTATGTCTATATATATAGATATATATATATGTATGACTACTAGGTATAGGTTTATATAGAAACCTAAACACTAGCCTATGGCCAAGATTATTAGCCTATGGCTTGGGGCTAACCCTAATGGCCCAAAACCCAACTTGTTGACCCTTGTTGACTAAGGGTTGACCAAAGTCAACCTTAGGTCAAAAGTGACCTAGTTAACCTAGAAATGACTAGGAATGACCTAAAACAACTAGTTTGACTAGTTTGACTAAAACCCTAACTAGTTGACTAGTGTTGACCTAACTTTGACTAGTTTGACTTTAGAGTTGACCAAGAGTTGACTTTTGACCAGATTGACCTAGAATCATGTAGTATGCATTGTATACTCTATTTTTACCATTGTGGATATGTTGTGACCTATTTTACTCTAAATAGGACTCTGTGACACCAGTTCGGACATCTATTCATATCAGTCATACAGGGTGACAGGCGAGTACATTCTCTGATCTTTTCATGCTTGTTAGGACTTATATTCTTGCTTTAGATTACTTTACATGATGCTGTCACGTCATTATCACGGATTGGTACTATATGGATCTTGTTATGCGATGTTATCTCCCTCGGGGTGCATCAGATACAGTTGTCATGTGCTTTTCACGAACATCTTGTATTTTATGTACACCGCTTCATGTATACTCTTGTGCAATCTTGTACTCTCATGATCACGTGAGCAAACATGATAAAAACCTCTTGTACAAAGTAACGTAACTTGACTGGATCCTTGTGTATTGATTGGGGAGGGTGAGTAGGAAATGGTTATGTGATCAAATCCCATCTTGTACAAATTCTTGTGAAATCTTATGAAATCTTGTATATGTCCTAAGCCCGTTTATATAACCATATCATGCTCTAAATCACAGGTTACCTACAGTTCTTACTTATCATATATATAGATATTTCCAGTTATCAAATCTCTCTCGTTTTACATATATTCTTTACAGTTCATGTATCTTACTCTATGCATGCTTTACATTTCCCGACCTGATATGAACTGCGTGAGATGTATTGTGCTCGTTCCTGTCCTGACTGGGCCTGTTGAAAATATTATAGATGATGATGGTGACTGTCCTACCTTCTATGGGACACATGAGGGTGACCTTCAGGAGCCTGAGGAGCATCTAGCTCAGTAGAGGGTGCCTAGTCTAGTCTAGTGTTTATAGTTTTTATTTTGTATCGGACTGTTCCGATTGTTAGTTGTGACTTAGTTATATTTCTGGTCTTGTACTTATTTGTGTTGGATATCTACTTTGTGTGGTGTGATAACTCTATATATATTCAGTTCTTTCTTTCGTCTGATTCCATATCATGTTCTATCTTGTCTTTCCTAGACTTGTGTTTGAGATATAGAGTTGAGATGTTATGTTATACTTCCGTGCGGAGATGACAGGTTTATATGTCTTATTGTTAGATGTTAGTTGTTATAGATAACCTATACAGCGTTCTACCGCCGATACTGCGGCGTAGGCTGGACGTACCCACGTTCTCGTACCCCTAATCAGGGTACGGGTCGTGACACGTTTTTGTGGTGGCCCATGCAGGTCAGTGTCGCAGTTAGTGCGATCTCGTAATGGTGCTCGACTTAGAGTACTAATTACGAGCCTGCAATTAGGACATAGGACCTAGGACATTATAGGAGTTTCTCAATCACACCTAGGAAATTTCTGATCTTTTGATTATCATGATTACTTCCCTTGTATTAATTTAACTGTCCTTCCTTGATAAATCTACTCATGTGCCATATTGACCTCTTTGTTTCAATTCGTCTCCAGGATGACGAAGACGCACCCGCAGGCCACTGGATCGAGTAGTTTGCCTGAGAGATCTGATCAGGCAGAGGAGGAGGTTCACGAGACTGCCCCCAGTGATTCTACTATTCCGGAGACCCAGGCAGTTGCACAGGGAGGTCTACCACCTCCACCCCAGAGGGTTATGGCCGTTGTTCTGGAGATACTGCTGCCACCACCACCGGTACCGACGGATACGCACCATATGTTCCTTCTCCTTCAGCAGATGATGGAGACACAGCGGGCCCAGGCAGAGGCGTCGCAGCGCCAGTCGGAGGTGTCACACCGACAGATCGAGATGCTGAGGCAGAGTATGGAGAACTCGCATCAGCTTGCCCTAGCAGCAGTAGAGAGAGTGGCACCGGGTACGGTGCAGGGCCCTACTGGCCAACAGCCGTACCAGCAGCAGTCCAGGCCGGGGACAGTATTAGACTTCAGGAAGATGAGCTCCAGGGACTTCACAGGCACGGAGGGCATCCTCTATGCAGACGACTGGCTAGAGGATGTACAGCGGAGCATGGAGCTGGCAGAGCTTCCTAGAGCGCTTTGGGTTTCGGCCGCAGCCAGCCGATTCTTCGACATTGTGCTGACATGGTACCGCACGGATCCTCGTGCGTCGGTGAGAGGGCTGACTTGGAAGAACTTCCGGAGGCTCTTCAAGGAGAAGTTCTTCCCGGACGTGGCTCTTACAGCATTGGAGGGCCAGTTCATGGGTCTAGTGCAGGAGAACTCGTCAGTGGACGAGTATGCAGCTGAGTTCTTTCGCCTTAGCAGGTTCGCTTCCGATATGATCCAGGATGAGGGGCAGAAGGCTCGTAAGTTCCGCAGGGGACTTATTCATGCAGTGCGCACCCGCACCTCGGGATGCCGTGACGCGACGTTCGATCAGATATTGATGGATGCACAGATTGCAGAGGAGGACTTCGGCCTCAAGCCGAAGAGGGGCAGTAATACCTTAGGGGCTAGTTCTAGTGCAGGGCCAGCCAAGCGCCCTCACATACAGCAGCAGAGGCCAGTTCAGCAGCCGTTTCAGGGCTAGGGACATATACTTCACCAGCAGGCACCCAGGCAGCAATAGCACCCCATGTGTAACTTCTGCAAGAAGCAAGGTCACGGATGGGACGACTGCAGGAAGAGGCAGGGCCTGTGTTTGCTTTGTGGTTCAGCAGAGCATCAGTTGAAGGAGTGTCCCAAGAACTTGGCACGATTGACTCAGACAGTAGCAGGAGCTAGAGCTCTGACAGGGCAGCAGACAGGACCACCGTTGCAGACTCAGCAGCAGAGGTTTGTCCAGCATCAGCAGCAGGCCAAGGGAGGCCAGCCGGGGCGAGCTTTCGCCATGGCAGTCGATGATGCACAGACAGAGGGAGAGCTGATTGCAGGTTCCAACCTTTTCGATTCTATTTTCGCATTTGCCTCCTTATAACTGTCTTGGAATTTCGATTCTATCTGTTCCTTATAGTTGATAAATTCTGTTCGAATATTTTATTATGAATTATTTTCTTCTGAGATAAGTCGTATGGGCTAGGTCGTCTCGATCATGGGATCTAGAGTTTCCTATAGTCATGTTAGCTGGCATAGTGAGGACATATAGTCGGATTTTGGACGTATTTCTCGGATATGGGAATTTAAGGTTTTCGCGGCCAGGCATGCGGCAATGCGAAAATTTTAAATACCATGATTCTAGAGGTATGTACCTTAGTCGAGGACTCTGTGAATATCGTAGCCTTTCTCACTAGCATGACGAAGATTCCGAATATCATGATTTTGGACAGACGCATATGATTATCGGACTGTGTGTTTGAGACTGTGATTGTTGGGGTGTTTGACCTAGAAGCAGTATGACCATTCTAATTTCGAGGACGAAATTTTCTAAGGAGGGTAGACTTGTAGCACCCAGTTTTCTAAAATTGGGGATTTTTGAAAATTTATTATTTTTATTATTTATTAAATGGTGTTTAGGGCATGATATGATTTTTGGTGATTATTAGTGTAGTTAAACCATTTCTAAAGTCATGCTAAGTCATGACTTATGACTTTGTGATTTTGGTTAGTATAACTTAGTGTAAACCCTAGTTTTCTCTAACCTAGAAGTTGCCATGACCATGAGAGCTTAGCCATAGGCTTAGAACACCAAATTAGTGATTTTTAGCCTAAAGGGTATTTTGGTAATTTACTAGACTTTATTTGAGATTATGTGATTTTATTATTATTTAATCATGGTTAAAGTCCCATGATTATTCCCTAACCTATCCTACCCTAAACTAGAGGTTAGCCACTAATCTAGAAGCATTAGGATGAAGATTGGTCATGGGGTAAAGTAAGTTAAATATCTAGATATTACTATTCTTGATATTTTGCTTAAATCACTCCAAATATCCAACCCCTTTACACAAGTCCAAGCCTTAGCCTAGAAGAAAGCCAAGGACACCTCCCCTACCCCCATGGCATCCAAGGACCCCCCCTTGGCAGCCCACATTCTATAAAACCCTATTGAATTAATTCATGAATAATTTACATGAAATTAATTCCTAGAAATTCCCATTCCTTCAACCCTTCACAACTTGAGCTATTTTGATCCAAATTCACTCTAGTCTCTTGCATTGGGACCCTACAACATCTAGGGTGCTAAGGGGAACTAGCAATCAAGGATTTGGAGGCATTGGACATCATCAAGTGGAAGAACACATACCCCCATTTCCCTTGATTTTCATTGGATTGCACAAATAGGTATTTTCTCACAAACTTAGTTAAATTCCTGTTTTACCTTCATAAATGCATTCATGTAGGACTAACACTACTGTGGATAAAGTTTGGTGGGAATTAGAAGTGGTTTGGTGTCCGTATCGGACACGTATCCTAGACTAGGAAACCTTGTTTGATGAAATGCCACAAAGGATCTGTTTTTATTAAAATATAAAACAAATTATATTTTCTGGTAGCCCTAGACTTCTAGGTCACAACCCTAACCTACTGAGCACATTTTCGAGTCGTGTCCGTGTCCAAAACGGACACGAACTCACTGTACGAGACTCGCACACAGTGTCCTGCTACCGTACCCTTCGTGCGCACTGCACAGGGCACTTCGACACACCAAAATTGGTGGACACAAGGGGGCAATGTCTGCGAACATGCCTCCAAAATTTGGTGTCGTCTCGTGTCGTGTCGAGTGAGAAAACTCACTCGCACTGGACACGTGCTGTCAGCACACACGCGCACAGGCACGACTTTGAGCGTGTCGTGTCGCATGGACACGACACTAGGGTGTCTCGTAGTGACACGGGCATGAAGCCCTACATGTGGCGTACACGTGGACACGAGCATGTGGTGCATCGTGTCCTGTGTCGCGAGTACGATGCGTGTAACCGCGTGCACGACGCTGTCGAAACGCGCGTATCAGTCGTGTTTTTCATGACTGATACGGGTTTCGTATCGTGTCCACGAGTGTCGTGGACACGTGACAGAGTGTCCGTCGTGTAGCCCTATATGTGGGCTACACGTGTGTGTGACCACGAGTGGTGTCGTGTCTCGTGGTGTGTCCACGAGACACGTGAACACGTGCACGACGCTGTGCACGTGTTGAGTGTCAGGAATTTACCCGTGTAGTGTTTTTGTGAGATTGGACACGTGAAACCGTGTCGTGGTGTCGTGTCAGGCACCTAGGACACTAGTGTATGTGTGGGGTGTTAATTACCAACCCATAGGATCGAGTCTTAGTTTGGTTTCGTGGGTGAAATCGAGTTTACCTAGTTTCTAGTTCACAGTCCCTATTTTCCAAGTTTTAGGATAAATCCAGTTTTGTAAATCCGAGTTTTAAACCTAATTTTGATCTGAATTATACATTCTATGGTATGTTTTTAGTATCTATATACGTAGTATATATGTATGTGAGAGTGTGGGTGAATTTTAGGGGTAATTGGTTGTGTATAGGTATAGTTGTGTGTATATACATATATATATGTATATATATAACTGTGGGTGTGTGTGTTTGTGGCTGAATTTTGGGTTCCAGGATCAGGAACCACCCCCTCTCCTTTCTTGTCTACTGTCAGCCCTCTCTCTCACTGTTCATTCACTCTCTCTCTCACTCTATGTCTCTCTCTCTATGTCTCTCTCTATATATATGTAATATATATAAGTTATATATATAAATATGTATATATATATATATATATTGATATATATTGATATATATATATATATATATATATATATATATATATATATATATATATATATATATATATATTGTATTAGATTATACATGGTATTATGTATATATATATGTGAGTGTGGGTTGTATTATATAGAGTATTACATATTGGTATTTGGGTAGTAGATAGATAGAGTATGTCTATATATAGATATATATATATATATATGTATGACTACTAGGTATAGGTTTATATAGAAACCTAAACACTAGCCTATGGCCAAGATTATTAGCCTATGGCTTGGGGCTAACCCTAATGGCCCAAAACCCAACTTGTTGACCCTTGTTGACTAAGGTTTGACCAAAGTCAACCTTAGGTCAAAAGTGACCTAGTTAACCTAGAAATGACTAGGAATGACCTAAAACAACTAGTTTGACTAGTTTGACTAGTTTGACTAAAACCCTAACTAGTTGACTAGTGTTGACCTAACTTTGACTAGTTTGACTTTAGAGTTGACCAAGAGTTGACTTTTGACCAGATTGACCTAGAATCATGTAGTATGCATTGTATACTCTATTTTTACCATTGTGGATATGTTGTGACCTGTTTTACTCTAAATAGGACTCTGTGACACCAGTTCGGACATCTATTCATATCAGTCATACAGGGTAACAGGCGAGTACATTCTCTGATCTTTTCATGCTTGTTAGGACTTATATTCTTGTTTTAGATTACTTTACATGATGCTGTCACGTCATTATCACGGATTGGTACTATATGGATCTTGTTATGCGATGTTATCTCCCTCGGGGTGCATCAGATACAGTTGTCATGTGCTTTTCACGAACATCTTGTATTTCATGTATACCGCTTCATGTATACTCTTGTGCAATCTTGTACTCTCATGATCACGTGAGCAAACATGATAAAAACCTCTTGTACAAAGTAACGTAACTTGACTGGATCCTTGTGTATTGATTGGGGAGGGTGAGTAGGAAATGGTTATGTGATCAAATCCCATCTTGTACAAATTCTTGTGAAATCTTGTGAAATCTTGTATATGTCCTAAGCCCGTTTATATAACCATATCATGCTCTAAATCACAGGTTACCTACAGTTCTTACTTATCATATATATAGATATTTTCAGTTATCAAATCTCTCTCGTTTTACATATATTCTTTACAGTTCATGTATCTTACTCTATGCATGCTTTACATTTCCCGACCTGATATGAACTGCGTGAGATGTATTGTGCTCGTTCCTGTCCTGACTGGGCCTGTTGAAAATATTACAGATGATGATGGTGACTGTCCTACCTTCTATGGGACACATGAGGGTGACCTTCAGGAGCCTGAGGAGCATCCAGCTCAGTAGAGGGTGCCTAGTCTAGTCTAGTGTTTATAGTTTTCATTTTGTATCGGACTGTTCCGATTGTTAGTTGTGACTTAGTTATATTTCAGGTCTTGTACTTATTTGTGTTGGATATCTACTTTGTGTGGTGTGATAACTCTATATATATTCAGTTCTTTCTTTCGTCTGATTCCATATCATGTTCTATCTTGTCTTTCCTAGACTTGTGTTTGAGATATAGAGTTGAGATGTTATGTTATACCTCCGTGCGGAGATGACAGGTTTATATGTCTTATTGTTAGATGTTAGTTGTTATAGATAACCTATACAGCGTTCTACCGCCGACACTGCGGCGTAGGCTGGACGTACCCACGTTCTCGTACCCCTAATCAGGGTGCGGGTCGTGGCACACAGCTCAGTGACGCAGCTAAAAAGCTAGCATACACTACTCATTGTCTTCTCCAAACAGCAAGAACTCCATGGTTGTACTCCAAAGCTTCAAAAGTCCATAACTTGGTCAAAATAAGTCCGAATCCAACTTTCCAAAGGTCAAAATTGGGTAGGATGAACTGCTCTACGACATGGAACCATCAAATCTTGAGAATAAAGGAGTTTGCTAGATCAAAACCCATAGACAACCGAAAATACAATAACTTAGATCTACAAGAAATGAACCAATGAAATAAAAAATACTAAGCACTAAACTCTCTTAGAATCATGAGAGGAAGAATATTGAACCATAAAATATGGTCCTCATGTAGAGCAAGATTTACTTGCCTAGTTGGTAGGTGGAGAGAGTAATGAGAGGAAGAAATAATGGTGAAGAAGGAGTGAATGAGGAGAGAGAAGGGAGAGGGTGGCTTTAAATAAAAGGTGGTGGTAGGTGGGAGTTGGGCCGGGTTCTTAATGGGTCGGGTTTAAGGGGCTCATCCAATCCGAAAATAAAACTAAAGCAGAGAAGTAAATTGCAGGAAATAAAATACAGAAAAATAAAGTGCAGGAAATAAAATGCAGATAATTAATTAACATAAAGTTATAGGAATTTAAATACAGGATACTACATGATAAATACTAAATAAATACATTCAGGCAATATACATATTAGAATACACATTCCGGGAATGGAGAGTGACAGAATATAAGACGCAGTATAGGAAAATAGAAATACTTTTCATTCATAGCTTGCAACGAAGTGCAAGTCGTAATTACATTGGATGCCATTGCGGCTACATTGATTGAAAACAGAAAAAAATACACTCGACAAGTTGCCTGAACTAACGCTTGCCGTCCCTTACATTCGCCCCTTTATACATAAGCCATCGATTGAATTGGCTTCAAAATACTTCAGCATAGGAAGAGCTTCAAAACGCTTCTCCGTACTTCAGCTTCAGTTTAGTTGGGAGCGCCCGCCACACCTGGGGAAATTGGGGGAATGGGATTAGCATACTTGCTAAGTGGACGAGACGAACCCACTCGTTTAAACCGACTCTGATTGTTAGGGTAGGCATGCTTTAGAGTTGTCTTTCTATTAGAACTAAATGAATTCAGTTCATATTTGATAGCCATCTTTGAGTAATAAAAAATACAGTAAAACATAGCAGTTTATCATATTTCTTACCACGACCGTGCTCGTCCCTGCATGAAAACAGAGATAATATTTACACCTATATAAGACAATAGGTGAGCAAGCTACCATCTTTGAGTAATAAAGAATACAGTAAAATATAGCAGTTTATCATATTTCTTACCACGGCCCGCTCAGTCTAGGTTGCAAGCCTGACTGACGGTCCCACAATGCATCAGTACCGAAGCACGATTATTTATTCCCCCTAGGTCGATTCGATTCCGATGCCCAGGATACCGATTCGAGAAAAAATTAACTTATGCACAAGCTGTCCATGACCATGCTAATGCGTGAACAGTTTAACATATGTAACAATTTTGTATAGTACGGACAGTATTGAACGGCATTATCATTTCCCCCAACTCATGCAACGATTCATTTTTCCCAAAGCCGTACTCCTGATTTAGCGTCCCGTAGGCACCAAATTGTCCGAGGCATCATAACCCACGATCGACGTTTCATATTATTTTGCAGCACCTGAAATAGTCTATCTTTTTACTAGAACCTTAAACTTTCTGGTTTATGTGATAGACTTATATTTTCAGAGTGAATTACTCTAAATTTATACGTTTTTCCCGAGTTCTTGAACTTAGTGGATTGGCATGCAATTAACTTGGCATCGTTCGATTTGAATGAATTCGAGGCAAGGAATTAGTTTGCGGGACAGAGTAGAAAAGAAGGGGCTGAATCACCCACCAATTACTTTGCTTCGTGCCGATCGTCGAAGCGCTTGGTAACGTCAATCTTTAGTTACGTGAGCTCCTGCAATGGCACCAACACTTTGTTAGAATTCCTTCTTTTTTCCTTGCTTCAAAATTTGTAATTGTATCCATAAAAACGACGCGAAAGCACTTCATCAAAACCCAGCGACAAAAGTTCCAAGAAAACCATACAGCGGTCCTGTCCCGTTGAAGGGACTCTTATATAGAGCTCACTCGCCGAGACGCAGCCAGCGGCATCTAGGACTTATTCTAACAGAAGTCGCTCCATTAGTTGGATCGATTCTCGTAACTTCCGTCCAAGTCGATTTGATCGATGCCGCAAGGTGTTATCATTTACCAAGCTTAGCGATCGAGTCAGATGGCCATCTAAGTTCCCGACCGATCTGACTCGACGCAAGCATATTATGAAGTTCCGTCGCCTATCGAAAGCGGGGCGCTACATAATATACTACTAAGAAAAATTTTTGTCCCGAAACTTATGAACAAGGGTCTGACCTTAATTTAGACAAATAACGCAGGGTATTTCTCTTTCATCTCCGCCTCCATCTCCCACGTCGACTCCTCGACTGAATGGTTCCGCCAAAGCACGCGGACCAAGGACATCGACCGATTTTGTAGCACCTTCTCCTTGCGGTCCAAAATTTGAATAGGCTCCTCCGAGTAAGACAAGTCAGTACGTAGCTCTAACTGATCGAAGCTAACCACATGACTTAGATCGTGCATGTATTTTCGAAGTTGTAAAACGTGGAAGACATCGTGCACATCAGCCAAGGCAGGAGATAATGCGATCCGATAAGCAACCGTTGTAACTCGTTCGATAATCTCGAAGGGTCCTACAAATTTTGGGCTCAACTTGCCTTTAACTTCGAACCGCATCACACCACGCATGGGCGTTACTTTCAGAAACACATGGTCCCCGACCAAGAACTCTAGCGATCGTCGACGAAGATCTGCGTAGCTCTTTTGTCGACTTTGCGCGATGCGGAGTCTATCTCGAATCAAACGGTCCTTTTTGACGGCCTGATCTACTAGTTCCGGTCCAAGCACTTGTCGCTCTCTGACTTCATTCCAGCATATTAGCGAACGACACTTCCTCCCGTAGAGTTCGTCGTATGGAACCATCTGAATGCTCGATTGGTAGCTGTTGTTGTACGCAAACTCCACAAGCGACAAATACGTATCCCAACTAGTCTTTAAATCGATCGCACACAGACGCAGCATATCTTCTAGGATTTGATTTACTCTCTCCGTCTGACCGTCTGTTTGGGGGTGGTACGCCGAACTAAAATTTATTTTGGTCCCCATCGCCGCCTGTAGGCTCGTCCAAAAATGCGATAGGAATCGCTCGTCTCTGTCCGAAATTATTGAGGCCGATATCCCGTGCAGTCAAACAATCTCGTCGACGTAAATTTGTGCTAACTGATCGACGCTCTATCTTACTTTAATTGCGATGAAGTGAGCCGACTTGGTCAATCTATCAACAATGATCCAAATCACATCATTCCCCCGCGATGTCTTCGGAAATCCCACAATAAAATCCATCGAGATGTTGTCCCACTTCCACTCAGGAACGACGAGGTTTTGCAGCTCTCCGCCTGGCCTTTGGTGTTCCGCCTTTACTTGCTGACACGCCATTCACTGTGACACGAATGTAGCCACGTCTTTCTTCATGCCGTGCCACCAGAAGTTTGTGCACAAGTCCTTGTACATCTTGGTGCTTCCAGGATGTAACGAGTACTTCGCATAATGTGCCTCCGTAAGAATTTCTTTCCTGAGTTCGACAGTTTCAGGAATGCAGAGCCTTCCCTTTAGTCGCATCGTCCCATCTCCGTCTTCCGCAAAGTCAGTTGCCCTTCTTGTTGGAATCAGCTCGCGCATCTTCTTCAGGAATGAGTCGTCCTTCTGTACGGTATTTATCTTGCTAAGCAGGCTCGATCCTAACTTCAGCTGAGCTAGGTGCAGGTGTCGATACTCAATTCCAAGTTCGATACCCATCGCTTCAAGGTCTCACCGTATCTCTTTGTTTATGGCTAGTGTTCCCATAAATATTCTGCTAAGCACGTCGGCTACAACGTTTCCCTTGCCCGGCGTATACTCGATCGTTAGCTCGTAATCTTTTATGAGTTCGAGCCAACGTCGCTGTCGTAGGTTGAGTTCTCATTGCGTAAACAAGTATTTCAGGCTTATATGATCTGTGTAGATTCTGCAAGCCACACCATAGAGTCAGTCGCCCTTCCTCCGACTTGACGCCCCCTCCGGTCAGGCCCTTCTCGATCATCCGTCGAAGGTAAACCCTATCCCATATTGCTATTTTATTTAAATTATTGTATTTGTGAATTGGGAGGGGGAGGGGCAATATGAATTTAGATTTTGGTGTTGGACACGTATAGACACGATACATTAGACTTGGACACGAGCACATTATATATTGGTATCGAACACGATACATTGGACTTGGACACGAGCACATTGGATTTGGACACAATACATTAGACTTGGACTATTAATCTAACATATACTTCATAGGAATGGTCGATATTACCGATTTCGATATCGATACTCATAGGAATGGTATGTTACCGATTTTGATATCGATACTCATAGGAATGGTCTGATACCAATTACGATATCGATACTCATAGGAATGGTCGATATTACCGATTTCAACATCGATACTCATAGGAATGGTGTCATGCCGATTTCGTTATCGATACTCATAGGAATGTTCTCATACCAATTTCAATATCGATACTCATAGGAATGGTGTGATACCGATTTCGATATCGATACTCATAGGAATGGTCGATATTACCGATTTCAACATCGATACTCATAGGAATGGTGTCATGCCGATTTCGTTATCGATACTCATAGGAATGGTGTCATGCCGATTTTGTTATCGATACTCATTGTATATATTACTCAAATGTGACGAGGATGAAGTGGAGAAGCTAGAGGGGTAACGTCACGCCCCGATTCCGTCGAATCGATAGTCGTCCCCCGAAAGTGATGTCGTACGAACCTAATTTGCGATCGCACAAGGCATAGTCATAAGGTAATCCGAGACACGAGATCTAAGAGAGTACGCAGACAAATTGAAACACACATTGAGTAAAGGAAACTTTGATCTTTATTGATAATGAACATCATTTATAGACTCTGATACAGGACTCGTGCCGCGCGGGCTACAACACAACTCAATTACAAAAGAGTGCCGATGAGATAGCCGTTCCATACATTGCACATGTCACGACCCGTTACCCAAATTGTTGGGCCGGGCCGAGCCATGTCCAGCCTACGCTTGGTTAAAGCGTAGTAAGCTGTTCTAAGAATAGACAATAAAGGATCTAAGCTGCTAACAGTTCTAAAATCATATTTAAAGGTTCATCACAACACAGCATCTATAAGCGAAGGTAAACAAGTACAGACTTAATAATACACTTCCAAAGTATCTAACTGGAGACAAAGTCCAATATCCAAATATAAGTTCAAAACAAAGTCTAAGTCTCAAAACACATAAAAAATATCTAAGCAAGGTTCCCCGCTGGGGCCTCTTCTGGAGGTAAGGCCAGGTCCTCAATGCAGTACCATAATATGTATCACATAGCATTTCCTTCTCAGAAAGTGAACCTACAACGTTATCCTATCAAGACGGGAGCAAGTACAACCTCTACAACTAAAGTACTGAATATATAATGAAAGAGATGTACAACAAGAAACATGGTGTGATAAGTCTATAAAACAGAAAATACTGGAAACATGGCCTCATGGTACAACTGGGATCACAGTATCGTAGTAACATAGGGAACATGGCATATCTGGAATCATGGTATGACTGGAATCACAGTATCATAGTAACATAGGGAACATGGCATATCTGGAATCATGGTATTTCATAGTCTATCATGGCAAGGACACATATGTCATATAGACAGATATATATGTAATGTTTAAAACTGTAGCAGGTACGTGATCGACAATAGGTGTACAATGTGCAGGAGGCACATGTAAATAAAATGTACTTTCGTACAAGTAAGCAAGCGATAGATGTACATATGTACAGATACAGCTGGTGCACCTACGACAAGGTATACATATAAAATGTCAACCTTGCTCTGTACGTACGTACGGGAGAAGGGGGCATGATCACGTACTCAACTATCAGTTTCCCCATAACCCATATTCTAACATTTGAGAGATACGAGAACAGTATAAAATATAGTGGATACTCAAAGCAGTATAAAGTATAGTGAAACATGTACTGAGAACCAGTAAGAAGCATGTGAAGATATAAGAACTATCCTAAGCATGTCAGGTACTGTAAGTAATACAACATGTGAAGATTTAACTTGCTACCTCAAGGATCAGTATTTTAACAGGGTTAAAACATGTTCTAGCATTAAAAGACAGTAAATGAGTTTGCAGATGTACTTGCCTCGAGCAAAGCAAGAATACTAGTATGAAGATATAGATGTCTGGTGTCTTGTCAATAATGATTTACAAACTCAGCATCTAAGTTATGTTTAAGATTACACTAGTGGTGTGACACGACTCCTAACTGGATACAAGCCAAGTGGGGATCTAGCATAAAAGTCCAACGTGGAGTGCCACTATACACAAACTAACTTCCTAGGGTCTTTACACTAGTGTAGGGGGTGGTCCAATACTACAATAACCCAAAACAACACAAAACATTGCAAGTCGTAACTATTCAATAAATAAATCAAACTGTACACTGTGTTCCAATAATTTTTGAGATAGACATAAAGCTCAATTTTACATAAAATAAAGTACCAAAATGATCCTTGTTAATTATAGAAATTTATACTAATTTTCTGGGATTTATAAACCCTCATAAATATTTATTAAAAATCAGCAAACATATGTATCCTGAAAATGAGTTCTGTTTTCTAATTTTTATAAAATACCAAAAGTACTTATTAAATGCTGAAAAAATTATAATAAATTATATAAATTAACATAGTATTTAAATACAATTTTTCTCAGATTTTTACAATAATTAAAATATATATAAAAATTCAAAAACAGTAAGTAACAAATTCTGGAAAAATAATTAATTACAAATTAAGGATAATACATAAGCAAAATCTACAGATGTTGTCGGATGATAAAATAAATATCACTAACGTGTCCAGAATGTTCAAATTAGCTAGAATAGCCTACCCATAAGTCCAATTTAGACACATGAGCAAAAAGATAATTTCGGATCAAAATGATGTCCGCCGTTGGACACACTTTGCACCAAAAAACGTGTCGGAATAAAAGTCTACAAAACCTAGCAAATTATATGTCCACGAATCCAGAATGATGATACGAAACCAACGATATGTCCGAAATAGGATTCCGATGTGCCGATCTCAAAATGACACGTTGACGCGGACACTTGGAATCAAATTTGTACCGAAATGCGTACTGGAACAAATGCCTTCAAAACTCAGCAAATTATATGTCAACGAGTCCAGAATGACGATACGAACTCAACGGTATATCCGGATTTGGATTCCGATGAGCCGATCTCAAAGTGACCCGTTGACTCGGAATGTGGGACCCGCTTTGCACCAAAATATGTGCCAGGGACCATGTTCTCCAAATCAAGCAAAATTTATATAAAAATATGCCAGAACGATGCCACGAGTCTACTGGTGGTGTCAGAAACTGAATCCGGAGTCTCGGGTTCAAAAATGGAATTTAACAAGTACAAATTAAAGAATTCGGACGACCAACTTTGGCGTCGAATTCGACCAACCAAACGTGCTTATAATGAAACGAAACTTAAAGGAGACAGGAAGAGGGTTATACCAGCTGTGCACAAAAATTGGTAGCGCGCCAACCGGAGCTGCGACGGCGGAGTTACGAGCTGACGAAGTCGGCTCCACGAAACTGTCCAAAAATAGTTCAATTTAAAACGTCAAGTTGGTGGCCAGTTTTGAGGTATCAAACGACAAAATTAACGGACGAAAATTACGGGGAGTGAAGAGGTACATACCGAGATTGCGACGGAGCAATGAAATTGCCGATCCAACGGTCGGATTTCTCGAAAATCGTGCACGAAGTTGCTACGGCAAAACACGATTTCAGCTTCGTTCCCGAGCGTGTCACGACGGAACTTCATGCAAAACGCACGAATAGCCTATGCGTCACGCCGGGGAGGAAGCCGATGGCCAGGGGAAGGTCGTCGGAGGCTCGTCGGCCGAGGGGGGGTCGTGGTGGCGGATGTTGGTCGCGGCGGCACCGACGCGCGTGGCCGTGCGCACGGCTGCTGCTGTGGCAGCTGCTGCCACTTGTTATGCTACTGCGCAGTACATGCCCGCGGCTGCTACGTCGGACGCCGGCGGGGGTGGCTACAGAGGTGGGTGCATGGGATAGTGGTGGTGAAGCTAACAACGGTGATGGTGGTGGTGCATGGTGAGAGTGGTGATGATGATAATAATGGTGAGGGGTGTAGGCATGAAGAAGAGTGGAGGAGGAAGGGTGTTGTGCTGTGGAGGGAGAGGGGAGAGAGAGAGGGGTCGGCCATTGGGGTGGGGGGAGTGTGTGTGTGTGTGCTGGTAGAGTAGGAGAGTTGTGTGTGTGTGTTGTGTTATATGTGTGGGTGTGTATATATGTAAAGAGTGTGTGAGAATAGTAGAGAGAGAGACGAAGATATTTGAAAGAGAGAGGAGGAAAGTGAGGTCGGGCACAAGGAGAGGGGGGTGTTTGAGCTGAGAGGTGGAGGGGGTGAGGTGGTGTTTGTTAATAATAGGAGATATATATAGGATACTTATAAAGTGGGGAGAGAAAAATAGATATTTAAAATAGGGAAAATAAGAAAATTATGTGGAATATTTGGATAGTCATGGGAGGACAATATGGAGCTTGGATTCGGGTTCGACCGAGCCGGGTCGGGTCAAAATCGGACAGGGGACAATAATTGAATGAAAATGGATATCTATAATCATGGGTAAATAAATAACATGCGGGGACTCAGATAAATGGGACACAAGTTTCATGTGGGTAGTAGGCTTCATATGGGCCACGTCCATACTTCGGGTTGACAGGTTGGATCGATGTCGGATCCCGAAATTAAATTGAAAATTAAATCAGGTTTTACGGTAGATAATTAATCGACCTAAATTGACCCAAAAGTTGTGCGAAGGAAATGGAGCACAAAATAGAGTGTCTGAGTGGGACACGAAAGTCATGGGTGAAGAACGTCTCGAGTAGATCATTTATGAGAAGTTGGTTCTGAGAAAACGACTGGTCTGGTGCTCCTAAATTAAAAGTCACGGTAACGTGCAAACGATGATCAAAGATAAAAGTGGGAATAATTATTCAACGATTAATTGGTCTAAGTTGACCCGAAGTTGTGCGATACAAAAAGAGCACAAGGGAACGAGTTCAAGTGGGACATGATATATCAAAACGAAGATAATCTTGTCTACTTCAAAACCCATGAAGAGAGTTTACAGAGATTGGCATCCCTGACGCTCCAGAAGTTAAAGTTACGAAAAGGTATATTAATGATCTAAATAATTAAATAATAAAATATTTATCGAAAATAATTCATTTATAAAATTTAAAATTGCCCTAAAATTCAGGGGGCTTACATCCTACCCACCTTACAAAAATTTCGTCCTCGAAATTAAAAATTACCCAATAGGTCAAACTATAACATGTAGCTGCTCTGGCTACGATACTCAATCTGCTACCCTTGTGATCATCTCTTCTGTTTCTCTTTACAATCTTTTTGGTTCAGGTTCAACAATGGTCCTTCTATCATAACTACGTCATATATCCTTTAGAATCTTCCATACTAACATGAAACTTTTATGTATACCCTAAACTATAGGTCATTCTCTGGGTATGTTTATATGCCTAAAATGCTTAATCATCAATCATATTTCCAACCTCAATTTGTAAATACTTGATTTCCTTATCACATCCTAAGTATCCTTATTCTATCAATCCACAGTTCCTTTGCATCATTTGTCGTCAATCCTTTCCCACAGTTTCTCCTTGAAATTATACGTTCAATTCTTATCCTTGGCGTAGAGCCTTCTTCTTTTTACTCAACAAGTCCTCCGAATATAAATCCTCGATTTCAAAACTCCCAATTTATTAATTACCAATGTACATATGTCTTTGCCTCGTTCCTTGTCTTTTTAACTGATATCTTTCTGATCTCGTATGCAACATTATATCCCATTCTAACTTATTATATATCATTCCACATATCGATCTACCCTCTAATCACATGTAATTAGCTATAGGTAAGCAATAATCACTTGGTCATCAAAGTCCTACGAATACTCAATCCTCAAACTCTAAGCACAAGTTTCTAATCCTCAATCCATAGTCACAACAATATAATATCTCATTATTCCATCTTAGATATCCTATCATCAATTTATACTATCAATGCAATCATTCTTAATGGTTTCCAAGTCTACTACAGTCAGTCACTCATACTTGTCCCATAAGCTTAATCTAACCAATCCCTAGGAAAAGTACTTATCACAAATACACAATACATCTATAGTTATACTACAGAATCAGTTAACAAGGTTTGGCTATTTCGGTCGCCTATGAAATAGAAGGTAATAAGGCCTAAGACTGGGTCAAGCAATCCATAACAGTGTCCAAACAATTTAAAGGGTCAAGCAAGACAGAAAAATTTATCGGAATATCTCCAAGAATGGTACGGAGACAACGAGATGCATAACGAGAAGAATTACCCAAGTGGTTAACAAAAAAGAGTTTAGTCAAGTCATAGGAAAGATGGAACACAAAAATAACTATGTCCAAAAGATAACGCAAAAGCAATCCTATTGGAGAGTCCTAGAGAACCTGTAATCCTAGTTGTAGATGTAGATAGGACAGAGTTAATCAAGACGGAAAAGAATGATAATAAGAATTTATTCTTGCTCAATCGGTCAAAACGAAGTGAACCAAGCTGAAATATGATCTGATAACCATACACGTCTTCCTGAAATCATGTTGCCAGAATTTTCACCACACCAGTAAGCTTAGATGTAATAAACGATAGAGTCATAACTATGGTATATACCCTATAATCATGTTATTTAGAATCCTCGCCACGCCAACCGGTATGGCTACGAGAAAATCTAAATTCCATAACTAGGATAAGTATATCCGAAATCAGGATCTATGTTTTTGTCATACCAGCTAATATGGCTACGATAAATTCTAAACTCTATAAATAAAACAGACGTTTACTTTATCAGGATATATCACAATTCAATCCACAAAATTTATCACGATGCAAGATCAAAGTCAACAACGAAAATCAGAAATTAAATTCAACAACGAATTTAAGGAAGAGCAAATGGAAATAAGTGGAAACAGATTTCGAGGTAAGATTAGAGTGAGATCCTCAGGGGTCATCCCAAGGGTACTATCCTGGTCAAAATTGTAACCCACTGAATTTCAAGCAAGAGACTAAATATAGTAAACGGTCCTATGCTGTGACGAGTTTTCCTATGTTGCAATCCTAGAAATCCTCTAGGTGTTCTAAATGTTGTCCTAGTGTTAACAAGTTGTCCTACATCCTAATTGCAGGCATGCTTGGTACAATAACGTAACTAAACAACTTAAGTCTGGACCTGCATGGACCGCACTAAAAACATGTCACGACCCGTTACCCAAATTGTTGAGCCGGGCCGAGCCATGTCCAGCCTACGCTTGGTTAAAGCGCAGTAAGCTGTTCTAAGAATAGACAATAAAGGATCTAAGCTGCTAACAGTTCTAAAATCATATTTAAAGGTTCATCACAACACAGCATCTATAAGCGAAGGTAAACAAGCACAGACTTAATAATACACTTCCAAAGTATCTAACTGGAGACAAAGTCCAGTATCCAAATATAAGTTCAAAATAAAGTCTAAGTCTCAAAACACATGAAAAATATCTAAGCAAGGTTCCCCGCTGGGGCCTCTTCTGGAGCTAAGGCCAGGTCCTCAATGCAGTACCATAATATGTATCACATAGCATTTCCTCCTCAGAAAGTGAACCTACAACGTTATCCTATCAAGACGGGAGCAAGTACAACCTCTACAACTAAAGTACTGAATATATAATGAAAGAGATGTACAACAAGAAACATGGTGTGATAAGTCTATAAAATAGGAAATACTGGAAATATGGCCTCATGGTACAACTGGGATCATAGTATCATAGTAACATAGGGAACATGACATATCTGGAATCATGGTATGACTGAAATCACAGTATCATAGTAACATAGGGAACATGGCATATCTGGAATCATGGTATTTCATAGTCTATCATGGCAGGGACACATATATCATATAGACAGATGTATATGTAATGTTTAAAACTATAGCAGGTACGTGATCGTCAATAGGTGTACAATGTGCAGGAGGCACATGTAAATAAAATATACTTCCGTACAAGTAAGCAAGCGATAGATCTACATACGTATAGATACAGCTGGTGCGCCTACGACAAGGTATACATATAAAATGTCAACCTTGCTCGGTACGTACGTACGGGAGAAGGGGACATGATCACGTACTCAACTATCAGTTTCCCCATAACCCATATTCTAACATGTGAGAGATACGAGAACAGTATAAAACATAGTGGATACTCAGAGCAGTATAAAGCATAGTGAAACATGTACTGAAAATCAGTAAGAAGCATGTAAAGATATAAGAACTGTCCTAAGCATGTAAGCTACTGTAAGTAATACAACATGTGAAGATTTAACTTGCTACCTCAAGGATCAGTATTTTAACAGGGTTAATACATGTTCTAGCATTAAAAGACAGTAAATGAGTTTGCAGATGTACTTGCCTCGAGCAAAGCAAGAATACTAGTACGAAGATATAGATGTCCGGTGTTCTGTCAATAATGATTTATAAACTCAGCATCTAAGTTATGTTCAAGATTACACTAGTGGTGTGACACGACTCCTAACTGGATACTAGCCAAGTGGGGACCTAGCATAAAAGACAACGTGGAGTGCAACTATACACAAACTAACTTCCTAGGGTCTTTACACTAGTGTAGGGGGTGGTCCAATACTACAATAACCCAAAACAACACAAAACATTACAGTCGTAACTATTCAATAAATAAATCAAACTGTACACTGTGTTCCAACAATTTTTGAGATAAACAAAAGGCTCAATTTTGCATAAAATAAAGTACCAAAATGATCCTTGTTAATTATAGAAATTTATACTAATTTTTCTGGGATTTATAAACCCTCATAATTATTTATTAAAAATCAGCAAACATATGTATCCTGAAAATGAGTTCTGTTTTCCCATTTTTATAAAATACCAAACGTACTTATTAAATGCTGGAAAAATTATAATAAATTATCTAAATTAATATAGTATTTAAATACAATTTTTCTCAGATTTTTACATCAATTAAAATATATATAAAAATTTAAAAACAGTAAGTAACAAATTCTAGAAAAATAATTAATTACAAATTAAGGATGATACATAAGCAAAATCTACAGATGTTTTCGGATGATAAAATAAATATCACCAACGTGTCCAGAATGGTCAAATTAGCTAGGATAGCCTACCCATAAGTTCAATTTAGACACAGGGACAAAATTGTAATTTCAGGTCAAAATGATGTCCGCCGTTGGACACACTTTGCACCGAAAAATATGTCGGAATAAAAGTCTACAAATCCTAGCAAATTATATGTCTACGAATTCAGAATGAAGATACGAACCCAACGGTATGTCCTAAATAGGATTCCGATGTGCCGATCTCAAAATGACATGTTGACGCGGACACTTGAAATCCAGTTTGTACCGAAATACGTGTCGGAACAAATGTCTTCAAAACTCAGCAAATTATATATCAACGAGTCCAGAATGACGATACGAACACAACGGTATATCCGGAATTGGATTCCGATGAGCCGATCTCAAAGTGACCCGTTGACTCGGAATGTGGGTCCCACTTTGCACCAAAATACGTGCCAGGGACCATGTTCTCCAAATCAAGCAAACTTTATATAAAAATATGCCAGAACGACGCCACGAGTCTACTGGTGGTGTCATAAATTGAATCCGGAGTCCCGGGTTCAAAAATTGAATTTAATAAGTACAAATTAAAGAATTCGGACGGCCAACTTTGGCGTCGAATTCGACCAACCAAACGTGCTTATAATGAAACAAAACTTAAAGGAGACAGGAAGAGGGTTATACCAGCTGTGCACAAAAACCGGTAGCGCGCCAACCGGAGCTGCGACGGCGGAGTTACGAGCTGACGAAGTCGGCTCCACGAAACTGTCCAAAAACAGTTCAATTTAAAACGTCAAGTTGGTGGCCAGTTTTGAGGTATCAAACGACAAAATTAACGGACAAAAATTACGAGGAGTGAAGAGGTACATACCGAGATTGCGACGGAGCAAAGAAATTGCCGATCCAACGGTCGAATTTCTTGAAAATCGTGCACGAAGTTGCTACGGCAAAATACGATTTCAGCTTCGTTCTCGAGCGCGTCACGACGGAACTTCGTGCAAAACGTACGAATCGCCTATGCGTCGTGCCGGGGAGGAAGCCGATGGCCAGGGGGGGTCGTCGGAGGCTCGTCGGCCGAGGGGGGTCATGGTGGCGGCTGTTGGCCGCGACGGCACCGGCACGCGTGGCCGTGCGCGCGGCTGCTGCCGTGGCAGCTGCTGCCACTTGCTGCGCAGCGCATGCCCACGGCTGCTGCATCGGTCGTCGGCGGGGGTGGCCGCGGCGGTGGGTGCATGGGATGGTGGTGGTGATGCTAACAACGGTGATGGTGGTGGTGCATGGTGGTGGTGCATGGTGAGAGTGGTGATGATGATAATAATGGTGAGGGTGGTGTTGGCATGAAGAAGAGTGGAGGATGAAGGGTGTTGTGCTGTGGAGGGAGCGGGGGGAGAGAGAGGAGTCGGCCATTGGGGTGGGGGGAGTGTGTGTGTGTGCTGGTAGAGTGGGAGAGTTGTGTGTGTGTGTGTTGTGTTATATGTGTGGGTGTGTATATATGTAAGAGAGTGTGTGAGAATAGTAGAGAGAGAGAGGAAGATATTTGAAAGAGAGAGGGGGAAAGTGAGATCGCCACAAGGAGAGGGAGCTGTTTGAGCTGTGAGGTGGAGGGGGTGAGGTGGTGTTTGTTAATAATAGGATATATATATATATATATATATATATATATATATATATATATATATATATATATATATATATATATAGGATACTTATAAAAAAAAAATAGGATACTTATAAAGTGGAGAGAGAAAAATAGATATTTAAAATAGGGAAAATAGGAAAATTATGTGGGGTGTTTGGATAGTCATGGGAGGATAATATGGAGCTTGGGTTCGGGTTCGGTCGAGCCGGGTTGGGTCAAAATCGGACAGGGGGCAATAATTGAATGAAAATGGATATCTATAATCATGGGTAAATAAATAACATGCGAAAACTCAGATAAATGGGACACAAGTTTTATGTGGGTAGTAGACTTCATATGGGCCACGTCCATACTTCGGGTTGACAGTTTGGATCGATATCGGGTCCCGAAATTAAATTCAAAATTAAATCAGGTTTACGCTAGATAATTAATCGACCTAAATTGACCCAAAAGTTGTGCGAAGAAAATGGAGCACAAAATGGAGTGTCTGAGTGGGACACGAAGGTCATGGGTGAAGAACGTCTCGAGTATATCATTTATGAGAAGTTGGTTCTGAGAAAACGACTGGTCTGGTGCTCCTAAATTAAAAGTCACGGTAACGTACAAACGATGATCAAAGATAAAAGTGGGAATAATTATTCAACGATTAATTGGTCTAAGTTGACCCGAAGTTGTGCGATACAAAAAGAGCACAAGAGAACGAGTTCAAGTGGGACATGATATATCAAAACGAAGATAATCTTGTCTACTTCAAAACCCATGAAGAGAGTTTACAGAGATTGGCATCCCTGACGCTCCAGAAGTCAAAGTTACGGAAAGGTACATTAATGATCTAAACAATTAAATAATAAAATATTTATCGAAAATAATTCATTTAGAAAATTTAAAATAGCCCTGAAATTCAGGGGGCTTACAGCACACATCCCTCAATATACAACAGAGTACTCCGGTGACCTGAAATGGAGGGACGCTGAGCCATCTTTCTTGGACTGTCGAGAGCCTTCAAATGTGAAGTCGCAGGGACAAGTCTTTGACGCACGGCCGAAGCTTCAAAATCATGAACGTCGCCGAGCTAGTTGGCGCGTCCTTCCTGATGCGCGGGACCTACAAAAAGCGAGGATCAGTACGATCACATGTACTGACGAATGGCTAATTAAAATCCAAGCTCTGCATTTGATTCAAGAAGTTTTATAAACATGTTAGCTAGCTATTTCTGTGATCTTTCCAACCGTCCTGTTCGATTTGCATGTTAACATGTTTTGAGGCAAGCATATAAAATTGTTTAACATTAAGCAAGTATCATATTCGTCCCGTGTCATGTACATTTGTTAAGCAGTGAAAGGGTATAAAGGTCACTGGCAATGTCAAGCCATCACGGACTATAGCCGGGTTAGACGGCGACCCTTTCACGGCGGGTAGCGAGCCCTGTGCGAAAGTTCCCGAATAACCCACACCGATGAAAAGGGCTGGCGCTTGCTATACTCGTTTCTCCCGGGCCGATTCGGTCCCTTGGCCTAGGCAACCGTTCGAGGAAACTACACATTGTTGACAAGTTGTCCAATGACCGTTTTGCTTACTTAGTTGTATCGTTGCGATAAACGTTAATCGATTCATTCATTGTTTTGCATAGGCTAAGTGGAATTGCATAAGGAAGCATGTTTTCTATTTTCAATACCGGCAGTTTGATAGCAAGTGTTTCATGAAGAATCGTGCCACGATTTCTTTGATTCTACACTATTATGACAAGCATTCAGTTACTTCATATTGATTTCGAAGTAGAGAGACGAGGTGAAGGAGGTCAGCCACTCGCCTTAGACTTGCTTTAAGCAAGCGACCGGTTGGCTGCGCTGACGTCGCCTACGCGATCACCTGCAATCGCATAAGCAACTGATTAGAACACTGTGTAATTCAAGGAATTTCGATATGAATGCGAAGCTCAAAAATGCAAGTCACAAAATTACTCATCGGAAAACATTCACAAAAAATGCATTCACGAAACCAAAGCCAAAGCCAAATCAAGTACGGCATAAAAACCAGAGCAACGGGAGGTCTCTCCTGACTCAGCCGCAGAGCCAATCCTCGAGGCGCACCCCGCTGAATATGGAACTTGGTTCCGAAGAAGCCATTCCATAACGTGGAATGGATCTTAATTCAACCGTTCCCGTTCGATCGACTCGGCCGATTCCGACCTATCGGTCCCGACCGAATCGATAGTGACAGTGTTCCTTTCTCGCGCACCCCGTGGACGAAAACGGGGCACGATGTAGGGACGGGGCACTACACGTAAGTAATTAATGATGAGTTTACGTCATCTCAATGTAATAGTATAAGCTAACTAATAATTCGGTAAATGTTCCAGAATTTTTTGTCGTTAACAAAATCGGTAAACGTCGGTAAGTATTGAAATTGCATCGCTAAATGTTCCAGGAGTTACCAACGTTGGCCGACGTAATAAACGTTGCTCTATTTTCGACGGTACGCCGGTGAACGTCGGTAAATTACCGACGTATGAATGCGTCGGTAAGCGTCGGTAAGAGCGACGATTAGCGACGTTTTTCCTGTTAGCGACTAGGCTTTCCGCGACAACCATAAAACGTCGTTAAATATGTCGAAAATTAGACTTAGCGACGTTTTCATCCATTTTAGCGACATTTTTGGGAGTCGCTAGAAGGTGATATTCTGGTAGTAGGTACTCCAATTTGTCCTCTAACCAAAGCACTTTCAAGATCGTACGGCAGTGGAATTGGTTCCAGATGCGGCTCGTATACACTTTTCAACTTGTTAGTATAAAATATGTTACAATAATAATTTGTGACACTATAATTGGAAGATTTGCACGCATAACAGGCATGCACACATGGAATGTACGTATGATACCACCGTAAGCATGAATAATAACCTTTATCTAAGTGTACTACATATGTTATATTTGTTGCACGATCTAATATTTCAAACATATAACCTTCAATATGCAACACATGCAGTTGGTGTTTTTCTCTATTTATTCGAGCAACTATTTTTAACATTCTTGGACAATACTCTGTTTCAAGATTTTGAGCAAATTGTCTGTTCTTCTCTTGTAGAGATATAATCTTAGCTCTAATGCCGTCAAGTAGTATTGTTATAGGTTTATCACGTAATTTCTTAACCCAGTTATTGAAACATTTTGCAAGATTAGAAGTGGTCATATCTAATCTAGGAACAGGAGAATATGCAGTAATCTAATGTGAAAAATTACGTGTTTCATCATTTACTCCAACAAGCCAATTAAACATGTCCATGTTTTCGGCTTTAATTATTTCAAACCATGAATCGGCGTCTGATTTGTTGTAGGATCTTGCAAGAGAGTCAAGCATTCGATGAAACTTTTTAATCTTTGTAACCAATTTCAAATTCTGTTTAAAATGATGAATACAAAAGAAATGGCGTGATTCTGGAAAGGTTAAACGCATGGCATGAAGCAAACCCTTTTGTTTATCTGATATAAAAGAAATTTTATTCCATTCATTAAAAAATCATTCAAAAGATGTTCTCAAACTAGTTAAAAACCAAGTCCACGAATCTGTGTTCTCCCCTTCCGTAACAGCATAAGCAATTGGATAAAGTTTATAGTTCGGATCATGAGCACAAGCAATAAATAATATACCTTGGTATTTAGATGACAAAAAGGTAGCATCAGTACTAATAATTGGTAAACAACCACTCAAAAAACCGTCAATACAAGCTTCGAAACAAATAAAAATTCTTTGAAAGCTATTGTTTTCAGTAGTCTTTAAAAAACAACTGCTACCTGGATTTGACTCGATAATTCTAAAACCATACTCTTCAAGACTTGCATGTGCATCAAAGTAGCTACCATTTATTTCAGCTAATGCCATCTCTCGGGCTCTCCAAGCTTTAGAGTAAGAAATATTAATCCGATGTTCTCTATGTATATCCATAACAACTTGTGATGGACTATACGACTGGTTGTCCCTAATTATATTAATTATCTTATTTTTGATCCATGAACTAGTTGTCAATGGATGAGAACCCGTTGTGAGCCCAGCTAAACAAGAATGCTGATTTTCTAATGTAGCAATCTGAAAAATATTACCTCTACGAATAGGTCTAGCATATACTCTCCAATTGCAAGTTGGTTGATTACAGGTATATATAATTCCCTTCGCATTGTTCATGACACTAGCTGAACACGTAAAATTGTGTTCAATTGCTAGGTCACTATAAAAGTTCTAAATGCAAAACGACTATCGAAATATTGTCCGATGAATAATTCATTTGTCGTATCATTATTGTCATTATCTTCAATATAATTATCCGAATTTTCAACTAAATCATCACTATCCGTAATACTTTGGAAATCATCAAAATCATCGTTACTATCTAAAGCTAATGTTTCATCTTCTTCATGAGATGAAATAGGAACTTGTTTAGAAGAACTCGGACCCGCTTCGTAATTAGAAACGCATTGAGTACTTATATAGTCAAGTCTTTGTGGTACTTGAGTTACAAAAATACTTATAAATGGCGTTTGCAAATTAATTTCAAGAACAAAACTCCAAGCTTGTTGACAATCTAATAAAAAATAATGTGTCTCATAAACGTATCTTAATATAAATTCATACTGAATAGAAAAACTTTCAGTAATCAAATTGCGTAAGCTATCTAATGTGATACTACGATCAGTTATAAGAATTTGGGTAAAACCTCCTTCATAAGATAACCATTACTACACCTTCATGCAAGCACCACAGCCTTAAACTTTGATCCATTGCAGAATGCAGTATTTTGAATACAGCTTCCGGTTGAGATAACTAAAGAGTGGGAGCTTCTGGTTGTGTGGGAGCTTCTGCTTGAGTGGGGAGCTTTTGGTTGAGTGAGAGCTTCTGGAGTGGGAGCTTTAGAATGAAACTTGCTCAAACTTTGGAGTGGGAGCTTCTGGTTGAGAGAACTAATAGTTAGAAACGAATGAGAGCGTCTGGTTTGGGGTGAGTAAAAGCTAGCCACCCTATATTTATAGGAAATTATCCAACGATCGAAAAAGAAAAATTGCAATCCGACCGTTATAATCCGAGCGTTAAATAGTGTATTTAAAGACCGGCACCGATGTCACTGGCGCCAGAGAAAGTAAGAGAAGACAAAGTAAAAGAAAATGACAAACAAAACAAAAAAAATTCTTTCAATTGTCACAGCCCCCTCCACCTTTGAATTGTCACACCCAAACAAAAAGACAAAGAAAAGAAAAAGACAAAGAAAGAAAGAAAAGTTCTTTATGTCACAGCCGAACACCCCCCCCCCCCCCCCCCCCCCCCCCCTCTTTTGTTACTCGACGCCAGTTCCACTGGCGCCACCTCCATTTTTTTTTTGGCTTCAGTACAACTGGCACCAGACTTAAGAAAAAAAAAATTCTCGGCGCCAGTTGCACTGGCGCCAGTCTCTTTTTTTATTTTTTTTGTTAGGCGCCAGTACAACTGGCACCACTTCCCTTTATGTGTTTGTTTTTCCCAGAAACTTCTCCTTTTTCACGCTAATACTGAGAACTTCATCCCTCCAGATGAAATTTTATGTTTCCTCAATAGTTTCTTTGTCAAGGTGTTCAGGGGACCGGAACCGGGCTGACTCGAATTAGGTTTAATCGGGTTCAGTCCAGACCGGACTAACCTAGTAAAAATATTGACTATGCTAGAGTTTGACTGTAGGGGTGAGTATTCGGTTTATTCGGTTCCAACCGAACCGAATAACCGAAAACCGAATTGGAGCGAAACCGAATAAGCAAAACAGAAACCGAACCGAATTGGTCAATAACCGAACCGAACCGAATTAATTCGGTTCGGTTTTCGGTTTATTCGGTTTTTTGGGTTTATTTGTGTTTTTTTTTTTTGTTAATATATATAATAACTAAATATACCTAGATAATTCGGTTCGATTTTCGGTTTATTCGATTTTTGGGTTTATTTGTGTTTTTTTGTTAATATATATAATAACTAAATATACCTAGATATATTTAGTATATACCTATAATTAATACCTATGTATATATATATATATATATATATATATATATATATATATATATATATAAACTAAATTTTCTTATTAGGTTTTCGGTTTTGGACCGAAACCAAACCGAATAAGAAAATTTAGTATTTTCAAAACCGAAACTGAACCGATTTTTTTTAAAACCGAACCGAATCTCTTATTCGGTTCGGTTCGGTTCGGTTCGGTTTTCGGTTCAAAACCGAATAATGCTCACCCCTAGACTGAAATACCCAACCAAGCCCCTAGGGACATCCCGGGTAGAACTGGCTGGACCAGGCTAAGTTCCGGCCAAATTCAAGCTAATCTGTGGGTCGATCTATTTTGGTATATATATATATATATATATATATATATATATATATATATATATATATATATATATATATATATATATATATATATACACTACTGTCGGTGCACACGGACCCGTGTGCAACTCATATTAGAAATTTTGTATATATATATATATATATATATATATATATATATATATATATATATATATATATATATATATATATATATATATATATATATATACTACTGTCGGTGCACACGGACCCGTGTGCAACTCATATTAGAAATTTTGATAGTATCTTATGTAGCATAGAAAACATTCAACCAAACATATATAATTTGCTTTCAAAAAATTGGCACTTAAGAAAAAGAAAATTTTGTCACACTATTTTAGAGCGTTAAATTTGATAATTGATACTCTATTTATTATTAATTTTTCTCGTGTCCCCTGCACTCGTTTCATAATATATTTTTGGATTAATTGCATTAACTGTTCCTATATTTTACACTTACTACACGGACAATTCCTGCTTTGAAACTAATTACACGGACCACTCCCCCCTATAGTTTCTATTTTCTATAGAAACTAATAACAGTGACTATCCATACACCTCCCGGTCATTGGCATATATATATATATATATATATATATATATATATATATATATATATATATATATATATATATATATATATATATATATGCCATTTGTTGATGCATGGGCTAAAAGGTGTAATATTCTCCAGTCTATTCATGAAAAGAATTCGAATCATATCCATGCGTCACAATTACGAATCCATACTATTTTTTGGAAGCAACAGTGCTTACTACTTAATACAGAAATTTTCATATAGAGTAAAAAATTTTAATAAAATTGTAAAAAAAGTAACAAGTTTGAAAAAATTTCATTTTGGGTAACGAAACGACAAGTGTCATGGCGCGTAGGGGAAGAAACGATAGGACGCGCCATCTACAATGGCGCGCTGGCAGGGGACTCCATTAATCGTGGCGCGCCGTCACCATCAATACATCAGAAATTTTCATATTGAGACGCGCCATCACTGATGGCTCATCCCAGCTTTAATCAATCAGTTCCACCGTTGCAATTAATGAGAAAAGTGGGATGAGCCATTAGTGATGGCGCGTCTCAATATAGTGATTTGATTGATTAAAGCTGGAATGAGCCATCAGTGATGGCGCGTCTCAATATTTAAAGCTGGGATGAGCCATCAGTGATGGCGCGTTTCAATATATGCCAGTTGCAATTAATGAGAAAAGAACGGTGGAATTGATTGATAGTTGGGATGAGCCATCAGTGATGGCGCGTCTCGGACAGAAGGCCATCCCCTGCCTGTGCGCTATTGTAGATGGCGCGTCCTATCGTTTCTTCCCCTACGCACCATGACACTTGTCGTTTCGTTACCCAAAATAAAATTTCCCCAAACGTGTTACTTTTTTTACAATTTCATTAAAATTCTTTACTCTATATGAAAATTTCTGTACTTAATATTAATACAACGGTTAACAATACATACAAAGTAGATTTTGTTTAGGTACTATTTGTATACCACCTCTATTTCACCTTTTCAGTGAAACATTTTGGACTGAATTATTTGAAAAGGTCTCTTCGTAGCCCTCCTTTTCTTCAACTCTTCTTTGCAAGAAACATAGGAGAGACTGAAGTAAAGTAATTTCCATCCATCCCGCTTCTACACCAGAAAACAAGAGAGAAGCCGCAAATGCATCAATAATTTCTTAGTATTCTAGTTGGTGCTTGTACTTAAGCCGACCGTACAAACACAAATAATCTTTGATTCTCAGAACTATTGTGCAGAATTTGTGTTCATTTATGCACTTCATTGTCCAGAGATGTTGATGCTGATGTGCAACGCAAAAATCACCAAACTACAGAAAACACTACTCTCCAAATCGACTACAGGCAGATGCTGCATACTCAAGAATCATTTGACATGTTGATGCTCAAGACAATGGATATAATAAGTATCCCAAGATGCATTTAACATGTTAAAGCTCATAACAATAGCCTTCCACTTGGGTTAGGTACAGATCAGGAACTTTCCTATGTTGCTGCCAAAAGAGGCCAGGAGACTAAATGCAACGCTAAATTGACCTAAAACAAGAAATGCAAAAAAGGTCCAATGTTGTTCGTTATGCATCACGCTGATACAGGTTTGTAATTGATTTATTATTTATTTATTTATTTTTGCTATTGATTTAACGTTAAGAGTAATAAAATAATAAGGAACATAATTAACAACTCTAACCTGTGCCATCTTGCAAGTTATGACAGACTGTAGTCTCTTGCCTGTCTTTATCCGCTATTATCGTGACATGTCAGGATAAACTATAAAAGGAGTATGCAGGATGAAATAGCCCATATGACTGTTAATCTACACACATTGAAAAGTAGCAAAAATGATTTTATCATATGGTAAACAATTTAACCAACCAAACTACACCAAAAGTTCCTTGCTGATCAATATAAAAACATTCAAAAGCATATTAAGCAAAAAAGTACGAAGACTGCTGCTCCTACCACCGGAGGCATGATTTTTCGTTAGCAGCTCAAAAACATCTCGCAACGTTGATTTTTGCTTTAGAGTATCTAATATGGATGCAACACCTTTGAAGCAAGCGATCATAAAAGTACAAAATATTATAAAGATACAAACTTGCAGCCTACTGAGATTCCGGGTCATAAGCAAGTCTATCCCGAGTATTTTGAAGATAGTAATGACTTGCAGTAGCAAAAGGAATCTGTATTATTAAAACTACAAGAACCATATTATTCATTGACTGATAAATTCTATGCATTCAAACATTTCATATGACCCAGACACAGCTTAAATATATTATATTCTACATCTGCCCACCATCAACCATGTGCGCAAGCAGACAGGTAAAATGAGAAGCAGACATTATCAAAAATATATGAATGGACTAAGAAAAATGTAAGAATACTACAGAAGTGCCATCTCTTCTGAAACCTGCATAACAAGGTAAGGAAACATTAGAGAGATGATTCACCGAGTAATTTTAGAGGGGTACTTCACCCAAAGATGAGATTCCTGATGAACCCTGCAGACCACAATGGTAACGGAATCAACCTGCAAAGCTTCTCTCAAATTTTGGAAGGATCCTGCAGTACCTAACAATCAATAAATGGCCAACCGAAAAAGAAGTAAATGAAGATATACATCAGCAATTATGCTTATATCCGGCAGAGACAACACATTATCTATCCATCACAAAGCCAACGAATACATACAATATCTGCATAATGATCAAGAAACCATAATCAAGGCAAAGGGCCGCTCCACCACAACCTGTCTACTGTCTCATCAGCAATCTAAGGAACTTATAGAAGCAAAGTTAACAGTCACAGCATCACAACAAAAAGGCAAAATGGATTAGTCCCACAGGAACATGGGATGCCAGTTTTAACTGCCCACTTCCCCCTTGTCAAAACTCATCCTGGCCCACATTGTGATATCAGATAAAATATCTGCACAAGAAGTCCATCAGATAAATAAAAATAATAATGCAATGACTATGAAAAGATAAATAGAATGACATGCCAAAGTGAAAAGCACATTTACAGAAAGTATTAAATTCAAAGACCAACCCATTTGAACTCTAATCTTATAAGAATCATCGACTTATAAATTCAAAGACCAGAAAAAATAGAAAATGCTGGACATCAAAATTGCATCCTTAGAATCTTAATCACAAGATAAACCATAAACACATCTTGTAGAACCTTGTCTGCATGAGAACAGAAAACCTCAATTAGTTACTAGGAGTGCCATAACAAGAAATGCTTAGACGTCAGCTCTCAAGTCCCAAAAGTATGGAAGTATGGAACAGAACCAATGCCTTCATGATAACAATTACCATGACTAATTCTCCTGCAAAGCTATTTGCATGTACACATAGCTGACTTTTATTCTCAGCAGAAACCACATACAAGTTACCCGACACATGCTGGTGCAAGGTGCAGGTCGTGCAACATATGCACTCTTATTTCCCACATCTGTTAATGGTAGATAATACAGTTCAATAGGAAGAAGTTTATCTGTGAGGTCATTTCTTTTCCATCTTTAACACCCACCTTCAATTACTAAGTCTAGGTAGTAGTTATGCTTTTTGCCTTTTCAGCCTTTCAACAGCAACTGATTTCTTTTGAAACTTCTTACCACATATCAGCAAAACTATTGCATTCATATTGATATGAAACTTTGTAATAGCTTTGAAATGCTGATTGTAAGGAACAATTCAGTTCAGTTCCATCGAATATCATGAATTTGTGTAGGCATAGAATCTAGCCCCACTAAATTTCTCAATCCTCATCCTTAACGGACCTTGCACATTCTCCATCAGTGTGGTAACTTCAAACTGATACACTTCAGAAAGTCCAGACTCCATATTTGTAAAATCATGTGCATACATGCTTATTGCAGTATTCAATAACAAATGCAAGTTGCAGTTCAACGACAGGCGGCCTTCTACCGATGTTCAACGACAAGAGCGAAATCAAGGAGGCCTTCTACCAATCCTTCAGCTTTAGCATGAGGGAACCGTATAACAACGAAGGCTTGGGCACGATCTTCCAGACTCTGTCCATGACATTGTGGGTCTTCAAGAATCGCAAGGAAAGAGCATAATCGAATCTGGCTTTTGATATAAGAGTGGTTAAGACTCTAGATTGGTGCCTCTCTTTATTCTCATATTAGGTTGGTGCCTCTCTTTATTCTCATATTAGGTAGCATCTCCTTGAAGGCCTGAACACACCTTCCAAATGTTTCTTATCAAAAATCCACCACATTATCCCCCCTCAGAACAAAGGCTCGCAGTATAGGTCTACTCTAGGAGTCATTTTCGGACCCTTCTTATGAGTATCGGTATCAGCAGTTTCGAGAGTTGACAACTTCGGATTGGAGTTTCAAAGTTCTTGGTTTCGGAAGCTAAAAAGATAAGAAGAAATTATTAAAACAACTAGAAAAGTATTTTATACATTTAGACATAATCTTATGCATTGTTTGTTGCTTTTTTTAGTTTTGAATGGAATAATATTCATCGTTGTTGAATTATTTACCCACAATAGACATTGTTGTTTAGTTTGTTCACTTTTAGACAAAGTACCCCCATAATAGATAATTTTGAATGGAAAAAATATTAAGATGTATGACGTCAAAATTGACGGAAGTTAATAATTACATTTTTGTCATTATGTAATTTTATCAACAAATTCTAGAATATTGACCTATGGCACATGGAATGATCAAATGATAATGTCGTCATTGTTTTTACCAAATAAATGTCTTTTTCCTTTAGTATTTCTTTGCTAACTTGACCGTAAAAGAGAACAACAATTTGGTATCGGATGATATTGGTGAGTATCGGATCAGAAATGCCAAAACCAATAGAAAATGATCCATATGTATCGATATCGGTGACCTTGCTCATAACACTATCACAAAGTTTTAAATTGACAAAAAGTCTTATCTCGATCTCTTTTTTCTCCAGATCTTTGATATAACAAATTAGTAAGTAGCCAGCTATCAAGACAGACCTTCATGGCATAAAACCGCATTGATTATCAGAGCTACAACAGTCATTATGCCAAAATGTTAGGGTCGGCTATTTGAATCCCTTACTTCCATTCAACTATCCATGTTAGTAACAAAAACCAACTCCCTTACATTGCTTATACAGTTTAGTTAAACCAAATGGTTTGTTGTTATACAATGAAGCTCTCAAGCAAGACACAAACCCAAATGGTGTACTAAGCCTAACCTCTTGTAGTGCATACAGGGAAAGTAGCGTGATGTGAACTCCTAATTCCACATACTGGAGCGAACCACGACCAGGTAACTATGGTTCAATCAAAAGCGGCATCCAATTTTTAGCCTTCAGAGTTTAGATAAGCACCTAAACCAGGTCTTGAAGCAGTACAATCTGTTACTATGTCAGTAGGTAGTGGAGCAACAATTATCGTCGATCATGTCACAGGAAATGCAGCCAGAATCATGAAAAGAACATCCAGCATAAGATAATTATAACCAATCACATCCTTTCCTACCAATGATAAATCAGTTCCTCTTTCTCTTATATAATGATGCTCACATCCTTTCCTATCCATGATAAATCAGTTCCTCTTTCTGTTATATAATGAAGCTCTCAAGCAAGAAACAAACCCAAACGGTGTACAAAGCCTAACCTCTTGCAGTGCATACAGGGAAAGTAGCCTGACACGAACTCCTAATTCCACATACTGGAGCGGATCGCGACCAGGTAACTATGGTTCAACCAAAGTGGCATCCACTTTTTAGCCTTTAGATAAGCACCTAAACTAGGTCTTGAAGCAGCAAAATTCTGTTACTATGTCTCAGTAGGTGAAGCAACAATTATCATCAATCATGTCACAGGAAATGCAGCAAGAATCATGAAAATAATATTCAGCATAAGAGAATTATACGATCACATCCTTTCCTATCCATGATAAATCAGTTACTCTTTCTGATGGAATTTGAAGATAGAAAGCTTTCTACATTTATCTCCTTTCTTGAGGCTCTTACTACTTCAATTAAGACTCGTGTGAGTAGAAAACATCAAATAGTGCACTGCCTCCTCTTCCCTAGGTCCAGTTAAGCCTGTGACAGAAGCAAGAAGACACTGATGTTTTGATCATAGACCTTAAACTCAAAACTCAGATGACACCACCAGCCACTAACAAAAATACTGATAATATGTGGCAAGAAGAGGCAAGTTGCTACCAGTACCAAGCCAATCAATCGATTTACTTACACGACGCTCATCCGACTCTTAAAGAGTTACAAATCATGTAATAGAAGGAACCAGATAGTTATGATTCTTTCATATATCCTTCTTTAACTCATGACAACAGCACTAACTAAACCCAAACATACTAAGTACTCATGGCAAGTTCTATGCAAGTGTTGTGCATCCCAATACCACTCAATGCAAGGTGTTACACCAGTCAATCGATCAACTCACCTACATCATATCCAGCCAAAAACCATGTCAAGCAGCAGGCAGATACTGATGATTTGCACTTGGACCCTAAATTAGTTTAGATAATACCACGATCCGCTAAACGAAAATACTATGTAACGCAAAACCAGTGTTATAAGGGGATAATTTGATGTTAGACAAACTAGAGACAACAAAGCTGTAAAAGAACGGCATGGTCTTAGCAAATGAATAAATATGCAACTAAGATAGATTAAACACAAAGATAATGGTTGGGTTTTATATGCAGGATTGCAGTATGATTTGTCCTCGAACAAGTGACATCTAGGCCTTAATTTTGTAGATCAATCAAGAGAGTGGAAAAATGACGTCTTCGAAGATCTTCATATATATATATATATATATATATATATATATATATATATAAACATTTCAAGCATAGAGACTGTCTGGATTTTGAGAAGCATTACTGTACTATGGAAGAAATAGTAGATAACAAATAATTTATCCATCTTACTCGCATCCTTACATGTTTTCCTCATCAAGAAGTCAGTAGTACCAAAAAAAAAAGGCTTTCTCCAAAGCTAACTCTGAGTCACTTAATACACATATTCCTATATCCAGTTCCCCCACTTACCTCAGTAATTAAATTGGATGGTTTTCTTAATTACTCATATATTCAACCAACAGTACAAATTTTTGTCGCAGTTAGTATCCCTTTTCTTACTGATCTTCAATCTCTTGAAGCAATAATTCTCACAAGTCCCAGCTTGGACCCCGATATTACTATAACATGGTGAAAAAAGACGAATCAATTTCAAAATAAATAAGATGAAGAGCAAGTTGTCGTAAACCTTAATCCAAACATCAACTCAGTTTGTCCAAAAAACAATCATCCATATGATGTCCTTCATTTAAATTGGACCGGATATCTTCAATTGGCATTTAGAAGTCTCTCGTGATTATGTGATTGATACATAATTCCAATTTATTAGCCAAGTTCTTTCGTGCTAAGCAAGCTTGTATAAATCAACGAAAGCTCTTTACGAAACTATTTTTCTAAGATACATGCACTAATGGGTCATTTCTTAAATCAATTATCCCAGATAAAAACTCAATTTAATTTGAACACAGTATCTTCAATTGGCATATGTGATGCACACATCCAGTTTGGTGCTAAACTCGTTCCACCCAGAGAAGACATCTGATATAGTTAGGAATAGCTCTTTATGAAAATACTTCTTATGTTCTATTAATTTTAAATTTATGATATATCCAACCAACAGTACAAATCATTGTAAGAATAACCATCCCTTTTATGACTGATCTTCAATCTCTTGAAGCAATAATTCGTATAAGTCCCTGATTTAAACCCAAGATTACCATAATATAGAGAAAAATACACTGATCTCAAAATATATACGATAACAGCAAGTTGTTAAATCCCAAATCCAAACATCAGACCAATTCGTCAATAACACAATCATCCACATGATGTCTTCGTTTAAATTGGACCGAGTATCTTTAATTGACATTTAGAAGTCCACTTGTGTTTTATGCTGTACATAATTCCAAAATTTTAGCTAAATTCTTCCATTCAAAGCAAGATCAGATAAATTAGTGAATGTCATTTAAGAAACTATAGTTCTAATATTCCATCCATGCATCAATTGATCATCCTAAATCAATTATCCCAATTAACATCTCAAATTCAATTTGAACACAGTATCTATGATTGGCATTGTAGATCACTTTGCATCATATGTGATGAACAAATCCAGTTTAGTTCTAAACTGTTCATTCAGAGAAGACAGTTGATATAATTAAGGATAGCTCTTATGTCTTCATTTAAATTAGACCCGAGTATCTTTAATTGGTATTTAGAAGTCCCCTCGCATAACACGATACAAAATCCCAATATTTGAGCTGAAGCCATTCTAAACCAGCTCGGATAAATTAATGAAAGCACTTTATCCAACTATACTTCTAAGATACTATACACGCATCAATCAGTCATTTCCTAAATCAAATATCCCAGATAATGCCAAATTTTAATTTGAACAAAGCACCGTCATTGTCAATTGCCTTGCATTTTATGTGATGCACAAATCCTTAAGTGATCAATTATTTCTATTCCGAGGACAACTAATATAATAAAGGATAGCTCTTTATGATGTCTTCATTTGGGCCGAGTATCTTCCCTCGCGTTTATGTGATACATAATTCCAATTTGTTAGCTAAATTCTACCATTGTAAGCAAGCTAAGATAAATAAAGAAAGCTCTTTATCAAACTATACTTCTAAGTTTCTTTGCATGCATCATTTGGAAATTTCGTAGATCAATTATCCCAAATAACGCCTCAACGTAACTTGAACACAATAACTTCAATCGGCATTGTAAGTCACCTTGCATTTTATGTGATCCACGAATCAACTTTAGATCTAAACTCTTTCCTTTCAGAGAAGACAGCTGACATAATTAAGGAAGCTAGTTATGAAACTATACTTCTTATGTTTTGTGCATGCATAATTGAGTCATTTCCTACACAAACCCGACAACCAAAGGAGCTGTACAAGAGATAACTGCAGGGTTGTACTTTCTTAGGGTTACCAAGCAGCAGCCCTAAAAGATGATTTGTAATGGGAGACCACTGTGCAGTAACCTGCTCATGCAAGTGCCCATTTAAGTGCAAAAAAATGGAAACACGTGTGTTCATATGGTCTAAAGACTTTAAAACTTGGTTGCTAAAGAACAACATGAATTGTTGCTAGAGTAAACATTTTAAATAATTATTCAATGGTGGATATTAAGTAAAAGAAAATTTGAGTATGCAATCTATGGGAGATATTCAGTAGATCTCCTCTAGTGCCATAAAATTGGAGTCTTTAAAATAAAGAATTTATGGAACTAGAGGAGGTATTCAGTAGATCTCTCTGAGAGTATTATTACAATACTCTTTGACTTTCTACGGATCACCGTAGAAGCATGAAAATTGCCAAAGTTAGCGCATGAAAGGTGAGCACAGAAAGTCCTATGCGCTAAACAAACAAAAGAATTATAGTTTATATGGCATTTCCTTCAGAGCCTATGCGACATCGTTTCAAAGCAGTGAACTTTAATATTATGCGACACAGTCAACAGACGCATACAACTGAGCCGCAAGTTAGTCTGACAGCTCGTTGGAAAGTGAGTTGTCTCGTGCAGTGTGCAATTGACGGCTACGAGAAAGACTTCAGTGCTTACGTCATCGTAATCATTACACTTTACAGTTGTACAGAGTTATCCTCATGCGGTATGCGAGATGTAAACTGCAGTGTGTAGTACAAGACCTTATGCGTCAACTTCATCATGCAACAAAATGTGTCTTCTCGCATGTCATTATCTACGTGGAGATCGTGTGCTACGTGGCAGCATTTCATGTGACACGTCTCAAATAACTGAAGCCACGTGGCGGCATGAGCGTGACATGTGTGCACGTTCATCCCGACGAACTCAGGGTGCTTATGTGTCAACCTCAGTCTATGCACCTAAAAGTCAAAAACAGTGTATTTTCGTCTCATGCACGCATAGCCATTTCCAGTGAAGAAATGCTACAAATGGAGGGATAGTGTATTCCTCACACGCATGGGCATACATAGAGTCTACTTGTTGCCGAAATTCTGTTAGTGAGCTAGAGTTGGCAAGCTTTTGCAATCTTCGCCTCGGAACGTCAATGGAGTAATTAAGTCGATCGTAGACTTGAACTCCATCGCTCCAAACCTCAGATTTTTGTACTTAGAATTCTTGTTTAGGATTTTTTTTGTACTTTTCTTTTTGTAAAAAGTTTTATACAAAAGTTGTTACACTTTTTCTATCGGAACAATCACCATGTCTTTGATATTATATAAATAATCCAAACCATGATGCACAATGTGTGTATATAATGATATTATACCAAATACTACGTAGTATGCAATCTTCATCAAATGGTACAAGACAAATAAAGGGTGTCCAGTGCTTCACACCTTGACCCCCACGGACGGAGATGCTGCTTCCTATAATCCAACAAACATGAAAAATAACTCATCTTAAACAAGAACCTACCTTATTAAATCCCATTAAGTTCTGGGTAATTGTGCTGCATCAGATCCACAAGCAGAGGAACTTTCACTGTCAGAATCTGCATGGTGATCTTTTTCATTAGTAAAGCAACCTAGTAGTCAATGAACCTTAAAGCATAGTAACACCTTTAACCAAGTAATAGATAATCAGAAACTAAAGGAAATAGGCATGTCTGAGACTGATCCAACCGATCAGCAACTGCTTCAGCGAATATGTTTGATTCCATTCTTAAAGAGAGAATGTTTCAAACCTATCTCCATATAGAACAATTTTATAACAATCAAGATACAGATGAACATATTACCACTGGAGGAAGATCCAGAGCCACTACTTGAGCTGCTTGAACTGCTTGATCCGCTAGCATTATCCCCTTTCTTCCCTCCTCGAGCTGGAGGTGAAGAAGCCACATCCTTTTCATCGGCCACTATTTCCAGCACACAGACGACCATAAATGAGTCAATTGAAACTGGCTACATAGGAAGCAATGTGTATCATCATGAACAGTTTCTTTACCTGTCGTGATGTCCTTGGGCACTTCATGAACAACAGGATCAGACACCTGTCGAAAAGAAATGTAAGAATATATAACTGTGTTATAGAGGATGTCAGTATTAACAAAATCCAATCTCTAGTACCCTTTCCTGTACCCTCTCTTGCCCTACATGGTGCTGAGCCCTCGCGAGTTCTGCCTTCCTCTTATTCTTGCTCAGGCTCTTCTTGTAATTAGTCACAAACCTATCGAGCTCCCAAAGTGTCTCTGCGTCCACACTATCGATATCCACTTCAATCTCATCGTCATGTTGGCTTAGTGTCGAGTTCCTCTTCTTGATAATCTGCACGATATTATCCAACTTCTCGGGAGGAAGATTTTGCAAGTTATTGCTCAGCTTCTGCTTTTCATCAAACGTCATGTCCCTCTTATGTAGGTCCTTTGCCTTCGGCTTCTTGAGCGGTGGCGGTCGACTGATATGTGGCTGCGGATAGCTCACTGGCTTCGGCCTCGACTCCACCGCAACTGGATGCACTGTCGAGTCTGACCTCTCAAGGAACCTCCTTGTATCGATTGCCGCCGCCGCCAGCGGCGGCGGCGGCCTTTTGGCAGGAACTGGTGGCTTTGGCGATGAGAAGTAAGTGTACTCCGCCTCGATTGTCGGCCACTGCTCCTCGAAAATCTGTGAAAGCTGCTCCGCCATAACGTGAACATCCTGCCCTTTGGGATTGTAAGTCATGGCATTCCGAAAGGTTAGTCTCACATCCTCCGCAAACTCTTCCGGCGACTTGTACCAGTTCTTAGTGAGCCGAGACTTGACAGTACCGAGATCCATCGGATGCCTGATGATCGAATAATAATCATGCAAGCCAAGGCCTTTCACATCCACCGGGTTATTGAACACCCACCCGTGCTTGTGCTTCATCAGCTTCTGCAGCAGATTAGCGCAGCTCTTGAACGCCTGGTTGTAAAGCTTGTGATCGACCATCTTGCTCCCGTTTGACTTAGACTTCTTATGTGAATCCACCGGCGGAAATTTCTCCTTTCCGAGAACGAAGTCTGAATTCCTGTAATACTGGTTAGCCTTTGGTGTCCGCTTCTCTTTCTCGATGCTGAACTCCGGAACGGACACGCTGAGGTGTCGGCGGAGCGGCACGGCGGAAGCTGCCTCCGACTTGGCCATTGGCGGCGCTCTCTTCAAAGCGACGGGAGGGGACGCGGAGACATCGTTGGCAGAGAACTGAGAAAGGCTGTAATTGGCGGCGGCAGCGGAAGTAGGGGTAGGAATCGAAGCTGCGGCAGCGGCAGCGGCAGCGGCAGCAGCAGCAACTTGGTGCTCCTTGGACTCGAGCTTCCGGACTAGGGAACGGACCTGGTCTAGCTCGGCTACGAGCTTCCGGCGGAGGTGGCGGACCTCGTGTTTGCTCCGGGATGTGAGGTTGATGTTAACGACGCGGCGCTCGCCATTGGAGGGGGTCCTGATCTGGATCAGCGGCGGACGGCGGTTGAGGCTGGAGGAGTCGTCGTCGGAAGCGACAGCCTCGGCGGAGGGGTTCGAAGGGGGAGCCGGCAGCGGTGGAGGCGGAGGAGGAGGCCGTACAGGGGAATCGGCGGCATCGTTCGCGGAGACGGCGGAGGAAGCGAGGGTTTGGTTGTTGGAAGGGGGAGGGGGGTTGGGATTGGAGCTAGGGTTTTGAGTGGGCTTGGATCGCTTGTTGAAGGACTTGCGGGTGTAGACCTTGCTCTCATGCCAGCGATGCTTCTCGCGGGAACCGCCTTCGTTGTTGCCGCCGTTGCTTCCGCCGACGAGAGGTCCGGAAGCCATACATGAAAGGGGAGAAACAAAGAATTTGGGGGAATTTAGGGTTTTGGGGATGGGAAACCTACAAATTTGGGATTCTTTTTAGGGTTTGGGTGGAAACCCTATAATTTGGGGGAATTCGATCGGTCAAAATGGAGTCGTGAAAAAAAAAACCTAAGGGCTTGCTGCAGTAGTGCGCACGGGGAAATCTAATTCCTCTTTTTGCTTTCGACTGCTACTGACGAAATTGCGGATCGGATGAGTGAGGTGTCGTATGGAACAGCGAGACAGAAAGCTGGGATGTGGGACCCAAATATTTTAAATTACGTGTCGTAATCCGTTGATGCCTCATTTCTGGTAGAGGGCAACTCCGACGGATGTATTTTTCATAGGGATGGGAAAGTAGAATTTCTACCAAATTTTTTTTTCTATATTTGGTTGGTGTAGAAAAGAAAAGAAAAAATATATCATTGTTTTAACAATATTCAATGTCAACATAATCTATTCTACTATATAATAGGAAAACTTAGATGGTGAAACTTTTAAATTCCGAAAATATCCTTACATACTTATACTAATTAAAAATAGTTCATTAATCTATTCTACTATATAATAGGAAAACTTAGATGGTGAAACTTTTAAATTCCGAAAATATCCTTACATACTTATACTAATTAAAAATAGTTCATTAATTTTAATAAGGACAACTTAGTAATTAGGAAGACTACCCTTTGGTCTTTCTAAAGAGTCTTCCTAAACTAATTAAGAAATGTTAAAATACGTGCAAGGCACGTGCACATATGCTAGTTATAATAAAGAGTTAATTGATAAAATATGTAATAAATTAAGGCTACTTTTGTCATAATGTTTGGTAATTAATGTTGGAAAAGGAGAAGAAAAAATGAATCACATGGATCATGAGAGGAATCATTTTTCCTCCTATTTTTCTCCATGTCAGGAAAGTGTTTCCCAAATTTGTGGCTACCAAACAAAGGAAAGGAACAAGTTTCTTTTCGGATTCCTTGAATCCGTGAACCAAACGAGGCCTAAATTCGAGTTGGATTGCGTAAACCCGCTAATGAGTTGGGTTAGATCTGAATATACCTGGACTCGGATTTGAATTCGGATTAGATTATTTGAACCCGATCAAAAATTTGGTTGGACTCGGATTCATGTGTCGGATTACCCAACCCAAAGAATCCAAAATCTTATATATATATATATATATATATATATATATATATATATATATATATATATATATATATATATATATATATATGGGAGCGGATCAAAAGCCCCCCTTAGAAAATCTCCTAAAAAAACTCCTCACTCTAATTCGTAATATTAATGTTAATGTTAATATTAATATTAATATTAATGTTAATATTAATGTTAATGTTAATATTAAATTTTTTTTATATTAATGTTAATATTAATGTTAATGTTAATATTTGTAAGCCCCTGATTTTCAAATTTTAGTTAAATTAGTGCTAATTAATTTTTTAATGTTAATTTTAGCCTTAAAATAATTATTAGGATTTTTAGGAATTTTTCTATAATTTTTAAATGAGTTTTTAAGTAGAAAAATATTGATTTGTAATTTTCTAAAATATTTTAATATCATTTTGTAATTTTTTTGATTTGTTTTTATATCAGTATGCAAATTACTAAATTGTTAATATAGCATTTTGTAATTTGTTAATTGTTTTAAACTGTTACATGCAAATTATTATTTGCATTTACTGCTGGAAGGACCTAGTTGCAATAACCTAATTCCTAAGAGCCTAAGTGCAACTTCCTAACCCCCCCCCCCCCGACCAGACTCTCTCTCCTCACCCACTCTCGTTGACCCCCGACCGACGACTGCCCGACCGCCACGCCGCCCTGACCCCGCCATTCCCGGCCAGCCCAACTGCCCTAAAAACCCTATTTAAACCCCTCTCTCCCCCCAGGCCTAAACCCTAACCCTAAATCCTCTCCGCCACCCCCCACGACCGCCTTTCTCTCCGTTCTTCTCCAAAACCCTAGCCCTAACCCTAACTCCGGCCATCTACCCAGCGCCGCCCCCACGCCGAGCACCACCGCCCGTAACCACCCTCACTCGCTTCGCCGTGCTGAGCCGCGCCCAGCGCCACCGGAGCGCCGCGACGCCAACGCCTCCGCCGCCCGCCAGCTCCTTCGAAATCCACTTCGACGACCGGACACGTAAGTTGCAAGTGTCACAACGTGTCGTTTGTGTCTCGATTTCACGTGGGAGACTCGCCAGGACACGGGGATGCTTGTCCAGTAGTTGGACACATGAATCAGTGTTCGTGCGTGTCGTGCGTAGCATGGACACGTTGTTACCTGTGTCCTTAACTGTCTGGACACAGGACCGATTTATATATTTTTATTTTATTTATTATCTAACCTAAACAGAAATAAAACTAAACTAAACCTAACCCCTAACATAACTGATGGGCTGACCCCCTGGCCAGCCCGTCCTAAACTAAACCCCCCCTTCCTGCGCGCTCGGGTTCGAGCCCCCCCTTCCTTTCTGTCTTCTTTTTCTGTTTCTTTTCTTTTTTTCTTTTTTTTCAGTTTTATATATATATTTGTATATATATATATATATATTAGTATATATATATGTATATACTGTTTTTGACAGTATTTTATATATATGTATATATATATTTTATAGTTAGTAAATTTTATATATATATGTTTATATTTATATATATATATACATATATGTATATATGTATATATCTTTTCATGTGTATATATATATTATATATATACACTATATTATTAAGTGTTTTCTTATATATATATATATATATATATATATATATATAATATATATATATATATATATATATATATATATATATATATATATATATATATATATATATATATATATATATATATATATATATACTTTACAAATTAAGTATTTTTCTTATACATAGATATATGTACTTTCAACATATGTATGTATATATTTATTTTGTACCTTATTAAAATATTAATATTATTTTTGCACTTTTACCAAATTGTATTTTAGTGTATTTAAATTACTGCAACCATTTGGTGTCCAAGCCTAGCATGGGTATTTGGGCCCAAATATGTTTTCACACATTCAAGACCTGTACAAGTCATATTGGACTTGATTCATGGCCTTGGGTCCTGTATTTGAACTTTGGTTCAAATTATATACATGGACAAAATACGCAGATAATTAATTATTGTGTGCAATGCTGTTTTTAATTTTCTAAAAATACTTAAAGTACTGCTAAAATTCTGGAAAAATAGTTTTTAGATACTACGTTACTTTAGCTAATTTAGTATAATTTTTGTAGTATTTAATTTACTATTTTGCCACTAGTTTGGCATATGAAACCAAAACTCATTTTCTGTACACTTAGGAAAACTGATTTTTATAAAATATTTGTATTGGTTAATAAATTCCAAAAAAATTATAATAAATTTCTATGATTAACAAGGATCACCTTGATACTTTACTTTAAACAAAACTAGACTTTTTGTCTATCTCTAAAATTGTTAGAACACAATGGTCTTTTGATTTAATTATTGATTAATTACGACTTGTAGCTTTTTGTGTTATTTTGAGTTTAAGTCGTGTTGAACCTCACCCCTCACTAGTGTAAAGACCCTAGAAAGTTAGTTAAAGTAGTGTGTCACCCCACATTGGTCTCCTATGCCAAAGTCATCATTTTTGGCTAGGTGCCCAGTCACAAGTCGTGTCGCACCAATTAGTGTCCTAGTATTTTAGCTTAGTGTAAAAGCTAAGTTTATATATTTACTTCTACAGTGACGAGTTATCGGACATCCATAGCACTTTATCGCAGCTTGTTTTGCTTTGCTTTGCTAAAGGCAAGTACTTTCTACGAACTTTACATATTGTCACATAAATGAACTGCAAACCCCACCATGTTAAATGATGATCCTTGGGGTAGCAAGTTAGATCTCTACATGTTGTATTTCCAGTTACTACCATGCTTAGAACAGTCTTGATGTATCTCTCACATGATTAGAATATAGGTTATGGGAAAACTGATAGTAGTGTACGTGATCATGACCCCCCTATAGTAGCGAGCGAGGTCGCATTTTATATGCATACCTTGCCGCAGGCCATTATCCCGCATTTCTGTACGGATGTACACCTATGCTTGTTAACTTATACATATGTACATTTTATTTACATGTACCACAGTACATTGTACATCTATTGACCGATCACGTACTTGCTACAGTTTTAAACATTACATATACATCTGTCTCTATGACATATGTGTCCTTGCCATGATAGACTATGTGATGCCATGCTTTCCAGTTATTCCTCTTATGTTCATTTCCATGTTTCATATGCTAGTTTGCTAGATTCAGTACTTGCTCCCGTCCTGACAGGATAACGTTGTAGGTGTCCTTACTGAGGAGGAGTTACTCTGCGATACATATTATGGGGATACTGCCGAGGACCCGGCTCTGCCTTACGAGGATGTTCCTGCGGGGAACCTCGCCTAGTTGTCTTTTGTTTACTTAGACTTTTGAGAGTAGACATGTATTAGACTATATCTTTTTGTAACTGGACATGTATCCAGTTTTACTTTGCAGTTCACTTGTACTTGGACATTTTACTATATACGACGACTTTTGTGTTGGAGCATTTATGATTCTTCTTCACTTATAGAACTGTTAGCACATTTAGTCTTATCCTGTTGTCTTTAGAACAGCTTACTACGTTTTATCTCAACGTAGGCTGGGCATGGCTCGGCCTGGCCCAACAATTTGGGTAGCGGGTCGTGACATGTTTTTAGTAGTGACCCATGCAGGTCCTGACTAAACTATTTGGTTACGTTATTGTACCAAGCATGCCTGCAATTAGGAACTTAAGGTAATTAGACAACATTAGGAAAGACGCTTCGAACACCTAGAGGAATGCTAGGATTGCAACATAGGAAATATAACGCATGTTTGCTATTATAATTAGATTTCCTTGCATGTGATTGCTTACTTTAAAATAAATCCTTATAAGTCTTTTTTACTTTTATTTAGATGGTGCTTACTCGTTCGTCCCAGTATGTTACCCCCGAGAATGGGGCCCTCCTTATCCAGTCAGCTGACCAGTCGACTGATACACCTCCACCTACCACATTTCCCCACTCCACAAATCCACAAACCCAGATACCACAACCACCTTCCACATCACAGGCCCAGCAGGACCCGATACTTCCACCACCCCCTATTACTATACCTACCCAGGCTTCCGTCACACTCGACGGGAACCAGCTGCTCACACTGATTCAGGGGTTCCTAACAACCCATCAGGAGCAGACTACCCTACTCCGCCAGAGCATGGAGCGTTCTGAGGGACGTCCCGTGGTCCCACCACATGTAGAGCCACGACAGAGAGCGAGAACGATCAAGGACTTCATGGGTCTGAATCCCAAGGAGTTCTTAGGGACTGAGGGCATAGTAGTAGCAGATGACTGGCTAGATTCAGTAGAGAGGAAGCTTCTGGGAGTTAGGATGCCGGATGACCTCCAGGTCGAGGCAGCGGGATTTCTGCTGATAGACTTAGCAGGAGTCTGGTTCCGGAATGAGCCGTTGTTTGCGAGAGGGAGAGCCACTTGGGACCAGTTCAAGAAGAAATTCTTCTCGACCACTGCTAGAGTAGCCATGGGGCTACGATTCCAGAACATCCAGTAGGGGAACCATTCTGTTGATGAGTATGCGACAGAGTTTAGTCGCCTGAGCCGTTTTGCTCCTAGTCTGGTTGCTGATCCAGAGGAGATGACCCGTAGGTTTTGCCATGGTCTAGTTCCAGACATTGGCATTCTTATAGTGGCGAACGGTACGACTGACTACTACCAGAGCCTAGAGTTGGCCCGGAGCATCGAGGAGCGTCTTCTGTCATGCAAGAGGCCGGCTTCTGTACACCATGAGGGACCGTCCAAGCATCAGGCTTTCCAGCAGAGAGCACCGACGCCACCCCAGTAGACTTACCGTCCCCCTACATCACATCATCAGACCCCGCCAGTTAGAGCCCCGGGACCCCGACAGCAGCAGAGGGGAGCTATATGTTCTTTCTGCGGAAGACCAGGGCACGACAGCTCCATTTGCAGGAAGAGGTTGAAGCAATGCTTAGTCTGTGGGTCTGCCACCCATCAGATTCGGGACTGTCCAGCAGCCAAGGGACCTAGAGGACCACTCCCAACTCAGCAGCAGAGGTTTGGACAGCATCTGTAGCAGCAGAAGGGACCTCAGGGAAAGGTTTATAGCCTAGCCCTTGAGCCGGAGCCGGAGCAGGTTTCGGAGCCAGATTACTTAGCTGACGTCATCACAGGTCATATTTATTTGCATACTTTTCTAGCTCTATGCTTGTTTGATTCTGGTGCATCTCATAGCTTCCTGTCATTAGAGTTCATGCATGAACATCACTTAGTATCTACACCTATTGCGGAGATTAGTAGAGTAATGACGGGAGGAGGACCAGTGCCTATTAGAGCTAGCTATAGATGCTCTATTATGATAGCCGGGAGAGAGTTCGAGGGGCGATTCTTTGTGATGCCACTCCCCGGTTATGATATCATATTGGAGATGGACTGGCTTAGCTATGCCCATGCATCTATAGATTGCCATGAGGGTAGTATTTTGTTCAGTCCCCCAGGCACAGCACCATTCAGTGTCAGGAGGACAGGGTCGGAGATCAGCCTAGAACCGAACTGTTGTACGACAGTCGGGGACGCAGCACCGCCACACCCTATCATTAGGGAGTTTATGGATGTATTCCCAGAGGATCTTCCAGGGCTTTCGCCTGACAGAGATGTGGAGTTCACTATAGACTTAGTGCCGGGTTCATCACCAGTATCCCGGGCTTGCTATAGAGTGAATCCCAAGGAGGCCAAAGAGATGAAAGAGCAGATTGATGACCTGTTAAAAAAGGGTTTCATTCGATCCAGTGCTTCTCCATGGGGAGCGCCAGTGCTCTTTGTGCCTAAGAATGATGGTACAGTCCGGTTGTGTATTGACTACCGGGCCTTGAATGCCATCACTATCAAGAACAAATATCCTCTGCCCAGGATAGATGATTTGTTCGACCAGTTGAGCGGGGCGAAGGTGTTTTCCAGGATAGACTTGAGATTCGGGTACCACCAGGTGAAGGTTAGGCCAGCAGACATCCAGAAGACGGCGTTCAACACGAAGTACGGGCAGTACGAGTTTCTGGTGATGCCATTTGGTCTCACAAATGCGCCAGCTGTCTTTATGAATTTGATGAATAAGTCATTTCACCAGTATCTGGATAAGTTCGTCGTAGTGTTTATCGACGACATCGTGATATACTCGAAGACGTCAGAGGAGCATGCAGAGCACTTGCGGATAGTTTTGGAAATTCTGAGGCAGGAGAGATTGTTTGCCAAATTGCCGAAGTGCGAGTTCTTTTTAGACCGAGTAGAGTTTCTCGGCCATGTAGTCACTGGAGATGGAATCTCGGTGGATCCCAGGAAGATTACTGTAGTTGAGACGTGGAAGGTTCCGACGTCAGTTTCAAAGATCAGGAGCTTTCTGGGTTTAGCAGGCTATTATAGAAAGTTCGTCCAGAACTTTGCTAGGATAGCTGAACCCATGACGAAGCTGACGCGGAAGGACGCAGAGTACATTTGGTCAGAGGACTGCCAGGCAGCGTTTGAGGAGCTGAAGAGGAGGCTGACGACCGCTCCAGTTCTGACATTACCTTCAGGTTCTGGAGGTTTCACCATATACAGTGATGCTTCTGGGAAGGGGCTAGGATGTGTCCTACAGCAGCATGGGAAAGTGATTGCTTATGCATCTAGGCAATTGCGGACTCATGAGCGGAATTATCCTACCCATGACCTCGAGTTAGCTGCGGTGATCTTTGCACTCAAGTTATGGAAACATTACTTATATGGAGAGCGTGTGGAGATCTTTACTGACCACAAAAGCTTGAAGTATGTGTTCACGCAGAAAGAGCTGAACATGAGGCAAAGACGATGGTTGGAGTTGATGAAGGACTTCGACATCGATTTACAGTATCATCCTGGGAAGGCAAATGTGGTGGCAGATGCGCTGAGCAGGCATCCGATGGCATGGTACCGGATGATTGATCGACATTTGCGGGAGGATCTGGAGAAGCTCGGTATCGAGCTAGTTCGGCCAGGATCAGTGATACAGATGATGACGCTTGACATTCAGTCAGGTTTGATAGAGCAGATCCGGGAGGCACAGTCTACAGATGAGAGCCTTCGCAGACTTCGACCCCAGGCTTTAGCTGGATTGCTGGATGACTTCACTATAGCAGAGGATGGATCCTTGAGGCATGGCAGCCGATTGTGCGTACCGAAGGGAGAGCTGGTAGAGGCAGTCTTGCAGGAGGTGCACCGATCGAGATATTCTATTCACCCTGGTGCTAACAAGATGTACCGTGACTTGCGAAAACATCTTTGGTGGCACGGGATGAAGAGGGATGTATCACGTTTTATTTCGAGATGCCTAGTTTGCCAGCAGGTCAAGGCGGAGCGCCAGAGGCCAGCTGGTTTGTTGCAGCCGTTACCCATTCCCGAGTGGAAGTGGGAACATATTACGATGGACTTCGTTTCAGGGCTTCCTCGTTCCCAAGGAGGAAATGATGCCATTTGGGTCATCGTAGACAGGCTGACGAAGTGTGCGCACTTCATACCCTTCAAGGTGGGGCTTTCCACCGAGAAGTTGGCGGAGCTATATGTGCAGCAGATAGTTCGCCTACACGGAGTGCCGGTGAGCATCGTGTCGGACAGAGACAGCAGATTTACATCCCACTACAGGAGGAGTTGGGCAGCAGGCTCAAGTTCAGTACGGCGTACCACCCACAGACAGATGGGCAGTCCGAGGAGGACGATACAGACACTGGAGGATATGCTGAGGACCTGCGTGTTGGACTTCGGAGGATCATGGAAGAGCCATCTGCACTTGGTAGAGTTTTCATACAACAACAGCTACCAGGCCAGTATCGGTATGTCTCCTTTCGAGGTGCTTTATGGACGACGATGTCGCACACCGCTCTTTTGGGATGATGTTGGAGACAGAGTTATGATTGGGCCAGAGATGATCACGGATGCAGCAGAGAAAGTCGGGATGATCAGAGACAGGCTCAGAGTAGCTCAGGATAGGCAGAAACACTGGGCTGATACTAATCGCAGACCGATGGAGTTCGCAGACGGTGATATGGTGCTAGTGAAGATATCACCTACTAGAGGGACGGTCCGGTTCGGACGAGGAGGGAAGCTGAGCCCCAGATACATCGGGCCGTTCGAGGTACTTGGCAGGATCGGAGAGGTAGCTTACAGGGTTGCACTTCCACCCAACCTAGCAGGAGTTCACGATGTCTTTCACGTATCTCAGCTGAGGAGATATGTTCCAGACCCCAGTCATGTGCTAGATCATTCAGAGTTGGAGGTCGGACCGAGCCTTACAGTTTCTGAGCAGCCAGTGGAGATATTAGACAGGAGAGAGAAGAGGCTGAGGAACAAGGTTATACCCCTAGTACGAGTAGCTTGGAGCCGTCACTCCCCAGGTGAATCTACTTGGGAGAGGGAGTCGGACATGAGGGAGAGATACCCTTACTTGTTCGATCCAACCGCTGCGAGGGAACCACCCGTTTTCGCTTGATACCTTAGAGGTTAGTTTCGATCGCAGCCTTAGTCATGTTGTTGCATTGCTTGCCATGTTAGAATATTGTAGGGTCTTCAATCCTTGTGAATTTCGAGGACAAAATTTTTCAAGGAGGGAAGACTTGTAAGCCCCTGGTTTTCAAATTTTAGTTAAATTAGTGCTAATTAATTTTTTAATGTTAATTTTAGCCTTAAAATAATTATTAGAATTTTTAGGATTTTTTCTATAATTTTTAAATGAGTTTTTAAGTAGAAAAATATTGATTTGTAATTTTCTAAAATATTTTAATATCATTTTGTAATTTTTTGATTTGTTTTTATATCAGTATGCAAATTACTAAATTGTTAATATAGCATTTTGTAATTTGTTAATTGTTTTAAACTGTTACATGCAAATTATTATTTGCATTTACTGCTGGAAGGACCTAGTTGCAATAACCTAATTTCTAAGGGCCTAAGTGCAACTCCTAACCACCCCGACCAGACTCTCTCTCCTCACCCACTCTCGTTGACCCCCGACCGACGACTGCCCGACCGCCACGCCGCCCTGACCCCGCCATTCCCGGCCAGCCCAACCGCCCTAAAAACCCTATTTAAACCCCTCTCTCCCCCCAGGCCTAAACCCTAATCCTAAATCCTCTCCGCCACCCCCCACGACCGCCTTTCTCCCCGTTCTTCCCCAAAACCCTAGCCCTAACCCTAACTCCGGCCATCTACCCAGCGCCGCCCCCACGCCGAGCACCACCGCCCGTAACCACCCTCACTCGCTTCATCGTGCTGAGCCGCGCCCAGCGCCACCGGAGCGCCGCGACGCCAACGCCTCCGCCGCCCGCCAGCTCCTTCGAAATCCACTTCGACGACCGGACACGTAAGTTGCAAGTGTCACAACGTGTCGTTTGTGTCTCGATTTCACGTGGGAGACTTGCCAGGACACGGGGATGCTTGTCCAGTAGTTGGACACATGAATCAGTGTTCGTGCGTGTCGTGCGTAGCACGGACACATTGTTACCTGTGTCCTTAACTGTCTGGACACAGGACCGATTTATATTTTATTTTATTTTATTTATTATCTAACCTAAACAGAAATAAAACTAAACTAAACCTAACCCCTAACATAACTGATGGGCTGACCCCCTGGCCAGCCCGTCCTAAACTAAACCCCCCTTCCTGCGCGCTCGGGTTCGAGCCCCCCCTTCCTTTCTGTCTTCTTTTTCTGTTTCTTTTCTTTTTTTCTTTTTTTTTCAGTTATATATATATATTTGTATATATATATATATATATATATATATATATATATATATATATATATATATATATATATATATTAGTATATATATATGTATATACTGTTTTTGACAGTATTTTATATATATGTATATATATATTTTATAGTTAGTAAATTTTATATATATATGTTTATATTTATATATATATATACATATATGTATATATGTATATATCTTTTCATGTGTATATATATTATATATATACACTATATTATTAAGTGTTTTCTTATATATATATATATATATATATATATATATATATATATATATATATATATATATATATATATATATATATATATATATATATACTTTATAAATTAAGTATTTTTCTTATACATAGATATATGTACTTTCAACATATGTATGTATATATTTATTTTGTACCTTATTAAAATATTAATATTATTTTTGCACTTTTACCAAATTGTATTTTTAGTGTATTTAAATTACTGCAACCATTTGGTGTCCAAGCCTAGCATGGGTATTTGGGCCCAAATGTGTTTTCACACATTCAAGACCTGTACTAGTCATATTGGACTTGATTCATGACCTTGGGTCCTGTATTTGAACTTTGGTTCAAATTATATATATGGACAAAATACGCAGATAATTAATTATTGTGTGCAATGTTGTTTTTAATTTTCTAAAAATACTTAAAGTACTGCTAAAATTCTGGAAAAATAGTTTTTAGATACTACATTACTTTAGCTAATTTAGTATAATTTTTGTAGTATTTAATTTACTGTTTTGCCACTAGTTTGGCATATGAAACCAAAACTCATTTTCTGTACACTTAGGAAAACTGATTTTTATAAAATATTTGTACTGGTTAATAAATTCCAGAAAAATTATAATAAATTTCTATGATTAACAAGGATCACCTTGGTACTTTACTTTAAACAAAACTAGGCTTTTTGTCTATCTCTAAAATTGTTAGAACACAATGGTCTTTTGATTTAATTATTGATTAATTACGACTTGTAGCTTTTTGTGTTATTTTGAGTTTAAGCCGTGTTGAACCTCACCCCTCACTAGTGTAAAGACCCTAAAAAGTTAGTTAAAGTAGTATGTCACCCCACATTGGTCTCCTATGCCAAAGTCATCATTTTTGGCTAGGTGCCCAGTCACAAGTCGTGTCGCACCAATTAGTGTCCTAGTATTTTAGCTTAGTGTAAAAGCTAAGTTTATATATTTACTTCTACAGTGACGAGTTACCGGACATCCATAGCACTTTTATCGTAGCTTGTTTTGCTTTGTTTTGCTAAAGGCAAGTACTTTCTACGAACTTTACATATTGTCACATAAATGAACTGCAAACCCCACCATGTTAAATGCTGATCCTTGGGGTAGCAAGTTAGATCTCTACATGTTGTACTTCCAGTTACTACCATGCTTAGAACAGTCTTGATGTATCTCTCACATGATTAGAATATGGGTTATGGGGAAACTGATAGTAGTGTACGTGATCATGACCCCCCTATAGTAGCGAGCGAGGTCGCATTTTATATGCATACCTTGCCGCAGGCCATTATCCCGTATTTCTGTACGGATGTACACCTATGCTTGTTAACTTGTATGTATGTACATTTTATTTACATGTACCACAATACATTGTACATCTATTGACCGATCACGTACTTGCTATAGTTTTAAACATTACATATACATCTGTCTCTATGACATATGTGTCCTTGCCATGATAGACTATGTGATGCCATGCTTTCCAGTTATTTCTCTTATGTTCATTTTCATGTTTCATATGCTAGTTTGCTAGATTCAGTATTTGCTCCCGTCCTGACAGGATAACGTTGTAGGTGTCCTTACTGAGGAGGAGTTACTCTGCGATACATATTATGGGGATACTGCCGAGTACCCGGCTCTGCCTTACAAGGATGTTCCTGCGGGGAACCTCGCCTAGTTGTCTTTTGTTTACTTAGACTTTTGAGAGTAGACATGTATTAGACTATATCTTTTTGTAACTGGACATGTATCCAGTTTTACTTTGCAGTTCACTTGTACTTGGACATTTTACTATATACGACGACTTTTGTGTTTGGAGCATTTATGATTCTTCTTCACTTATAGAACTGTTAGCACATTTAGTCTTATCCTGTTGTCTTTAGAACAGCTTACTACGTTTTATCTCAACGTAGGCTGGGCATGGCTCGGCCTGGCCCAACAATTTGGGTAGCGGGTCGTATGTCACGACCCGATCCCAAATAATTGGGTCGAACCGGATCATGCCCAGCCTGCACCGTTGTTGAGACGGCGGCAGTAAGCTGTTCAGTAGCAGGTAACCTTACAACAACACTATATTTGTCACAACTCAACATCGGGAAATTTAAAACTTTATTAAACCTTTACAATGAAATGAAAGATACAACTTAAACCATTTCTACATACATCAAGAAGAAAAGAAAACTCTAGGCAAACAGCTCATCAGTCTCGAAATCCTCGTCTTCTAGTTGGGACTTTGAAAATATCGCGGAACAAAGCCTCATCAGTGATACCTAAAAATGTTGGATCTCCAGTCAGGAGGGAGCAAAGTACAATTCATGCTAATTTAACAATTGAAATAATAATAGAATTATGCACTTTTAAACAGTTTTGAAAATCAACTAAGCAGTTACAGTTTTAAAACAGTTACAGTTCTGTGATGTGAATAGGCAATAAAATATGACCGGCTTGGGTTTGTTACAGTAAGATACGGCTTATCCCCGTGTATATGAGGGGTAAGCTAATATAGTTACAGTAGTTACAGTAGTTTGGATGTGGTCATACTCATTACACTACTCCCCTAGTCCCCAATAGTTACAGTAGTTACAGTCAGTGCTCTCAGAGAGAGTTCCGTGTTGCATCGTGGTTTAAACTTGCATTAAAACGATTACTAAATAATTGTAAACTAACACAAAATGTATTTGCCTCAAAATGGACTGGACTGGAAAGTTGAAGACTTCAAGATGGGAATTAGGATCGTCCTCGAATTCCTACATTCGAGAAATAGACTCAGATATCAGGTTTACCAACCTAGCTACGCTAGTTGAAATCTCTATTTGCGTCCTAATCCAATTTTAGTTCTTTAATTAACCAAACACAGAAAATACGATTATTGTGCGTTGAATTAATACGAGGGAAAAGATTGTTTTATATTTTTTTGAATTCGGAAAACATCGTCGCTGCCAGATTATTTTATGAAAACTTGGTATTTTTATAAATATAAATATAAAGCTAACTTTTCTTATTTAGTGAAAAATACGTGACTTTTAATTAATAATAAACTTGTCAATTTTTAGGTGAGAAAATCTTTAATTATTTTTATACGAAAATACTTTTTATTCCTTTTTACCCGTTAAATAGTAAAAACTCGCAAAACCAGAAATAACAGAAATCTAAGCTATCTATCACAGTTACAGACCATAGCCAGCTGGGCTTATGCCCATTACAATTTATTTACATAAATTGAAATAAGACAAAACCGCCGTTAGTCCTAAACTGAAATATTAATAAATATAAACAGAATTTAATAGTAAAAATAAATATAATTAATAAGTCTCAGATATGGTCCAATCCTCAACTTGGCTAATGCCTCAACGTCCGGGCGAAACCGGTTTCGTTTGCACTTAGCCGGGTTCATTGACCGATACGGTTGTCACCCAAATCCAAATATCGAATAAAATTCCGAAATTCATTTTAAATCCATTTTTAAAATATTCTGGAATTTACGGAAAAATCCGGCAGCATCTCCTCTGTTTTTGGCCAACCCAAAAACTGGGAAATGGCGCCGATAATTTCCTGCAAATCCTAAACCAGGAAAAAACCCAAATTTATATATATATAAAATCCACAACCAATCCACAGAATAATCGGAACGACCCGAAATAATTTCGGAAGTCCGATTCCAATCCCACAAATCACAGAACGCTACCGAAAAATCCGGAAAGCTAAAACATACCAAAAATCAATTCCCGAAATATTCCGGGAATCCAAAATAATCCACAGGACCTTTCCGAAAGTCCCTGAAAATTACGACGTCGCTAAAACCGGATTCCCGAAGGGAATCGGGGACCATTTCTCATCATCGACTGATATAAAAAATGAGCGGGACATGGGTGATACCACGGGTTGCTCGGCTAGAGCTCTCAGATGAAAAAATAGAATGAATATAGAGCTCCGAATTCAGCGAATAATTCCCAGGTCAATGCTGGAACAGCAGCGTCGACGAAGAACGCTGAAAAATGCAGAAGCTAGGGCACGGCGGGGAACGCTGGAACAGCGGGGGAAAGCTCGGCCAAGTGGGCAGCGGCCACAGGGGGTCGCCGAACTTGGGCGCGCGAGGGGGACGGGCGGCCGTCGGCGGGGCGCCGGCGGGACAGCGGGCGCGGGCGCTCTGGCGTGGTCGGCTCGGCAGGGGGTCGCCGAACGTCGGTCGGCAGGGGCGCCAAGGGGAGCTCGGCGTCGGGGCTCGACCGCGAGGGGGTCGCGCGGGCCAGAGGCGGCGTCGACGGGGGCGGTTGGCCGAGGGTGGTCGGCCGAGGAGCTCGGCGGGGCGTCGGGTAGAGGGGCTGGCGCGGGTGGTGTGGGTTTGAAGAGAGGGGTTTGGAGTTGGTGAGGAGTAGGGAGAGAGGGGAGTTTATTCTCCTGAGAAGAAAAGAAGAGGAGTGGTTCTCTGTGAAGAAAGGAGTGGGAAAAGTTGGAGTAAATAAGGAGAAAGAGGAGAAAAAGAAGTCTGGTGGTTGAAGAAGAATGGGGGAATAGTGGTGAACGTGTGGAGAGTAGAAGGAGTTGACCCAATTAGCAGGGAAAGGTTATTGAATGAGTGTGCTGGTCCTATGGGACCAGCTAAACATATATATTTTTTTTAATTATTAATTAAACATATCCATTAGCCCAAATCAGATTTTGAAATGGGAAAGAAAATGAGATTGGGTTTGGCTCAGGCCTGGGTCTGGGTTCGGACTCGGGTATGGGTCTGGACTCAAAAATCCATGTTATTTTATTTTTGAAATCATTTAACACTCGAAATAATATAATAATAATAATAATAATATTAGAAATACTAATAATAATACTAAAACACTAATATTAATAATTCACAGAAAATGAGTTTCACACGTGACAATATTAATTTTAATTTTAAGTTTAATATTAATTTTAGTATTTAATGTTAATATTAACATTGACATTAATATTAACATTAATATTAACATTAAATTACGGATTAGAGTGAGGGGAGTTTTTAGAAAGTTTTCTAAGGGGGACTTTTGATCCGCTTCATATATATATATATATATATATATATATATATATATATATATATATATATATATATATATATATATATATATATATATATATATATATATATATATATATATATATGTCACGCCCCAGAACCAGAATACTGGAGAGCGGGGGCAGACATAGCCAGCTACGTATAACGGAATGGAATCCATACCGCTATACGGTCACGGCTGTCTAGATATGTGAGGGTTTCACTACAATCCATCAGTCTCTTAAGGTCATAAAATAGCCTATTGTCTCAATCTCAGCCAACTAATAATAGTTACAAGATGTTAGATCACCAAATATACAATTGTAAGGCGTCCCAAATATTACATATCCAGATGATCATGAAGCTAGTCGTTACAAAATGTGAGGACTAGCAAGAGTTTAGTCATACATGATCAACCCCCGGGGCTTGTCAATCATGTTACAGCCCGTAGGCAGACAGTAAGTAAGTACAATCGAGCTAACACTTGCTCGTCGGCTAAACGCCTCAAAAGAATAATTTACAATATTACAGTGGGAGAATAAAAGAAACCCACTCGATGCCCTGGTTACGCCTGGTGACCACCATCGGGCTGGAAGACAGGTAGATCCTTTGCTGCTGCTCCGGTATCTGGCCATACAAAACCAGCAGGGTCAGACCCCAGGAAGAGCAAGTGCCACAAAGGAGGCCACAAAATAAGAACCAAAGCCAGCAAATTAGCACAATAATAAAATTACATAATAAGAGACAGTAATTTAAAAAAAAGCATGATGGGTAATTATAAAAAACAATCTTACATAGAATCACTAAATGACAGGACATATGGAAAAGCATGATAGGATGATATACGATGAGATAACCATGGGCCTATTCGGATAGCTAGGTTACAACCCGTAAACCAAACAAGGACCGGGGTTGTAACCCTTCGTCTGAATGGAACTTGGTTTCTCTCACCATTTATCGACTAGATAAATATAAGAAATCAGGTCAAGTAACAATCTGGAGTGACAATCATTATAGTGACAATCTGGAGTGACAATCATTATAGTGACAATCTGGAGTGACAATCCTTCAATCATTCTGGTACAATCTTACAATCAATTAATTCTAGACAATACTATACTGGACCAGACTCCATCCAAGCAATCACGGCCAATCATTGCCTACGGCTTTCTACATTAACTAACTAGGGTTATCACAATCCTAGTTACTAGCAAGATGCAATGAGATGCTCCAAGTAGTCACAGGCCCTGCAGCTATCCAGGTTATCCAGGCAATCATTATAGTGACAATCTGGAGAGTTCAATGTGTAGCTCCCCTTCCCGAAATTTTAAAAATTTTTATTATTATTTTGTAATTATCGAGGTTTATATTTAGATAAGAATTATTTACTAATTTTGGTTATATTAATTCGTATCAAATATATATATAAAGGTATGTGTAAATGACACTTGAGGCTATTCTTGGACAGTATCATAAAGTAGAATTGTTGTGTTTATACTGGGCAATTCTCATATGCATATTGTGAAGTTTGTAATATGCCTTGTGTATTCTGCTCGTTCCCTACTGATAGAGTATGATATATATTTGTTGTAGTTGTTTGATATTTATTAATCAGATATCTGAATAACTATCAATCCTTGATAGGTTTGGGTTATACCCAAGATTTATTTATGATGTCTGGCAAGGAACCTTCCTTTCGACAGAACATATTGTTGTTGTATATCCCATAATTCGAATCAAACAATATTTGTATTGCTGCTTTAATTAGTTGAGTAAACTATATCTTACACATTCGAGTCAGACAATATTTATATTGTTGTTGGTAACCGGACTTAGGGCTGCAAATGAGCCAAGCCGTTTGCGAGCTGCTCGAAGCTCGGCTCGATAAAAGCTCGTTTGAGCTCGGTTCGTTTAGTAAACAAGCTGAGCTCAAGCTTTATTTTTGAGCTCGTTTAATAAACGAGCCAAGCTCAAGCTTAGAAGTACTCGGCTCGATTGAGCTCGCGAGCTGGCTCGTTTATGAGCTTGTGAGCTGACTCATTTAGAAGCTCGTTAGGAGCTTGTTTAGAAGCTCGTTTGTTCATATATATATATATATATATATATATATATATATATATATTTATGTATTTATGTGTGCGTGTATTATATATTTATTTGTTCATATATATATGTGTGTGTGTGTGTGTGTGTGTGTGTGGGTGCGTGTATTATATATTTATGTCCATAATAAGTGATATTAAGGAACCTTTTTAATTAATTTTTATAAATAAATTGTTAATATTTCAGATACTTGAATTCAAACTTAACTAGCTTGAAATCAAGCTCGTTAAGCTTGAAATCAAGCTTAATGAGCTAAGCTTATCGAGCTTGTTTATCAAGCTTGAATCAAGCTTCTTTATCAAGCCAAGCTCGAGCTCAAACCAAGCCAAGCTCAAGCTTAATGTAAACAAGCTCAAGCCAAGCTCAAGCTTCAAAATAAAAAACTTATCAAGCTCGAGCTCGAGCTTGAGCTCGAATAATTCTAGTCAAGCCAAGCTCAAGCTTACAAAAGCTTGGCTCGGCTCGACTCGTTTGCAGCCCTAACCGGACTTATAGTTTAGGAAGTAATCTCAAATTTTGGATGTGGAATGGTATTTCTGATCCTTCCTGTAAATAAGATGATTAAAGTATGACAAATGGAATTCTAAGCTAAAGTTGAATGTATGCATCTTAGTGATCTCATATGCCCTTTATCATTTGATTACCAAATAGCATTCAGCAACAGAACCCAAGCCCTTGTAGGAACGTAGTGAGACCAAGGACGACCAGGTAGGCATATTTTGTGTGTACAAATACTTTCTAAATTAGTTTAAGTAATAATGTGTACACAAAAGTGGTATTTTGTTATTAAATATTGATTTATAATATTTATACAATTTTTTGGACCTGGATAAAGGTGGATTGTATGGATTCACGAAACCATCATTTAATTACTTTTATTATCATTTCATTAATTTGTGGTGATTAAATAAATATATCATATGGCTATTAAATCTGTTGAAGATATCATAAGACTATACTATAATTAGGGGTGTAGGTGCTTCTAGATGGCTCATTTTGATGCTGATCTGTTTAATCTTTTCCCCACTTTTCCTCCTATGGATAAACCGATTTTGCAGAGGTCCAAAAGTGATGTAACATCTGCAGTGTTTTCCTTCTTGAATGATTTTGTCTTTGTCGTATATGTAGAGTTAATATTTTTGTCTTTGCCAAGGACGTAATTTTTCCCACTACACCTATAAGGTGTATACACAATGCTCAATCAACCGACCCATATACACAGCCCCACCCGAGGACTTTTCCAACTCGGGTACAGCCCCCAACCCGCGGGCCCCACTGCTATCCCAACCCAGCAGTGGCTTGCCCGAGCCAACCCATTCGAGCCCAGGCCCCGACCCTGGGTTAACGCAGGCTGATATATATATCAGCCGATATATAACAGAGAGTTCGATCGAATTCTCAAAACCCTAACCCCGCTCCAACCCGTACGACACCACCCCAGGCCGCGCGCCCCTGCACGCACGCCACCCCATGTGGCCGTCGGCCGGCGACGGAGCATTCGGAGAACTCCACGCGCGCGCACCAGCGCGAAGAACCACGACGGCAGCAGCGACGCTGCGCAGGAACCAACTTCGGAGTAACTTCCCGTCGCGCTCGGTCGACCAATAGTCGAGCCATTTTCGCAGGTATTTCGACAACCTATACGACTGTAACTCCCATCAATTGGTTCAATTTTAGATGATCTCTATTGCCCAGAAAATCGAACCGAAGTTCGAGAAAAACCTGTCCCGAAACAGGACACGAGACAATCCACACACCCATGTTCAATGATCGATTCCGATCAATCCAGTAAACTTTTAGAAATTCTATTTGAACAGAATTTTAGACAACATGTAGGGCTCCGTAACCCAATTCGTAGAAGTTGATTTCATCGACTACGCGCCGAGAAATCAGACCCCAAAGTTCATGAAAAACCTGTTTTAAATTCAATAAAATCGCTCTACACGACGTCCGTCCCGCCATTCCGGGCGACGTGGTCGCGCACCGTAAGCATCGAAAGCTGCGTAACGGTTTCATGGTCGTGTGGGCTTTGACGGAATTCAAATTGGTCGCGTGTGCGCGACGAATTCGACGCGTATCCGTCGAAATCGCCCCGTATCCGTCCAATGCAAATTCAGTCACAACTTTGTGCACGCTCGTCAGATCGAGACGAAACTTGCGCCAACAGGACCGTATCATTTTTCTGCTCATGCATGCCAAGTTTGGTCCAATTCTGAGACAGTTGGAATCGACGTCGTTTTGCGGGCCCCACGGTCCCGCTCAACGGGCGATTTTGTGCACGGCCCGCCGGAATCCAACTCTGGACATACGGTTGGGTTCGTATCAGAAAACTGGACCCGTAGACATGTAGTTTGATGACTTTAGAGACCGTTGACTCTGGCACGCTTTTCGGTGCAAAGCGGGTCCAACGGCGGACATCGTTTTGCCCGAAATTATCGTTTTGCCCCTGTGTTCAGAATTGGACTTAAGGACAGGCAATCCTAGCTAATTTGACTATTCTAAGAATGTTAGTACTGTTTATTTCAGCATCCGAAGACTTCTGCATGTGTTGATTGATTGTGGCTCATTGTGTGGTATAGTATTGGTTTCTCCAGCTAAGGACCTCAGGCAAGTGCACTTTCTGATTGCTTTTCGATTCATAGTAGTCTTTTTATTTCATGTCTATACATATATCTTGCTGCTTGTTGACACGCTCGTCACACGGAGTAGTCGGGAGGGAAAATATCTTAGTAAACATGTAAACTACCCAGAAATTTCCCATGAGTCTATTCTTGCATAATAGCATCTGCACATGGCACGTGTAGATGCCGGATTTACCCCTAGTCGTTCACATGTCGAAACAGATATTTTACACCACCTAGATAGATGTCTTTTATTAGTTTTTCCTTGTTTACTTCTCTATCGTGCTATGACATCAGTTATCTTACAGTTTTCATCTCTCATATGTTATTTTCTTGTCTTGTTAATTCTATTATGTTTTGCACTGCCGTCGGTTTGTGTACTTATTCCAATCCTGACTGGATAACCAACATTTTTTAGGTTTAGCCGCTATCACTCTTAACACTGGGGAAGACTTGGGTATGCTGAAGACAACCTAGAAATAGCTAGCCATTGTATCATTTCATCAATTGTAAAACTTTGTATTTTCCTTTAATCATAAATGTTGTAACTGTTGTAATAAATTTAGAAATGTGAATGAGCAGCAGATGTTTATTTTTGAGCATTTATTTTCTTGCGGGCTTGACAGCGTTCTACCGCCGACTCTGCGGCGTAGGCTGGCTTGGACACGTCTCGTATCCGAAAAGCGGGTGCGGGTCGTGACACAATGCATTAGAGTGACAATAGAGTTCAATCATTAAAGTGACAATCAAGAGTGCCCCACATAACAGTGGGCTGGAAATGTGCCCTACTCGTCGGCAGGCTACAAGTCCAATCATTTGCGGCCGGGATAACGGGATCGCCTGTAACTGGGGAACATCTCTTCATGACTAGTGAATTATACTAATTATTAACCTTAGTCCAATTTCGTAGGTACTCCTGACCGTGGTACTCAGGAGTCCCCTCCTAGACATGATGCAAGACATGACTGGATTATTTGTACAAGCACAATCGCCCACGGTGTCAGGGTTAATTATACATGTCATGTCATATCAGGTAGCCGTCGTAACAGCTATTTAAGATATATCAGGTCAGGTTATCATATCAAGTGTACTAGTCAGGAGTGCACCACGGCGGGCCACTTATCAGGTCATGCTCAATTATCAATTCCAAACATATCCAGTAAATTCGTGATTATCAAGTTCAGGACAAAAAGGCGTAAGGATATAAAATGGACGTAAAATATCTAATAAAATATCAATATACAGGGCTATAGAAGAGCCAAGCATTAAAGAAATAAGGCCAAAACTCCAAGAGCCAATGGGTTAAGCAAGGGGTCAGGGGGCAGCGTACACAAAAGTCACGCACGCAAGGGGAGCTACGTACGCGAAAAGTCACGCATGCTCAAGGGAGCTGCGTACACGAAAAGTCACGCACGCTCAAGGGAGCAGCGTACATGGAAAGTCACGCACGCTCAAGGGAGCAGCGTACATGAAAAGTCACGCACGCTCAAGGGAGCAGCGTACATGAAAAGTCACGCACGCTCAAGGGGCCAGCGTACATGAAAAGTCACGCACGCTCAAGGGGGCAGCGTACATGAAAAGTCACGCACGCTCAAGGGAGCAGCATACATGAAAAGTCACGCACGCTCAAGGGGGCAGCGTACATGAAAAGTCACGCACGCTCAAGTCTGCGTACGCACAAAAGCACGCACGCAGGAGACACGCTTCCAACATGAAGCGTATCCAAGGCTCAGTGGCGTAAGCTAAGAAGCTCTGCACACTGCTCACTGTCTTCTCCAAACAGCAAGAACACCATGGCTGAACTCAAGGCTTCAAAAGCTCACAACTTGGCCATCCGAACTCCAAATCCGGATTTCCAAAGCTCCAACTGGAGTGAAACTGAAAGCTCTTCCACATGGAAACATCAGAACTCAAAGAAAACCAACCAAAATGGATCAAAACATGTAAAATCCGAAAATAGCAATAACTTAGATCTACATCAACAGAGACTCCAAATCATAAAAACCCAAGAACTAATGTTGATCACCATGTCCTAATCTAACTAGTGGACCAAGAAAATAGGGTTCTCATGTAGTGGCAAGATGCACTTGCCTAGGGTTGGGAGAGTTGTGTAGAGGAAGGAGAAGAAGAAGAAGAAGGAAATTAATGGTGATGGTAATGAAGAGAGGGAGTGGTAGGTGGGGATATAAAGAGGGGGAGTTGTGGTGGGGATGAGGGGTAGCATAGGTTAAGGTGTTCCAACACATAAAATCGAACCAAACCAACCCAATAAAACCGAGCCATGAGAAAACCCAAAATACGAGAAATACCGAAATTCCACAAGTCGAGAAAAATAAAAATACATGCCAAAAATTCAGATACGAGTATAAATACGAAATACGGGAAATGAGGGTGACAACTCTACCCACCTTAAAAGAATTCCGTCCTCGGAATTTAATCAAGGAGCTAGAGATTGTCACGACAAGCTACACTAAGCACAGGCAAGCTACACTAAGCAATTCGATCATACAATCATACAATGCAAGCAAGAAAGGGAAAACGTAAGGCATAAGAAAGACATTATACCTCACGAGTCAAACAAGTCGGGATATCGTGATCGGATGTCATCCTCACACTCCCACGTTTGACTCTTCCAAGGAGCGATGAACTCAAGCAACATGAACTAAACTGATAGTCTTGCGCTTGAGGTCTCTTCCCTTGGTCAAACAGGGACACGGACCTATCCTCATACGAAAAGGTTAAAGGCTATTGGTACCAACCTTTTCGAATGTTCTAGGACATGGCTCGGGTCCGAGATGTACCGTTGTAATTAGGATACATAAAATACGTCATTTACCCCGCATAATGACGGCAGAAAAGCAAGATGAGAGGACACATATACCTCTCGGTCGATTCTGAACCTGAGCCTGGGCTAGGGCAAACTACCGCGGGTTCTGTTGCTGGAAAGTCTGGGCCTGAGTCGGCAATGGCCTCGGGAACGGAAACTGCTGTTGCTGGTGAACTGGAGCTGGTACTGGTGCTGGTGCTGGTCCCCTAACCGAGGGACTAGATACTGTCGATGCTGAATCAACTCTGAAAGGGCAGGACCCTACCCTATGATCCAGTGCTCCACACAATAAACACAATCCCAGCGCCTTGCGACACTCTGACACAACGTGTCCAGGCTTTCCACAATAAGAACAGCCTACGGCGGAAGACTGTGCTTGCTTCTGTTTCTACTGAGGGTACGTCGGGGTTGAGTGCTGAACCGACGTAACTGAGGTTGCTTGCCTCGGAGTTCCAATAGTCAAAGCTCTAGCTGCCGGGGCTGGTACTGAAGACTGATTCATCTGACTATGGGACCGCTTCCGACCTCCAGTCCTGTCCACTATTCTCTGGGAGGTATACTCGTGCCTCCTTGCTGCTCGCAACACCGCATCATAGGTCTGATGCTCGAACTGTTCTACTGTCAATATAATCTCTAGGTGAAGTCCCTGCTGGAACCTCTGCGCTCTGTCAAACTCGGTTGCCACCAAGGTGGGAGCAAACCGACTGAGTCTGGAAAACTCGGTCGCATATCCGTCGACCGTCCTCCCCATCTGCTTAAGATTACTGAACCTGGTCTGCAAGTCATACCGAGCTACTGCATCATAATACTTGGTCTGGAACCTTTCGCTGAACACTGTCCAGGGGACAGGTGTTGTCAATCCCACTGCTTGTGCGGCCCACCAACTGCGGGCTAGATCCAATAACTGTAGGCGCACCACAGCCACCTTCTCTTCCTCTGGAGTCTTCGCGGCTTCGAGAATCACCTCTATATCTTGTAGCCAAGCATCGGCAGCAATGGCATACTCGCTGCCATCGAAAAATGGAGGGTTCAGGCGCTTAAAACTGTTGACCGCACTGTTCCCTCGGGGTCCACTTCTATTCAGAGCATCTTCTACTGTCTGGTACAAGGCATCGCCTCTACGATCTTGGGAAGCTAACAATGATCTGATGAGACCCACCAAAGTGCCATCATCAGGATCTGCAGGCTGGACTGGCTGAACTGGCGGCTCTCCTCCAGTAGGTACGACTCGGGAGGCTGCTCCTGAGTGCTGGGCCTGATCTTCTGGTTGCTGCTGGTCTACGGGAGGTGCTCCTCCTTGCTGATCGGCAGGGTCAGGTGCAGTGCCGCTGAGGAAGACGACACAGGGAAACAATAAGGAAGGACCAGGACAGATCAACGATACAAGCATGTAATCAGGGCAAGAATTTCAGGGATTTGAAAATACGGGCGGAGATCAAGGGCGAATACTGATTGAGACATCTATTCGGTAAACCCTCACATTTCTTGATTAACAAGACCTGCATGGGCCACCACTTAAACCATGTCACGCCCCAGAACCAGAATACTGGAGAGCGGGGGCAGACATAGCCAGCTATGTATAACGGAATGGAATCTACACCGCTATACGGTTACGGCTGTCTAGATATGTGAGGGTTTCACTACAATCCATCAGTCTCTTAAGGTCATAAAATAGCCTATTGTCTCAATCTCAGCCAACTAATAATAGTTACAAGATGTTAGATCACTAAATATACAATTGTAAGGCGTCCCAAACATTACATATCCAGATGATCATGAAGCTAGTCGTTACAAAATGTGAGGACTAGCAAGAGTTTAGTCATACATGATCAACCCCCGGGGCTTGTCAATCATGTTACAGCCCGTAGGCAGACAGTAAGTAAGTACAATCGAGCTAACACTTGCTCATCGGCTAAACGCCTCAAAAGAATAATTTACAATATTACAGTGGGAGAACAAAAGAAACCTACTCGATGCCCTAGTTACGCCTGGTGACCACCATCGGACTGGAAGACAGGTAGATCCTTTGCTGCTGCTCCGGTATCTGGCCATACAAAACCAGCTGGATCAGACCCCAGGAAGAGCAAGTGCCACAAAGGAGGCCACAAAATAAGAACCAAAGCCAGCAAATTAGCACAATAATAAAATTACATAATAAGAGACAATAATTTAAGAAAAAGCATGATGGGTAATTATAAAAGACAATCTTACATAGAATCACTAAATGACAGGACATATGGAAAAGCATGACAGGATGATATACGATGAGATAACCATGGGACTATTCGGATAGCTAGGTTACAACCCGTAAACCAAACAAGGACCGGGGTTGTAACCCTTCGTCTGAACGGAACTTGGTTTCTCTCACCATTTATCGACTAGATAAATATAAGAAATCAGGTCAAGTAACAATCTGGAGTGACAATCATTATAGTGACAATCTGGAGTGACAATCATTATAGTGACAATCTGGAGTGACAATCCTTCAATCATTCTGGTACAATCTTACAATCAATCAATTCTAGACAATACTATACTGGACCAGACTCCATCCAAGCAATCACGGCCAATCATTGCCTACGGCTTTCTACATTAACTAACTAGGGTTATCACAATCCTAGTTACTAGCAAGATGCAATGAGATGTTCCAAGTAGTCACAGGCCCTGCAGCTATCCAGGTTATCCAGGCAATCATTATAGTGACAATCTGGAGAGTTCAATGTATTAGAGTGACAATAGAGTTCAATCATTAAAGTGACAATCAAGAGTGCCCCACATAACAGTGGGCTAGAAATGTGCCATACTCGTCGGCAGGCTACAAGTCCAATCATTTGCGGCCGGGATAACGGGATCGCCTGTAACTGGAGAACATCTCTTCATGACTAGTGAATTATACTAATTATTAACCTTAGTCCAATTTTGTAGGTACTCCTGACCGTGGTACTCAGGAGTCCCCTCCTAGACATGATGCAAGACATGACTGGATTATTTGTACAAGCACAATCGCCCACGGTATCAGGATTAATTATACATGTCATGTCATATCAGGTAGCCGTCACAACAGCTATTTAAGATATATCAGGTCAGGTTATCATATCAAGTGTACTAGTCAGGAGTGCGCCACGGCGGGCCACTTATCAGGTCATGCTCAATTATCACTTCCAAACATATCCAGTAAATTCGTGATTATCAAGTTCAGGACAAAAAGACGTAAGGATATAAAATGGACGTAAAATATCTAATAAAATATCAATATACAGGGCTATAGAAGAGCCAAGCATTAAAGAAATAAGGCCAAAACTCCAAGAGCCAATGGGTTAAGCAAGGGGTCAGGGGACAGCGTACACAAAAGTCATGCACGCAAGGGGAGCTGCGTACGCGAAAAGTCACGCATGCTCAAGGGAGCTGCGTACATGAAAAGTCACGCACGCTCAAGGGAGCAGCGTACATGAAAAGTCACGCACGCTCAAGGGGGCAGCGTACATGAAAAGTCACGCACGCTCAAGTCTGCATACGCACAAAAGCACGCACGCAGGAGACACGCTTCCAACAGGAAGCGTATCCAAGGCTCAGTGGCGTAAGCTAAGAAGCTCTGCACACTGCTCACTGTCTTCTCCAAACAGCAAGAACACCATGGCTGAACTCAAGGCTTCAAAAGCTCACAACTTGGCCATCCGAACTCCAAATCTGGATTTCCAAAGCTCCAACTGGAGTGAAACTGAAAGCTCTTCCACATGGAAACATCAGAAGTCAAAGAAAACCAACCAAAATGGATCAAAACATGTAAAATCCAAAAATAGCAATAACTTAGATCTACATCAACAGAGACTCCAAATCATAAAAACCCAAGAACTAATGTTGATCACCATGTCCTAATCTAACTAATGGACCAAGAAAATAGGGTTCTCATGTAGTGGCAAGATGCACTTGCCTAGGGTTGGGAGAGTTGTGTAGAGGAAGGAGAAGAAGAAGAAGAAGGAAATTAATGGTGGTGGTAATGAAGAGAGAGAGTGGTAGGTGGGGATATAAAGAGGGGGAGTTGTAGTGGGGATGAGGGGTAGCATAGGTTAAGGTGTTCCAACACATAAAACCGAACCAAACCAACCCAATAAAACCGAGCCATGAGAAAACCCAAAATACGAGAAATACCAAAATTCCACAAGTCGAGAAAAATAAAAATACATGCCAAAAATTCAGATACGAGTATAAATACGAAATACGGGAAATGAGGGTGACAATATATATATATATATATATATATATATATATATATATATATATATATATATTTATTTATTTATTTATTTTTTCAACGCAAACTCTTCAACTCTTTCTAAATCTCAGATTAGTTTGTATTTTGTAATGATTGGTGCTTAATTGTTATTTGATTATGTGTTTAATATTAACTTTGTTTAAAATTATCTTAAATATCATATTAGAGTTCCATAAATCCTATAGACCCGACCCAACCCAAACTTCCTCCGGACTTGGTCTTGGACTTCACATGTTGAACCCGAGGTCGGGTTTGGCTTGGACTCGGACTAGGCTTATCATTCATCGGGTTGGATTCGAGTTGAGCTCAAGCCCCCGACCCAACCCGCCATAGTTGCACCCCTAATTTCTGGACGGATACAAAATTTTCAAAAGGAAACCGTTATACATAAACACAAATTTTAAAATTTTTAATTGGTATATATGGTTTCTAGTAAATTAACATAAAATACTTTACGAAAACGAAATTACATTGTAAGAAAACACTATGCAGAATGAATAAATTGATAAATATAGGTTGGTATGAGATAATCAAACTTATAATAAATTGTAATACGACCTCACGTGATAGTTAATATTAGGATCTGGATTTCCAAATGTCATGCATTAGTATTTAGGTCTTAAAATTACTATACACGTAGTCTAGTAGACAATAATTTTAAGATCCAAATATTAAGGTCATGTATTTTGGAGATCCAAATTTTAATTTTAATTATTATGTAAACCCATATTACTAAATATTCCTACAAATTTTTTTATTGTTATGTATAATAAATCCATATTAGTGAATATCCCTACATTTTTTTTAATGTCATGTATAATAAATGGGCCATTTGTCATCCCTGTCATCAACCGAGAGTACTGTCTAGAAAGTACCGGATGCTGACGACGACGAGCGATTTAAGGGTGGCTTGGAGTTGTAGTTTAGTGTGGGATTCCAATTCACTGTATATTTATCGCTTTCTATAATTCTATTGCATCTTCTATGATGTAATCAAAAGTTTAATAAATATGTGTGATGGTTTAGGAAGTTTTTATTTTCTATTATCTTCCGCTATACAATGAGGTTTCAAAACGACTCAAAAATAAGTCATCTAAGTCGTTATTATATCACGGTTCATTTTATTTTTAAAAAATTAATTATGTAAAAAATTGTTAAAAAAAAAGTTTAAATTTGTCATCATGAGAAATCTAACTCAACCAAAAAAAAAACTTGCATCTTAACCACATAGTTAGAAGAAATATTTAATTATAATTGGATAACATTCTTATTATACGTTATTATAAGTGTAAAGTGTTGGTGTTTTATTCTATGTGTTGTGTGTGTTCACGACATTCTATTGTTAAAAGATAGTCCCACATCGGAAAATCACACCAATATGTATCTCTATATATTACTTATGAAGGAATAGAGAGATGCACATGGGTTGAGGCCCAATGGAGGGTGCCATGTGGGGGGATTTTACATAGAGGTGAGAATAAGAAACCAACTTTTGGCCAAAATGAAAATAGATTGGAGCTAAGCCCCGAAGGGGCTTAGCGACTCGGACTCGAACTCGGACTCGGACTCGGGCTCGGGCTTGGGCTTGGGCTAATGGGCTTTTGAGGCTTATTGTGGCACTTTGCACTTTGCACGACAGCTCGTCGCAAGGCGCATTGTGCGCTTTAGTTGCGCTCGTGCGCGAGCCTCTGCGCGGCCCTGCGTGGCGTACGGGTCGAGCGGGTCGAGTGGGCCGTTCAAATTATGTAACGTCCGCGGGTCTTGTGGGCTCAGATCCGGAAATGGCTCAGATCCAGAAAATCTGGATCTGGCATTAAACCAGGGCGTGCGTTCAGAATTTAAAAAGCCCACCTCGTGCCTATAATATCAGGAGCATCTCCTCTCTCCAGGGTTACAGAAAAGAATCAGAGAATTTCCAGAGAGAGAGAGAGAAGTGCTGCTGCTATTCCGAGGAGTCGTCGACATTTTTGGCTAGCGTTCTAAAGTTCTCTTCGAACTTGCTGGTTCCTAGAGGCTTGTCCGTAAGGCGGATATAGCTTTGAGCGCCGGTGATCTTTTACCCCAGCAGGCTTTCTTCTTCCTCTGTTGCCTTCGAGAATACCGTCGCTTCTCTTTAGAAGTTATACGGCTCTGTTGCCTTCGAGAATACCGTCGCTTCTCTTTAGAAGTTATACGGTTCTGTTGCCTTCGAGAATACCGTCGCTTCTCTTTAGAAGTTATACGGTTCTGTTGCCTTCGAGAATATTACGAAATCTTTTTAGATTCCCGTAATACAACATCACCTTCTTTAGGGTGTTGTTGCTGGAAATATTGTCTTTACAATAGTTTCTAAAATCGTGTTTTTTCCATCGATTGTTCGCCAAGGGACTAACAATCTCAAAGCTATATCGAAAAGATGGATAACTCACGTGCATCGCTCGTCAATACCGAGTTTAATAAGTTGGAGAAATTCGACGGCGAATATTTCCAAATCTGGAAACGAAAAGTAACCTTGAACATTCAACTCGTGGAAGTTGATCACGTGCTGAATGAGGAAGAACCGATCGTTCCAACAACCGGAACCACAGAAGTTATTGCAGCTGCTAAGTCCAAGCAGGCAAAATGGATTAGAGAAAACAGTATCTGTAAACTGTTGATTCTCAATAGCATGGAAGACTCTCTGGCAGAGTCCTATTCCAAGAAGAATTCTGCCAAAGAGATTTTAGACTCCTTGGGGAAATTGTATGAAGATGACGAGAATCGGTCCAAGATCTTCTTGGTTGAAAGATACCACAAGTGGACCTTCGAAGATGAGAAGGCTATGCTGCCCCAAGTAAAAGAGTTTCTGAAGCTGCGCCAAAAATTGGATGACGAAAAGATGCCTCTTGTCGACAAGTTTGTCATTGGAGGAATCGTCTCTAAACTTCCTGCGGGTTGGAGCAACTTCTATGCAAGGATGCACCGCAAGAAGCTGGACATATGTATGGAAGATCTCCTGCAAGAGATCCATGTTGAGGACGAGATGCGCTCTCAACAGAAGATGGATTCTCTGTCCAAACAACCGGTGAAAGCAAATCTGGTCCAAACCAGAGAGTACAAGGGGAAGCAAGCGGCTTCTCCTCACAAGAAGAAGAAGGACTTCACTAATCTGAAAGTGAAGAGTCCTTCATTCAAGAATCAGAAGTCCAAGTCCCATGTGACTTGTTACAAATGTGGCAAGAAGGGCCACTACAAAAGTGACTGCAAGGAACCAGAAAAAGGTGAGCCTAGTAAGGTTTTTTTGGTTTCTAATCTGGTTGCAATGATAGCGCAGGTTACAAATGTGGGGGTTGACTCGGACTGGTGGATAGACATTGGTGCGACATGCCATATCTGCTCAGACAAGGAATGGTTCGACTCCTATGAGCCAACTTCCGAGAAAGTCATAATGGCAAACCAGGCACAAGCTGAAGTACTGGGGATCGGGACGGTGGAGCTGAAACTCACATCGGGGAACACTCTGACGCTTCAAGGAGTGAAGCATGTTCCTGCAATTGCTAAGAACCTGATCTCTGGGAGCCTGCTTTGTAACGCAGGCTTGAGGATGGACATCAATGCTGGCCAGATGGTGATGTCCAAGAAGGGTACATTTTTCGGAAAAGCTTTCCAGACTGAAGGAATATACAAAATTCAGCTTGTTGTAACCCAGAAAAATGATATTAATGCTATTTCTACTTTGAACTATTCTTTTGAGTTGTGGCATAATAGGCTAGGACATGTTCATTGTAAAAGGATTAACAAGATGTCTAGCCTAGGACTTATCTCCAAGTGTGGGGGTAAGGTAGAGAAATGTGAAGTGTGTGCTCAGACGAAGATCACAAGGAAACCCTTTCACAGGGTCCATCGAAGCACAGATCTTCTGGAGTTGGTTCACTCAGATATCTGTGATTTCAAGCAATTCTCTACAAAAGCCGGGATGAAGTATTTTATTACTTTCATCGATGACTTCTCAAAGTATGCTTTTGTCTACCTGCTCAAGTCTAAAGACGAAGCATTCGAGAAGTTCAAGGAGTTCAGGGCCGAGGCTGAACGGCAAACTGGACAACAACTCAAAAGGCTAAGGAGTGATCGAGGCGGGAAGTATCGGTCTCATGATTTCTCATCATTCTGTAAAGAACATGGAATCATAAATGAGACGACGGCTCCGTACTCTCCTCAATCCAACGGAAGTAGCAGAAAGGAAGAACAGAACGTTGACAGAGATGATGAACTCTATGCTGTTGACTGCGGGTCTTCCAAAGAGCTTCTGGGGAGAAGCTGCATTAACGACTACTTTCATTCTCAATAGAGTACCGTACGCAACTTCGGACATAACACCTCATGAACTCTGGTTCAAAGTCAGACCTAACTTGAATGTCATTCGAGTGTGGGGGTGTCTGGCTTACGTAAAGCTCCCAGATCTAAAGATTCAGAAGCTGGGGACTAGGACCACTAAGGCTATCTTCTTGGGTTATGCCGAGAAGAGTGATGCTCGGAGATTCCTTGATATAGAATCAAATCATATCATTGAATCTCGCGATGCTGAATATTTTGAAGACAAGTTTGCAAGGCACAAAAATATTGTTCTCGCGGATCTTCCGGAGAATGATGAGAGTACAAAGCAGACAGAAGTCCTTATCGAACCAGTAGTCCAAGAAGAAGCTATTGTCGAAGAGACACCAGTTGAACCAGAACTCGCTGAGCCGTCAACTAAGCGAGTAAGGAGGCCGAAAGACTTCGGAGATGACTTCGTCACTTATCATGTGGAAGCAGATCCTCTTACCTATGATGAAGTGATGAAGACCAGAGATGTTGTATTCTGGAAGGACGCGATAGACAATGAGATTGACTCAATCACCTCCAATAATACATGGGTGTTAGTTGACCTGCCAGAAGGAGCAAGACCCATCGGATGCAAATGGATCTTCAAGAAGAAGACGAAAGCAGATGGAACCATCGACAAATTCAAGGCCAGGCTAGTGGCCAAAGGGTTTGCTCAGAAACAGGGGATCGACTATTTTGATACTTATGCTCCAGTAGCTCGGATGACAACCATCAGATTGTTAATTGCTCTAGCAGCAATACACAAACTAGTGATACATCAGATGGATGTAAAAACGGCATTCCTTAATGGCGAGCTGACAGAAGAGATCTACATGCAACAACCAGAAGGTTTTGTCGTCAGAGGTCTGGAAGACAAAGTCTGCAAGTTGATGAAGTCTCTGTATGGTTTGAAACAAGCTCCCAAAATGTGGCATGAGAAGTTTGACAAAGTGATAAGGTCAAATGGCTACAAGGTCAGTGAAACAGATAAGTGTGTCTATACTAAGTTTGCTGACGGAAGAGGAGTTATCGTTTGTCTATACGTTGACGACATGCTAATCCTAGGTACGGATTTAAGCTGTGTCACAGAGACAAAGAAATTTCTCTCGACCAAGTTCAGTATGAAGGACTTGGGGGATGCCGACGTAATCTTGGGGCTCAAGATCATCCGGACAGGTACTGGAATAGCGCTGTCACAATCTCATTATATTGAGAAGATGCTCACTCGCTACGGGTATCAAGATCTTCCTATAATTGATACACCGTACCGGAGTGATCAGAAGCTGGAGCCAAATTCGAGGGAAAGCGTTAGGCAGTTGGAGTACGCTAGCGTCATCGGAAGCTTGATGTACGCTACTACTGCCACAAGGCCTGACATAGCTTTTACGGTAGGAATGCTGAGTCGGTTCACTAGCAACCCAGGCGTTGAACACTGGAACGCTGTGAAGCGTGTTATGAGATATCTAAAAAAGACTCAGACATTTGCACTATACTACAGCGGAGATCCGTCAGTAGTAGAAGGCTTCAGTGATGCTAGCTGGTGTTCAGAGGTGGAGAGCGAGTATTCTACAGGTGGATTCATATTCGCTTTGGGCGGAGCTACTATATCGTAGAAATCGAAGAAGCAAACAATGTTATCTCGCTCCTCCATGGAATCTGAATTCTTTGCATTGGATGCTGCTGCAGATGAAGCAGAGTGGCTTCGGGAGCTCATGTATGATCTTCCAGTGGTTGGAGCTCAGATACCGACAATCCCGATATACTGTGACAACCAGGCGGCAGCAGCAGTAGCATCAAATGAACTCTTCAACGGGAAGAAGAGGACTGTACGGTTAAAGCACAGAGCAGTGAACGATCTCATCAAACGAGGCGTCATTGCAGTGATCGATGTTTGGAGTCAGGAGAACCTGGCGGATCCGTTCACGAAAGGCCTCAAAAGACAGCTGGTCGAGGACACAGCAAGGAAGATGGGTTTGAAGGCATTCTAATATTGTGTCATTATAATCCTATCAATAAATTTTATGTTATTGGTTCAAAGAGAAATCTACCAGATATCTAATTTTTTGATTCAAGGGAGGACTATTGACTGGAAAAATATTAGTTAACAGTGGGTACTTGTTCTGCGGAACATGGAAGGGTTTTGGACCCAGAACCACTGTTGTCTACTATGAATTTTCTACGAAAAATTGATCCTGTGGGAAGGATGGCATAATGCCTTAATGAGTTCTCAGACTGAGTGAAGGTCTGTTATGCTTTACAGGAAGCATGGTAGCACAGCACTACAAGGAGTGTGACTCCATGCTATGTGTGGCGGTGACTCCACCATGAGGTTCTCGAAAGAGGTAAATCCTCGGCTATGTTAGCCAAGTCACAGCGGCGTAGCACCGCAAATAGGCAGTTGGCCTAATGCTGTATATTGAATTAAAGAGGGATGTAGTCAGCACTACAAAGAGGAGGTGTTCCTCATGTTACGGGTGGCACGACACCACAATGAGGTAAACCCGGCTAGGGATATAGCCTCGGCCTTGCAAGCCATGTCGTAGCGGCGTAACACCGCACAGAAGCGTAAGGCTTCATGCTGGGTAGTTTGGCACTACAAAGGGGCTAGACCTCATGCTACGGGTAGTATGACACTACGATGAGGTTTCCGGTGATTCAGGGTAAGGTCCTCGGCTTAAGGCCATGTCATAGCGGCGTAGCACTGCAAAGGAAGCGTTGGACGCTTCATGCCATGTCTCTTTAATAAAGAACTCACCTATAATATATGGACAGAAAAATTGGCCGTTTCTTGAGGGTAAATTTGTAGACGTCCAAAATACATATATTGAAATCCAGGCTGGCACAAGGCCTTTAATGTGCAGCCAGAAGCACAGATAACTACATTATGTGAGTGGAAAAAATTACAGTTGTGGTACAGAATTCAAGGCGTAGTCCATTCTTGTATCATACTGTTGTTCAACCCATGCGGGAAGATTCAAGTCGTCAGCGACATCTATCCTAATGCATAATGGACAGTTATTATGTGGAACGCTTAACTCATATATATAGAGATATGTGGGGGATTGTTGGTGTTTTATTCTATGTGTTGTGTGTGTTCACAACATTCTATTGTTAAAAGATAGTCCCACATCGGAAAATCACACCAATATGTATCTCTATATATTACTTATGAAGGAATAGAGAGATGCACATGGGTTGAGGCCCAATGGAGGGTGCCATGTGGGGGGATTTTACATAGAGGTGAGAATAAAAAACCAACTTTTGGCCAAAATGAAAATAGATTGGAGCTAAGCCCCGAAGGGGCTTAGCGACTCGGACTCGGACTCGGGCTCGGGCTCGGGCTTGGGCTTGGGCTTGGGCTAATGGGCTTTTGAGGCTTATTGTGGCTTTTTGATGGCACTTTGCACTTAGCACGACAGCTCGTCGCAAGGCGCATTGTGCGCTTTAGTTGCGCTCGTGCGCGAGCCTCTGCGCGGCCCTGCGTGGCGTGCGTGGCGTGCGTGGCGTGCGAGGCGTACGGAGCGTACGGGTCGTACGGGTCGAGCGGGTCGAGCGGGTCGAGTGGGCCGTTCAAATTATGTAACGTCCGCGGGTCTTGTGGGCTCAGATCCGGAAATGGCTCAGATCCAGAAAATCCGGATCTGGCATTAAACCAGGGCGTGCGTTCAGAATTTGAAAAGCCCACCTCGTGCCTATAATATCAGGAGCATCTCCTCTCTCCAGGGTTACAGAAAAGAATCAGAGAATTTCCAGAGAGAGAGAGAAGTGCTGCTGCTATTCCGAGGAGTCGTCGACATTTTTGGCCAGCGTTCTAAAGTTCTCTTCGAACTTGCTGGTTCCTGGAGGCTTGTCCGTAAGGCGGATATAGCTTTGAGCGCCGGTGATCTTTCACCCCAGCAGGCTTTCTTCTTCCTCTGTTGCCTTCGAGAATACCGTCGCTTCTCTTTAGAAGTTATACGGCTCTGTTGCCTTCGAGAATACCGTCGCTTCTCTTTAGAAGTTATACGGTTCTGTTGCCTTCGAGAATACCGTCGCTTCTCTTTAGAAGTTATACGATTCTGTTGCCTTCGAGAATATTACGAAATCTTTTTAGATTCCCGTAATACAACATCACCTTCTTTAGGGTGTTGTTGCTGGAAACATTGTCTTTACAATAGTTTCTGAAATCGTGTTTTTTCCATCGATTGTTCGCCAAGGGACTAACATAAAGTACGTGTATTTACTAATTTACTATAATGTATATCACATCTTTTATCAACATCTCTGTTTTATTTGGTTCGCATAAAGAAAAGGAAAGGAAACCAAATTTTTTAAATTTTTTTGAAAAAATATAATTATAATTATTTTTTTAATGTTTAGAAAGGCAACAAAAATGAAAGAAAAATTGAATTTATAGGATGGAAAAGTGAATCGTTATGGTGGATAGGGGACCATTTCCTTCCTATTCTTTTTTTCCCCTTTGACATTCAAATATAGAAAATGAATGACTTTTGTTTTACAAAATTGTAATTCTGTACGTGGTCATGTAAACCAAAACTAACAGAGATTGGAAGTCTGCAGTCCACAACCCTTCGATCTATCGAAAGATTGGTTGAGTTGAGATCGTTAAGAGTTATTTCCTTTTATAAACCATAGAGATAATATTTAAGATACAGTTTTAGTAGATCGTTACATAGTTTCCTCTAAGTTATTCATATAGGATATCCAAAATGAGATTTGAACAAGTAATAAAAAACAAGAGTCCAACTATCCACACTCCACTCCTTATTAAGCACATCCCAAACAAACAAACAAAATCACCGCCCAGCCCCCCCCCCCCCCCCCCCCCCCCCCCCCCCGGCGTTTCCCTCCCGACCCGTCCTCCTCCTCATGTGAACCCTCCTCCTCCTCCTCCCGACCCTCCTCCTCCTCCGTGGTCGGAGGTCGGGGTCGGGGCCGGAGTGGAGGAGGAGGAGGAGGAGGAGGGGGGGGGGGGGGGGGGGGGGGGGTGGGGTACATGATTGACATTTTATTTATTTTTTGTTTGTGATGTGCTTATAAGAGGTGAGATGTGTATAGATTCACCCAAAAAAAATTTTTTTGACAACTATTGGTCAAACAACAGCGACACAATAAAGTATGTATTTTTTTTCTTTTAAAATAAAGGATGGGATCAAGGACTTTCAACCAAATCTTGTAGAACATGGAGACGAGCATAGTCTATTACAAGTTTCAGTAATATATATTAAAAGTAGCACAATCTCAAATGCAATGAGAGCGGAAAAGTGCATGAAGATGATAGAGCATGATTCATGGCAGCTACGTGATAAGCATAAATAAACTCCAGTGAGTTTTTCCGCTCACCAACCACGTAGCAGGTGTATGATGATTGGCACCAACCAAGTACCATAACACAAACATACATACATAACAATGGTTCAATGCACGTCTTCCCTAACCATATTCCCAAAATGGCTTCTTCCTCCCTCCACGTAATTCCCTGCACCATCCTCTTCTTCTTCTTCTCCGTCTTCCTCTCCGGCCTCCACAACGCCGATGGCAGCAGCTGCTACAAGTCCATCATTAGCTTCGGCGACTCCATCGCCGACACAGGAAACCTTCTCCTCTTGAACGGTGGCGGCTCTGCAGGTCCCGGTCGGCTCCCGTACGGGGAGACCTACTTCCACCGCAGCACGGGCCGGTTCTCCGATGGACGGCTCATCATCGACTTCATCGGTATGTACATTAGAGAAAGAAGAAAATAAGATAGACAAAATGTTAAGAGCAGTACAAAAATTATTAGAGGACAAATTTTGCCTGACTATCAAAATTTTTGGCTCTTCATATACAATCAGGATTATCAAAATTTGTGACAGTCCTAAAATAACGCGGACGACAATTTTAAATATTTTTAATTATCAATTTTTGACACTTTAATAAGCTAGTAAAGAAAAACTTGATTAATTTTGGATGGTGTACGAACGTTTGCAGCGGAGGCGGTAGGACTGCCTCTGGTTCCTCCGTACGCCGGAGGAGCGCAGAACAGCAGCAGCTTCAAGAGCGGTGTGAACTTTGCAGTCGGAGGAGGGACGGCATTGAACTCTGACTTCTTCAGGAAGAAGGGGATAATGGTCAGCAACGGCTACTCTCTAGACGTGCAGATGGGGTGGTTCAAGAAGTTGCTCCCTTCTCTATGCTCTTCGGACTCTGGTAATAAAATAAATTAAAAAACTCTGCGGACGACATTTCAATTGGTAGAGCATCTTGGGTTGTCTATTGATATTTGATGACGAACAATTCTATTCTACAGCCATAACGATTCATCTTGTCTTTGTGATTAACAAAATTATAGAATTCATACAACACTTCGAATTAATCAACCTACTGTTTTTGTAACATTTAACAACACACAACCACAACAAAAACATATATATTAAGGGGGACATGCATGATACATTCAGCAGTTGACCCTGGTGGCCTGCCCCCACCGTCCCTAATGCTCGCGCAGTCTGGCCACCAACCAACCAACCAAGTTCTAGACCTGAAAAACTTTATTTTATTTTATTTGTTTATTTACTTCTTATATAGTATTTTGTAATGGATAATATTATTAAGGGATCAATTTACGAGAGCGAATCGACTGTCTCAATTATTTTGTATCAATTTTATTACATATTTCTCAACATATGACATATATTCTTAGATTCTATAATTATAAATATAAAATATAGTTGTCACATGCTTGAAAATAAGGGACATAATTAATATATAATAACGAGGATAACATGTATCTACTCCAATTTACACTTTTTTATGGGTCTTCCTTGTCATAACCTTGTCATCTTTTGATAGGGTTACGTCGCAATTTATCCGTCTTTAAACCCAAGACCAGCAAGTATCGCCCAAAATTCCTACTTACACATATACATTTGAAAGAAAATTCACGAAAGGGATCTCCTTCTGGCCCTCGTCACCTAACATAGTAAAGCAATAAGCCATACAAAGAGAGTCCATATACGAGTCTAAAGAGGCGTATTAGCTCCTAAGTCGCTATCCAATTTTCTGGACAAGATGTTCAATAAGCCTTAAAACCAATTGTCAAATGCACTTAGCTACTCTAGAACCAAACAACTAAGCAAATAGGCCTCGTTTGGTTCGCGGAATCATCGAGTTGGAAAAGAAAAGTGATTACTTTCCTATATCTGGGTGGCAAAGGAATTGAGAAAAAAAAATGAAAGTAATTTCCAATGAAAAAAAAATTAGGACGGAAAGTGATTCCATCAATCCAAGTAAGGAATCACTTTCCCACATTAAAGTATTCACTTTCCAAATATTTTGGCATTTCCAAACATCGGAAAGAAAAATCAATAAAAATTATAATTTTCCAAAAGAAAGAAAATGCCAAGGAATTGATTTCCTTTTCCTTCCATTCGGTGAACCAAACGAGACCATAGTGTCAACAATATTGTACAACATTTTCAATCATGAGTTTATTTTTGTTCTTCCACCAAAACTTATGTGTTGTTCATCATTTCTTTCATTCAAAAATTGTCACGTGTCAACTTAACACCACATTTTCTATGAGATGAGAAAAATTAAATTAAAAATAAATATAATTTTAGATACGGGGCTACCATCAAATGAAATGGTGAACATCCCAAAATTTCGATGGGTGAACAAAAATAAACTCTTTCTATCAGGGAAAGACAAGTATGTAGACCGGTCATTTCAATCATTAGTTATTATTTAAACTTCAAAAAATAAAAATTGGAAATGTTTTCAAAAAAAAAAATCAAAAGTAGTTTATCAGAAAAATAAGCAGAAACATGTTCTCTTAATCGTATTCGTCTCTCTTGCGAACTGTGACAGAATGCAAAGACACATTAGGCAAATCCCTATTTCTCGTAGGGGAGATCGGCGGAAACGACTACAACAATGCAATCCTGCAGAAAAGAACTATGAAAGAGCTTCGTACGCTCGTTCCCAGCGTCGTTTCTGCGATCGGCTCGGCCATTGCTGTGAGTGGAGTGGGTCGAAGTACTAATTAATTGGTTCATCTAACGACTTCATTCGATATTATAATAATCCTAGCATGTGATCTCTAATTAGTCATCGACTGCTGTACATTAATTTCTCTTCTAGGAATTGATCGGTATGGGGGCTACAACGCTGGTGGTTCCCGGAAACTTTCCGATTGGGTGCAACTCGGTGTTGCTCACGACTTTTAAGAACAGTCCCCAGTCGGACTACGATGAGCACACCGGGTGCATCAAGTGGTTGAACGAGTTCGCGGAGTACCAGAACAGTAAGCTCCAGGAGGAACTCGACAGTCTTCGTCAGCAACACCCTTCTGCTAAAATCATATATGCCGATTACTACAACGCTACGTTTAGCATGTTTCGGTCGCCTGGCTCGTTTGGTGAGTTTTCTCATCTTAGCTTAAGACTTTTGCCTTTTTTTTTAAGAAGGAAAAATTATTTGATTCTGTAGAACAAATATTGGACATATATCTCTTTGGATACGTGTGAGTTTTCTCATCTTAGCTTAACACTTTTGCCTTTTTTTTTAAGAAGGAAAAATTATTTGATTCTGTAGAACAAATATTGGACATATAATCTCTATGGATACGTGTGTATATATATATATATTGATGTTCTTACTGACTTTTGAAAGAGCCTCCTCTAATGTATTCTGAAAGAAGAAGGTAATTGTGGCGAACGCTCCCATCGGAAATCGATCTCCTGACCACTCTCGAACCGCATGCATATCTCTTAACCACTAGGCTAGAGGCATATATATATATATATATATATAATTTTTTGTGTAATACTTTTTTGTCAAAAATGTCATTATTTATTGATTAAAAAAAATTATTTAGTCACTCACTAATTCAAATTTTTATACTAAATTAAATTAAAACGGTTGTAACATCTCTTCTCTTTTTATACTAAATTAAATTTTTATACTTCTCTATATGCTCATGTTTTTTTCCACGGAAATTGTCTACCTCTTTTATTGTACACACAACGGTGTCTCCAGACGAATCGGTATCAGATACTTATATATGTTTGATAGTATCGACAGCTTCGAATCAGAATATATATTAATTTTTTTGGTATCAAAAAATAAATAATTATTAAAATGTTTATATATATATATTTAGGCACAATTTTAAGTATTTTATGTGCTTTCTTTAATTAATTTTAGAAATAAACGAATTAACAGTCACCCTTCTCCATTGATCTATATGTGATAGATAAGTTTTCTTCTTCTAACTCTACTGTGACTTGCTGATTGATTTGTTTGCTCTATTTTTTGTCGAATTGACTGAAAAAGAGACTCTTGATGTCGATATTGGTCGGTCATGCAAAATCGTATAGGTATCGGTCGATAATGCAAACCTCACAAATGTGTTTATACTGTACCCCACATAAAAACAATAGACAGCAACAGAGAACTTACACAAACGGTGGATTAATTCCAGGATTCGGGGATGATGTTCTGAAGGCATGCTGCGGAGGCGGAGGCCCCTACAACGCTGATCCAGGGGTGCTGTGCTGGGACGCGGGGGCCAAGCTGTGCGACGATCCGTCCAAATACGTATGTTGGGACGGGGTGCACCTAACCGAAGCTGCGTACAGGACCATCGCCAACCAACTGCTCGCCGGACCTCTGGCGATGCCGATTGTCAACAGTACGTGTCCCAAAATCGCAGCCAAGGTTGACGACAAGCAGAACCCGCCCGTGTCGCCGAAGGTCGACGACGGGCAAAGTAACTCAGGGGCGGAGATGGGGCTCCTGCGCAAGAAGGGGGTGGTCGCAATGTACTCGTGTTTGTTATTCGCTACCGTTTTTTTGGTGATGCAGAAGATTTAACTTGTCAGTAAGTGATGAATTACAAGAACATGTTGCCCTATATTCATACATCTTCTTTTTTCCAAGGTTATGGTTTTTGTGCATGCTAACTTTCAATTAGTGATAGATTTTGACTGCTGTTAAGTCCACAGAAAACTCTATTCCAACTAATATATTTCTAAATACTTCACTTTTTTTGTACTCTTTATATTTCCAGTGTGATAAGCAAAACCGGATTGAATACGTGCATCTCATTATATTCCTATTTTAAAGATTACACATAACTTAACACCGTGGGAACGACTATGACGTGAAAAAAGTGAGGCATCAACTAAAACCAAGATCATTTTTGAACATGTGCAACATGTATGATCGTATTTGATTTCCAAAATTGGAGTTCTAAAATTTTTTAACCTTCGTATCTATTGTTAATGTATGAATTTTATTTTTTTATATCTGGATCTTTCTATTTTTTTTTTAGAAACTTCACTCTCTTGACTCTTAGTATGTTGTGACAATGTAATATTTGTATGTACTTCGTAGAATATTTGACTATTCGAAACCTTCATCAAACATACTATTAAGTTTAATGTACAGGCCATCAAAATTTATGTGAGAAAGATTTGACTTGGCATCCCCTTGTCTAGGTTCCGTCACTGCATGCTTAAACAAAATTAATGGTTAGGAGTCTTAGGACCTAGCACACCAAACAAACACGCTCACAGTGTAGACCCAAATCTCACTAATTTAGCCCCTCGAAAGTTTGAGCTCGGTCCAGAAACAAAAAATTACTACATACATGTCTACACTGATCACTATCATTATTCCACCACCAAACTTTGATAATTAACAAAAAAAAATAAGTTGAAGGAAAGAATAAACTTTCAAAAAGTTAAAGCAGTTCATTAGCAACAACTAGAACATAGGAAGAAATTCAAACAAGTTGGGCGGAAACCATCCGTCCGTGACGTAGTCCAACTACTCTCTCTGAGTCTCTCTCTCTCTCTCTCTCTCTCTCTCTCTCTCTCTCTCTCACACACACACACACACACACACACACACACACAGGTCACAGCAACTCCAATGGGTGACTTTTAAAATCAGAAATTTTCATATAGGTAAAGAAATTTACCTAAATTGTAAAAAAAATAAGAAGTTTAGAAAAATTGTATTTGGGGTAGCGACACGACATCAGATATGGCGCGTTGTGGTAGCATAGCTGAGAAGAAGAGGATGCGCCAGCGATGGTGGCGCACGCACAGTAAGCTCCACGGCTGGTGGCGCACGCACCAGGACGCGCCATCAATGATGACACGCGCCTCTCCCCCTCTACTCTTCCTGCCATCCCCCCTCTTGCTGCTGGGCGCCATGGACGATGGCCACGCGCCACTCTGTGAAAAAAAAAAAAAATGGCCACGCGCCATGGGCGATGGAGTGCCCATGGAAACCACCCCCTCTTGCTGCTGGGTGCCATGGGCGATGGCCACGCGCCACTCTATGCAAAAAAATATATACATATATATTAGCAACGAGCTATGGGCGATGGAGCGCCCATGGACCCCCCTGCTGGACACCATGGGCGATGGCCACGGGCCACTCTGTGCAAAAAAAATAAATAAATGCCACGCGCCATGGGCGATGGCGTGCCCCACCACGCACGCCATGGGGACTGGCGCGTCCCTTCTGGCCCCCCTACAAACCCACCGCGCGCCATTCGTATTGTCGCTTCGTTACCCATAATGCAATTACACTAAACTTCTTACTTTTTTTTATAAATTAGGTAAAATTCTTTACTCTAGATGATTGTTTTAAAATTGATTAGTTTCCATCCTACCATTGTACTTTAATATTTTTTTATCACTACTTTGTAGAATTTTTATACAGAAGTTGTAAAAAAAATAAGCTCGAATAATTCTCCATATCTATCAATATTAATTGGTGTTAGATTATATTTGTAACTCATGTAAATATGACCCATAAGCCCAATCGTGTAAACACTATATATTGTAAACAGCCCTCATCAATAAAGAGTAAGGGCATTATTATTTTCTACATGGTATCAGAGCCTCCCGAAAAACTCTAGGCGCCAGACTCTATGTCACGTCCTGCTCCCGCAGGAGCGATCGTCCTCGCTAAGGCGTGATACCGCACGGGCCTAGGTTGCGCCCGTGCAAGGCTAATCCCAGAAACGGCCGATTTTTGCTAGGCCACAGAGTCGCACAGAGTGTCCCCATTTGCAGCGGAAAGTAAACGAACACAAATTGAAGCGAATTCCAACTCTTTATTGATTTTCAAGAAGTTTACAAGCGGCGCTAGGCCGAGTTTACAAGTCGCTCAAGCTCTCTCTCTCTGAAACATAAAAGGCGTGCCAAGCGGCTTATAAGATGGAATGATTCATGGCGATGTTCCGATACATTATGTCCTGTATATGGTGCTCCAGCTCCTTGCAACGCTCCAAGGCTCCAGAGATAGCTCCGCGCCTTAGCACGTTCGAGGGAAGCTCCGCACCCGACGACGTCTCCTGCATCCTGCAAGCAGACTGTGGGGTTATCAGTACATTGTTATGCACTGGTGGGGAGGCTAGCTCACCCACAATGCTATCATTACCAAACATGTTCTATTTACTTTCGTGCATCTCTATCATTCATTGTCTTTCTAATCTTGCCTTAGGATCAATTTCATGGCATATTTCATAGCCTATCTCGTGTTGCCAAATTCAAGTGTGTGCATGGAAATACATGCACGACTTATCCATACTTACCGTCCGGCCTTCCCTGTTCAAAGTAAACCAAGTTAGTCAACAATTCATATGTAAGAACTTATCGTGATTTACGTAAGCATTCAATGTCAAGGGCGTGTCCCTGCCTCAGGCCTAGTGCGTCGTAGGCGTGTTTTCTAACTCGTTTGCACGAAGTACTCTTTATCATTTTGGTAGGTTATATTCAAGCCTGTTCAAAAGGCGCTTTGTTCAGTTAACTTAGACTATTTTGATTTCAATGCAAGGACTTGCACGTGGATTGCCACCAGTAAAGTCCACTTAAATCTATATGCACCGGTCGCTGGCATGTCAGCCATTTTGGACATTTTCCCCTTGGTCTTCTCATCTATCAAGCGTGATGGCCGGTACACCTTGATAGACTATTGAAGCACCCGACCCTACGTTTGGTTATGTGCCCAAGCCCGCACACCCGTCCGCCCGTAGGCCATGATTCCACCTAGGTCGGCCACAAAATCGTCGTTCGTTGCCTTTGGAATCCCTTTCACTCGTGCACGAGTCCGTCCACGACCATTTCGTATTTTATTGTCATTTTAACTTAACGGCTGTCTTTGAGCCATAGGCTAACCCTTAGCCATAATGCGTTATCGACCAGGTTGGCGTCCATGCAGCGCGGGTAGCGAGCCCCATTGCACGTGCCCGTCATACCTGTCGCTAATCATTCTTTCCTTTCTTTCTTATCTTTCATTCATTCTTTTTTATCCTTCTTTCTTTCTTTCACTTGTTCGTTCGTTCATTGATTCATTCACATATTCATTCATTTCATTCGTCGATTCATTCATTTACTTATTCATTCATTCATTTATATATTTTGCAACTCCCTGTGCGGGAGTTGCCTTGGCGACCCATCGGTCCCGTAGCCTTTCAATGTTGCTATACTCTACTCGGAACGACTATGTCGATAGTCTTCCCGTTTCATTGTTGCAAACCATTCATTGTTTCATTGTTGAACGCATAGGGAACTTGAATGTCAGCTTGGGCCTTAGCACGAGCGTGGAGCGCGGTGCGAGGGTTCTCACATTTTTCATGTTCTTTCCCACATTCTATACAAGCATACAAGATGGGATTATTCCCTTAGCTAGGTGCGTTGAGTCATTTATTAGCATGCGCGTGTTATTGCCTAGCGATTCTAGCAATAGTGTCCGTATTGTTATGTGTCTAGGCTAAGCAAAGACGGGTTCATCGGAGCCACCCACCTTAGCGATGTTTGCATCGGTCGAGCGATACTCCGAGCGCGCCTTTGAAAGTCTAAGTCTGGATTTCTCTTGACGGGCCAATGTAAGCCTTGCATCGATTCTTCATCAGGTCGATGCCAACTCTTCGGGTCGATGGCTCGTTCGAGTCGTTGCACTTGCCGTTTGAATCGGTATTCCGCTAGGGCGGAGCGGGTCATTACACTCTACATCTTCCTTCCCCTCCCGGCTCCGACTGAGCCGTCTGCTCGGCACCGACGACTGCTCCGCTCCTGTCCGCCCGGCTCCCACTGAGCCATCAGTCCGGCTCCGACTGAGCCGTACATCCGACCCCGACTAAGCCGTACATCCGACCCCGTCCGCGCCAGCGCCTGACCGCGACACTCCGTCGCCGACCCCATCCGCGCCAGCGCCTGACCGCGGCACTCCGCCGTCGACCCCGTCCGCGTGCGGCCGATTTGCCGTCGACCCCCTAAGGGCCTGATCCGGCGCCCCGATCGCGGCAGGTTCGTCGTGAACCCCGTACAGCAGCGACCGATTGTCACGCCCCAGAACCGAAATACCGGAGAGCGGGGGAATGACTCAGCCAGCTACATATTACGGGTAGAAGAATACCGTATAATATGATCAATACTGTCTAAAAGACGAGGGGGTACATACTACATGAAAGTCTTACTAGGGTTACTCAACATCTATTGTTTCAATCATTCAAACAAGAAACAGTAAATAGAGAACATGTAAGATAAAGCAGTAAGGCGTCCCAAACGCTTGGTCAAAATATTCTTGAAATCTGGCTGTACAAAACTTAGCCAGATGATGTAGCAACGTATACACAATTATTATCAGCTGCAGTCTGACTTTGTTATAATTATGTAAAAGTAAGTACAAGATAATTCGACTAACACGTCGGTGCCAAACAGCCAAAAGTAAATAGTAAGACGAGCAGGGAAGTAAGGGACCCACTCGTGTCCTCCGACGATCATCCCTCTAGTATTGACCATCTTAGAGGTGGAAGTAAGCTGAGTCCTCGGGAACTGGCTCTAAATCTTGCCATGCAAAACCAGAGAGGTTAGACCTCTAATAGCAAGTACCGCAAGGAAGCACGATATGAGGAATTAGAACCAGTGGTAAGAATTAAGAATAAAATAGATCTCTGCTTGCTACTGGGGTTCGCACAACATCACGACACTTCAAGCCAACTTTCCAACCAAACAAGGACAGAAGTTGACCCGTCATGTCCTGACATTCTGCTCATCTCAGTAGTTAGCAGAGTAGGTACAGTGCACAAACAAATCAATTTAAATGGCTATGCAACTACTACGGCTTGTTACTGTGAGTTCCAAGTTGTCTTGGAAACATGCAATAAGAGATTCCTCAGTTCTTACAATGTACAAGCAAGGCTAGTCTACCCAATAATCAATTGCGCCAATCATGAATTAGATGTGTCCCAGCGGGACGTCCGTCATCAATGTACAATAAATATAAACAGATACCACTCCCTATCCGTGTGGCAGATTTGCAGTATCCGTGGGAACTAGCCGGCATATCGGGGCACTAATTATCCCGAGATGGCTGTCACCCCCAGTTTTCGAATTAGTGGTATTTTTGTCATTTTTCGAGTTTTATAAATTTTAGGAATTTTATTTGATTTTATGTGATTTTTTGGGATTTATTTGGTTTGGTTTGGATTTTATCCAATTCAGACTCAAGTTGGAGACCCGGGTAGCCTGGACCTTAGTGGGATCCACATACTAGCTGGACTAGGCCCACATACCATCATAATTAGGCTAGAAACCAAAAACCCTATTTCTATGGCTTAATTAGTCATTTTAGAGCTTGATTAGTATTTAGAATTTAAACCGAAACAAACCGAACCAAACCCGAACCAACCCAACCTAAGTTTAATGGGTTGGAGGGTTATTGGATCACACCCTCAACCCAATAACCCCCTTTGGCCGGCCATAAGAGGAGCACCCCTCCCCTTTACTTCATCCCAAAGTAACTCTCTCTCTCTCTAATTTCTTTCTTCTTCCCAAGCTTCATCTTCCTCCAAGCAACCCAAACCTAGGTAAGTTTTTAATTCTCCATTTATTCCTTTTTAGCTTTATTTCCTTCACCAATATTGTAGAGGAGATGATTCTCCACACCTTGCCCCTAGAATTTGTAGGATTTCCTAGAAATATAGGTTAAGGATTTATTATGGTTTAATCCTTTTTGAGAGTGGTATATATATATTGTATATGTATGTATCAATGCTTATAGTTGTGCATTAGAGCCTTAGAGTTGTGAATGAGAGCCTTGTAGTTGTGCAGGAATACCTTAGAAGTGTGCAGAATGCTATTCAGGAAAAACTGTGCAGTAGAGCCTTAAAGGTGAGCAGAGGAGCCTTAAAGGTGAGCAGAAGTGCCTTAAAGGTGAGCATGAGAGCCTTAAAGGTGTGCAGGTTGTCCCAGTGTACTAAAATCCGAGAAATTGAGTATTTTGTGTGTTTGTGCTTTATGTGCGTGTGTAAGGGAAATTGGAGAGTGTGTGTGTATATATATAGATAGATAGAATAGAAGGAAGAATTAGAAGAAGTTAGGAAGAATTAGAAGAAGAAAGGGTAGGAGGAAAGAAGGGAAATGAGAAGATTTGAAGAGAATTAGAAGGAGGAACTAGAAGAAAAGTTAGGAGAATGAGAAGAAGATTAGAAGAGAATAGGAAAGGAGAATAGGAAGTAGTAAGGAGAAGAAGAATTAGAATGGGAGGAAGAAGTTAGAAGAGGAAATTAGAAGAGGAATTAGAGTGAGAGATAGAAGGAGTTTTTAGGAGAAATCGAGTTAGAGAGTGAAATCGAGCTCCGAGTATCGGAACGCGTTGAAACTTGGCGTAGACCTAGATTATATGAATTAGATTTTGCGGGTAGGCTCCCGAGTGGAAATCGGGGTTGTAGGGCGCCGGTATCGCGCCGTACCATTGCGTATCTTGAAATATTCAAGATATCGACAACGGACCGTATCATGGACTAGACGTCCACTTTACCTAGGTATTTTGGTAGATAATATATCTATAGGCTAGTACCTTACTACCCTAGGGAGCTCGGGTCCAAATATCAAGCGTAGGTGGGCTAACTAGATAATCGCCGAAGGTAGAATTTTGTCCTTTTTAAGGGTAAAATAGGATATTGGCCTATGGCCAAGATATGAGTATCGAAGTCCAAGATGGACTTGGATATGGGTTGTAGAGATTGGTAATGAGTAGAAATAGCCGTCTAGACCTAGTCTTGACCCTGGTTGACCACAGTTGACTTTTTAGACCAAAAGTCAACTATGGGTCAACACTTTACCCAATTTGGTCCCAAATTTCATTTAACTTGGACAGTTGACCAAAAGTCAACTATTAGTCACCAGTGACCTAGAGTTGACCAGAGTTGACCCATTGACCAAAAGTCAACGGTAAGCCAATTTTTGACCTAGTTTGATTCGGATGGATTTTCAATGTCCTCCCATGACCAAGTATGACCCAACTAGACTAGTCTTGACCTAGTATGACTTTGTTAGGTCTAATATGACTTAGATTGACCCTGTACAATCTCGTTTGACCTTGTTTGACCTAGATTGACTTAGTTTGACGTGTCTTGACCTATTTTGACTCAGTATGACTTAATTTTACTTCCAAACCATTATATTGATACAATATTCCACCTATAGGTCCTCGAGGCACTGATCTTGGACTCAGTCGACTTATCCATCACAGTACAGGCGAGTACATTCTCTGATAATATTTCTGTTTTATGATATCGTCTTTGTTTCTAGTATTTAGTGCAGATTATCCTTGTTCTCTTGACACATTGTTCACACGGATTGATATTTGTCTGGATCCCGTCATAAGCTGTTATTCCTCTTATATATGGTATACACTGGGCAAGTCTGTATTGTTTATTGTTCATTATATAGATACGATTCCTGCGAAGGCTAGCTACCCTCTCAGAGAATACGTATCATGACGTGTCATGACTGGATCCACTATATTAGTCAGGGATGGGGGTGTTAGCGTAGATATGTGATCAATACCCCACAGATATTATTGTATCATCATTGTATAGTGTTAATCATACACTCACGTATGATTAGCCAGGCCAAACATTGTATCAAGTTCTAAGCCGATCACATGTTGAAACTAATACTAAACTCACATAGATATAGTTCCAGATTCTTGTACATGATTTATACTGTTTTTTCCTGTTCTTACATTCAGATTACAGTCTTGATATGCCTTACCATGATTCATGTACACATTATTTACCGCGTAGATTCTCTCTATTTACTGCTACATTTTCAATATTGTCTAACTAGAACTGTTATTGAGATTTGTGCTCGTTCCATCCTGACTGGATATGTTGACAAAATTTTACAGATTGTGGCGAAGAGGATTGTCCTACCTACTACGGTCCGGTTGACGTAGTGGGCGTAAACTTGGAGACCTTGGTTCAGCAGGGCTTAGCTCCGCCCGACGAGCCTTTAGCTTAGTTTAGTTAGGTTAGAAATTTTGGACTGGATCTTGTCTCCAGCTTGCTACTTGTTATTTTATTATATTCTGGGATCGTATTAGAGACCGGGACTTAGACTTGTATATTATTTGTGATGGACTTGACAGGTTATTATTTTATTATCGTCTTGTTGTCTTTACCTTTCAGTCTTTACTTTGTTATCTTAGAGTTGTGATGGAGTACTTATATATATTCATTGCTTGTCCTCCGTTCGGAGTTGACCATATTCTTGACAGGTTTTGATATATAAATAAACTGTTTAGAGTAGAAAACCTACAGCGTTCCACGCCATTTTTACGGTGAGGGCTGGGCGTTGTCACGTGCACGTGCCCTTATAGCGGGTGCGGGTCGTGACAATGGCTGCCATGTAAGAACTCAAGAATCCATTCTCTCCATGCAATAGTTATTTTTATTTAGCTTAGTAGTCCCTATGTTAATTGAAATCTCATGCCGTGGATCATGATCATTCTGAATGAGTACTCCCGTACAGAGTACGATATGCATAACTCTACAACGATGTCCGTGCGGCTAGGTTGTAGGTCTTACATAGCGTAATGCAACAATCAAGCCTAGCCACAAAATAATCATGCCTTGACCGTAAAGTACACATACGACTTTTGCAGAAAAATGGAAGTCAACATGTGTTCATATGCCAATGTTCGGATCGGCTAGTCGATCGCAATGGTTCATGGCTCATACATGAATGTGTCTCATTCAATTCAATAAGGCGACTAGCCAGTCTTCTAGTTCCAAGTAGGAACGCATGATCAATCATTAGCCAAAGTAACAGTCGAGGTCAATTCGTGACAAGGCATGAAAGTTAAACTAGTATTAAGCATGGTCGAGTCTATAACTTGCATAAAATAGTTGGTAACATATTCTTAAAGCCAAAGAAAAGATCTACAACTTTTATGTTGGGAGTTGAAAGAAATTCTAGCTACAATTTGATCAATTAGGACATATAACAGTTAGAAATAGCTAAAATAGGCATTATGCGGCCTATTCTGCGACATGCATGCGGACCAAGTGCGACATGCGGCTTATGCGGCCCATTCGTGGCTTATGCGGCCCAACTGCGACATGCAGCCTATGCGGACTATTCGCGACACCATATGCGGCTCAACTGCGACATGCGGCCTATGCGGCCCATTCGCGACACCTATGCGGCTCAACTGCGACATGCGGCCTATGCGGCCCATTCGCGACACCATATGCGGTTCAACTGTGACATGCGGCCTATGCGGCCCAACTACGACACCATATGCCGCTCAACTGCGACATACGGCCTATGCGGCCCAACTACGACACCATATGCGGCTCAACTGCGACATGCGGCCTATGCGGCCTAACTGCGACACCATATGCGGCCAACTGCGACATGCGTCTTATACGGCTCATTCACGACACCATATGCGGCCAACTGCGACATGCACCTTATGCGGCTCATCCGCGATACTATATGCGGCTCAACTGCGACATGCGCCTTATGCGGCCCATCCGCGACACCATATGCGGCTCAACTGCGACATACGGCCTATACGGCCCAACTGCGATACCATATGCGGTCAACTACGTCATGCGCCTTATGCGGCCCAACCGCGACACCATATGCGGCTCAACTGCGACATGCGGCCTATGCGGCCCAACTGCGACATGCTGACAGATGAACATAGAAATAACCAAAAATACTTTTGGCCATAACTTCCTCAAAATAAGTCAAAATCTAACTTTTCAAAAGCCAAACTTTGGTAGAATTGAATTTTCTACAACATGGAACCACTTATTTTCGAAAACAACAAAGTTTGATAGATCAAAACCACAAAATCCATATAAAAAACCAAAACTTAAAACTTAGATCTACATCCAACCATCCATGGAAATCAAGAACTTCGAGACCTAAACTTGTAGAGGAAGAGAAGATAAACAACATGGATTAAAAATTAATTGGGATGCATGAAATCCCTCATGGTGTGCAAGATGTACTTGTCTCTCCAAATGGGTGGGTGGGAGAGTAATGGAGGATGAAGAAGAAGTAAATGTGAGTAATGAAGAGAGAGAAAAGTAAAAGGGGCATAAATATCAAGCCCAAGTCAATCACCACCACCCATTCCTTCCTACAAGAACTAGGCCATCCACTCCTCTTCATGATGAACCAAGCTAAACCAAATTGGTTTAATGAACAAACAAAGCCAAGGGCTAAAGCAAAAGCAGAAAATAAAATACAGGAAAATTAATAAGCACGAAATTGAAGAATTTAAATACAGAACAAATGCATGATAAATATTAAATAAATACATTCAAGCAGTACACGTATAAAAATACGTATTCTGGGAACGGGGAGTGACACCGATTCGCCGCCGACCCCGTCCATCAGCGGCAGATTCGCCGCTCGTTTGGCCGATCCGTCGGAGTTGTACAAAATTTTGTACACCCGACATCCGCGATGGATGATGATGCTGCGTCCAGCTACTCCATCGCGACTGGCGGTGGCGGTGCACACAACCTAAATTATCCTAATCCGAAGGATCCATATTTTCTGAGTTCTGCTGACCAACCAGGAAATATTATTACTCCTATTGATTTCCGTGGACCGAACTATGCTGAGTGGTCTCGGTCGATACGTCTCTCCCTGATCTCTAGGCGAAAGATCACTTTTCTGGAAGGTACTGAAATCAAACCTGTTAATGATGCTAGTAAATTGCTTGATTGGAGATGTGTGCAAGCGCTATTGGTTCAATGGGTTCTTAATACCATTGATCCGTCTCTGAAGAAATCTTTGCCGTACTTTGAGGAGGTTTATCCATTGTGGAACTTGTTGGAGAAAATATTTGTTGTTAGCAATGGCACTCGGAAGCAACAAATTAAGGTGGCTTTGGCTGAGTGTAAACAAACGGCTTCGATGTCCGTAGAAACCTACTTTGGAAATTTGTAGTCTTTGTGGGATGAACAAGCTGCTTATTTCCCATTGCCTACTTGTACCTGTGGTGAACTTGCTGCAAAGCTACAGGATATGAGGGATGAAGACCACTTTCAGGACTTATGAGTTGAATGCTGAGTTGTATGGTCATACCCGATCTAATCTTCTGGCTCAGGATCCTCAGCCAAGTTTAGATCGGGCATACCAGACAGTCCGTGAGGAGGAGGATATGCAAAAATCTCAGGTCCAATTCGCTGCTGAGGAGGTGTTGGCGCTGGCTATCAAGACTTCACCTCGTCTTTCTACTACTTATAATAGTAGAACCTCAGATTTTCGGGACAAATCAGGTATGATCTGTACTCATTGCAAGAAAACAGGTCATGATGTTGCAACTTGCTTTACCAAGATTGGCTATCCAGAGTGGTATGAGACTCGTCCTCGGCGTGAGCGTAGACGTGGTGCTAGTGGTGGCAGAGGCCCGACACCACAGCAGAGACGTGATGGGGGACGCGGTGCTGGTGGCGCAGGGGTTGTTCATCATGTCGCCGCTGCTGGTCATGGTGTCCCTGCTGGTATTACTGGGAGTTCGACGGATATGATGCATGGAGGGTATCCTTCACCACTCTCAGGTGAATAATGGCAAAAACTGATGAGCTTGTCGGGTAACGACAATCCTTCCAACCCTGCTTCTTCAAACTCTGATCGTCTGATGGGTAAGAATTCTTCTGTCACTTGGATATTCGATACTGGGGCTACTCTTCATGCGACAGGTTCTCATGATTGTTTAGTTGATTGCTTTGAGGGCCCTATCTGTCCTGTGATTTTGCCTGATGGGAGCACTATTGAGGCTGTTCTGAGAGGCAAAGTATTTTTGACTGCTTCATTGGTGTTGACGGATGTTCTTTATGTTCCGACATTGACTTACAATTTGATCTCTGTCCATAATTGATTGGTGCCAAAAATTGTGATATGCTATTTACTCCTGATTTGTGTTTTGTTCAGGACCGAAGTACGAGGATGGTGATTGGAGCAGGTGAACAAATGGGTGGACGTTACTTCTTGGGGGAGGTTCCAGCTTCTTTGGCTTCGGTGATCCTGGCATGCAGAGAGAGTGATTCTGAGGTTTGGCATAGTAGACTGGGGCATCCTTCAGATAAAGTAATACAGACTTTACCTTTTCTCTCTGGTAGTAGTGTGTTTTCACATAAGGCTTGTGATATTTGTCATCAAGCCAAACAGACTCGTGATGCTTTTTCTGATAGTAGTAGTCGTGCTTTGAGATGCTTTGAACTTATACACTGTGATCTGTGGGGACCATATCGTGTTCCGTCATCTAATGGGGCACGATATTTTTTGACTTTGGTGGATGATTTTTCTAGAGCTGTTTGGGTTATTTTATTGAATGATAAGTGTGCTGTTTATTCTATGTTTCTTAAATTCATTGCTATGGAGAAGCGTCAGTTTGGGGCTGATATACGTCGTGTGCGGAGTGACAATGGCACTGAATTTAATTGTTTACGAGATTATTTTTCATCTCAAGATATATTGTTCCAAACGTCCTGTGTTGGGACACCTCAACAGAATGGAAGGGTGGAAAGAAAATATCGACATATTTTAAATGTAACCAGGGCATTGATATTTTAGGGTTCTCTTTCTGTAGATTTTTTGGGGGAATGTGTTCTGGGTGCATGTTATTTGATCAATAGAACACCTTCTAGTATCTTGCATTTTAAGTCTCTTTATGAAGTTTTATATGGTTCGGCTCCTTCGTATGATCATCTACGTATTTTTGGTTGTCTGTGCTATGCGTATGATTTGAAATCCCGACATGATAAATTTGCTAGCAGGAGTAGAAAATGTATCTTTGTTAGGTATCCACTTGATAAAAAGGGATAGAAACTGTATGATTTGGAGATTGGTGAATTTTTTGTGTCCAGTGATGTTACTTTTTATGAAAAAGAATTTCCTGGGTGTGGCTCTGCTAGCGAGATGTCTTCTGCGATACGTCATACATCTGTTGAGGTGCCGGAAGATGATATAAAGGTTTTTGGAATGGTGACGGCTTCGGTTGCTGAGGCCGGAGTGGTTTCTGGCGGCTCGGCACCGAGTGGCGTAGATGCACATGTAGCTGCAGAAGTATTGACAGGAGAGTCTGCTGGGGGTGATGCGGATACTACTGATGATACAGGGGATACAATGTTGCCAGGGGTGCCCGACGAGGTAGTATTGGGAAGAGGAATGAGAAAGAAATCACAGCCAGTGCGATTACAGGATTTTGTGACGAATACTGTTCGAAGTAAAAGTCCCCCCCTTCACCACAGTTCATCTGTTCCCGTCACTTCCTCAGGTACTTCGTATCCTCTAACACAATTTCTAAGTTATGACATATTTATTGTTGGACACAGAGATTTTCTTGCAGCTATCACTGCAGGTGTTGAGCCTACTTCATATCGCCAGGCCTCGCGAGATTCAGGCTGGCACGCGGCTATGCAAACTGAAATACAGGCTCTGGAAGAAAATAGGACATGGAGTCTTGTCGATTTACCTCCTGGGAAGAAAGCATTAGGAAGTAGATGGGTGTACAAAATAAAGTACAACTCCGACGGCAGTGTTGAGCGCTTAAAGACACGGCTGGTTGTGTTCGGTAATCATCAGGTTGAGGGGATCGACTATTCAGAGACATTTGCCCCGGTAGCTAATATGCCTACAGTTAGGGCGTTCTTGGCTGTTGCAGCTGTGTGAGGCTGGACTTTGCACCAGATGGATGTGCACAATGCTTTTCTTCATGGAGATCTGACTGAAGAAGTGTATATGAAGTTGCCGCCAAGGTTTTCGCATAGTGAACCCAACAAAGTGTGTCGCCTGCGTAAGTCTCTATATGGATTGAAACAGGCACCACGTTGTTGGTTTGCTAAGCTTACTGCTTCTCTGATATCCTATGGATTTATTCAATCTCATTCCGATTATTCCCTTTTCTCTCTTTTTAAAGGGAAGGTAGAGTTGCATTTTTGATCTATGTGGATAATATGATTGTATCTGGTAATGACTCAGGTGCTTTAGATGCTTTCAAAAAGTACCTTAGTTCTTACTTTCACATGAAGGACCTTGGTGTGTTGAAGTACTTTCTTGGTATAGAGGTGGCTCGGAGTGCAGAAGAAATTTTCTTGTGTCAAAGGAAGTATGCTTTGGACATTATTTCAGAATGCGGCTTGATGGGGTCTCGACCTGCTGGCTTTCCCATGGAGCCCAAACACAAGCTGGCAGAATCGACTAGTCCAAAGATGGCGGATGCAGAGACTTATCAGAGGCTGGTTGGGAGGTTGATTTATCTATCATTTACTCGCCCTGACTTATCTTATGCTGTGCATATCTTGTCTCAATTCTTAAAGGAGCCTCGACAAGATCATTGGCATTCTGCTTTGAGAGTTGTCAGATATCTCAAACATGCACCGGGACAGGGTATTCTTTTGAAAGCTGATTGTGATCTCCGTCTTTCTGGTTGGTGTGATTCCGACTGGCCAGTTGTCCCTTGACTCGCCGCTCTGTTACAGGCTGGTTGGTGTTTCTGGGGGGGTCTCATATTTCTTGGAAGACCAAGAAACAATCAACTGTTTCCCGATCTTTCGCTGAAGCTGAATACCGATCTCTTGCTGCGCTTGTTTGTGAGTTGAAATGGTTGAAGGAGTTATTGGTGTGTTTGGGCGTTCGCCAGGAGTCTGCTATGTTGGTGTATTGTGACAGTCAGTCAGCCCTGCACCTGGCTCAGAACCCGGTATTTCATGAGCGCAGTAAGCATATTGAGGTGGACTTGCATTTTGTTCGCGATGCTATTAGAGATGGCGCCGTAATAGCCTCACATGTTCCTACTTCTTCTCAACTGGCTGACATCTTCACCAAGCCCCTTGGAAAGCATGTCTTTGATTCTTTTCTTCCCAAGTTGGACATTTGTGACTTGCATGCTCCAACTTGAGGGGGGGTGTTAGATTATATTTGTAACTCATGTAAATATGGCCCATAAGCCCAATCGTGTAAACACTATATATTGTAAACAGCCCTCATCAATAAAGAGCAAGGGCATTATTATTTTCTACAATTGGTATAAAAATTAATAATTTCTATGAGACTTAAATCACCGCCTCATAAGATAAAAATTAAAATAGAAATCATGGCTGAACTTTTTTTTTAAACAATAAAGTTTGACAACTCGAAAGCTAAACCGAAATCGAAATCGAGCTGCCACATGTCAGCTTCTGATTGCCCTAAGCAAATCCAATAATGTATAATGTGCCAATCAGAACTGAACACGTGGCAGTACGATTTCAACCGCAGGTTAAACCGTGTTGTGTGTATCACTTTTGTTTTCTAAAATAAATTTCTACTATGAGATAGAAACACGGCCATTGGAAATGGCCTAAGTAGAAGGTACTTATATATATATATATATATATATATATATATATATATATATATATATATATATATTAAATGTCCAAAAAACGAAAAAGTTTTATGAAAAATCCACCGCGCAATAACATTTCATCGCGTGTCCAAAATTAGCAAAAAATATATAAAGAGGGTTCCGAATGACCTTTTTGTCCTTTCTTCTAATTTATTGAAAACACCCACGAAACTACTCTTAAAAAAATGTTTCGATACTTCATCTTCTTTCATACGCTGCTCACTTTTGAATCTAGGTTTTCTCCTCAAAAATCTTCAAAAACTCGTCGAAAAATTTCGGAAAGACCGAGACAAACGGCAAAAGTGCTAAAACGGAGGTCCAAACATCATTTTTTTGCGATTCTAAAATTTCGGAAGTGTCACGCCCCAGAACCAGAATACTGGAGAGCGGGGGAATGACTCAGCCAGCTACGTATTACGGGTAGATGAATACCGTATAATACGATCAATACTGTCTAACCAGACGAGGGGGTGCATACTACATGAAAGTCTTACTATGGTCACTTCATATCTATTGTCTCAATCATTCGAACAAGGAAACAGAAATAGAGAACATGTAAGATAAAGCAGTAAGGCGTCCCAAACGCTCAGTCAAAATGTTCTTGAGATCTGGCTTTACAAAACATAGCCAGATGATATAGCAAAGTATACACAATTGTTATCAGCTACAGTCTGACTTAATTACAATTATGCAAAAGTAAGTACAAGATAATCCGACTAACATGTCGGTGCCAAACGGCTAAGTATAAAGTAAATAGCAAAATGAGCGGTGAAGAAAGGAACCCACTCGAGTCTTCCTGCGATCATTCCCCTAGTATTGACCATCTTGGAGGTAGAAGTACGCTGAGTCCTCGGAAACCGGCTCTAATTCTGGCCATGCAAAACCAGAGAAGTTAGACCTCTAATAGCAAGTACCACAAGGAAGGACGATATGAAGGACTAAACCAGTAAGTAAAAGAATATAATGATAATAGATCTCTGCTTTCCACTAGGATTCACATCACATCACGACACTTCGAACCAACCTTCCAACCAAACAAGGACAGAAGTTGGCCCGTCATGTCCTGACATTCTGATTATCCCAGTTAGGTAACAGAGTAGTGCAGTACACAAACAAATCATCTTGAACGGCCAATCAACTACTATGGCTTGCTAATGTGAGTTCCAAGTTATCCTGGAATTATGCAATAGGGATTCCTCAGTTCTTACTATGTGCGAGCAAGGCTAGTCTATCCAGTCAATCAATTGCGCCATGTATGAATTAGACGAGTCCCAGCAGGACGCCCGTCATCAATATACAATATACAATAATAATAAAAGCAGATACTGTTCCCTGCCCGTGTGGCAGATTTACAGTATCTATGGGAACCAGCCGGCCCGTCGGGTACTACTCGTCCCAAGGAGGCTGCCATGTAAGAACTCGGGAATCCATTCTCTCCATGCAATCATTATTTTATTTAACTTAATAGTTCCTACGTTGAGTGAAATTTCATGACGTGGATCATGGTCATTCAAATGAGTACTTTTGTACGGGGTACGATATGCACAACTCTACAACAATACCAGTGCGGTTAGGTTGCAGGTCTTACATAGCGTAATGCAACAATCCAATCTAACTACGATAATCATGCCTTGACCATAAAGTACACATGCTTCTTTTGTAGAAAATAAATAAATAAATAAATAGATTGAAGCCTGCATGTGCATGTATATCAATATTCGGGATCAGCCAGTCGATCACAATAGTTCATAACATGAACGTGTCTCATTCATTCATTTCAATAAGACGACTAGCCAGTCTCTTAGTTCCAACTAGGAACGCATGATCAATTTAGTCAAGATACCATCGTCATCAATGGTGACAAGGCATGAAAGTCATTTAGCATTAAATGGGTCGAGTCTATAACTCTCAAGGTCAAGTTCCAGTCTTACTAGGTATCCATCAATCATTCAAGACACAGGGCACTAATACACAGTCATTAACATGCTAAGATTATCAAGTTCATAAAAAGGCGTAAGGATATAATAGGAAAATTATCATGCTACCATTTAATGAATAAATAGAAACACCCAGGTCAAGAAGTCACGCCAACCAGTCTATGCTAAGTCCAAAAGTCACGCAAGAATCGTGCGCGTAAAAAGGGTATGCCAAGTCTAGCCTGAAGGAGTGAGCGTATAAAATAATACACGCTGGCAAGCGTGAGCGTGGAAAGAAATCTACGCACGTATAGCGTGAAGGGTAATAAGTAATTCACGCACAGCCTAGTGTGGCATGATAGAAAATTCACGCACGCATAGTATGAACGTGATAAATAATACACGCACGCACAGGGTGAGCGTGATAAGAAATTCACGCACACACTGGGTGAACGTGATAGGAAATCCACGCACGCACAGAGTGGACGTGATAAATAATCCACGCACGTACAGAGTGGATGTGATAGGAAATCCACGCACGCAAGCACAATGTGAGCGTGAAAAGTCACGCACGCAAGCACGAAGACATGAGCGTGAAAAGTCACGCACTCAAGTACAAAGACATGAGCGTGACTCAAAATTCACGCAGACACGTATAGACGTGTGCGTGACTAAAAATACACGCTGACACGTAAGAACGTGTGCGTGACTAAAAATACACGCTGACACGTAAGAACGTGTGCGTGACTAAAAATATACGCTGACACGTAAGAACGTGTGCGTGACTGGGCTGATGTTTTACGCGAGCACGTAAGAACGTGTGCGTGCAACATCTCCCGAACTCCAATTCCTATGGAGCCTTCGTTCCAGTGCCAGAAATACACGCTAAGTTGGTGGACCAAAACCCATGAACAGCCGAAATATACAAACTTAGATCCAGAGAAAACAAGCCACAGAAACCAAAAATGTCAAGCACTAAACTCTCTCAGGATCATGAGAGGAAGATAAATGAACCATAAAAATGGTTCTCCAAGTGGAAGCAAGAAGCAAGATGTACTTGCCTACTGCTGCTGCTGGTAGGTGGAGAAGTGATGAGAGGAAGAAGAAGAAGTAATGGTGAAGAATGAAAGTTATGAGGAGAGAGAATGAGATGGAAGCTTTAAATAGCAAGGGGGTGGTAGGTGGGAGTTTGGGCCGGGTTGCATTCGGGTCCAACAAGGCCAACCCGAAAAGACTAACTAAAGCAGAGAATAAAATTGCAGAAAAATAAAATGCAGATAATTAATGCAGGAATAAAATTACAGGGAATTAATAAACATGAAAATTAAAGAGCAGCTAATTAATTAACATGAAAATTTAAAGAGCAGATAATTAATTAATCTGAAATATGATAAATACAGATAATGAATTATAGGAATTTAAATACAGGATGATACATGATAAATACTAAATAATTATACATGATAAATACTAAATAAATATATTCGAGCAATATACGTATTAAAATACGCATTCTGGGAACGGGAAGTGACAGGAAGGCCGACTAACAAAAAAATTGTTAATCTCAGGCTCCTCAAAGATACGCTCATTTTGCGACAAACTGGACCTCGTTTCGACCTCCCAGTCAAAAGTTATGGCCCTCCAAAGTTTCAACTGACCATAAAATGCAGGAGAATGGCCATTCTTCGTGTTAGAACACGAAGAATGTTAATTTCGCATGAGGGTGGCCATTATCCGTGTTAGTAACACGAAGAATGGCATTCTCCATCTTAATTTACACGGAGAATGACCATTCTCTGTGTTAGTAACACGGAGAATGACATTCTCCGTCTTAATTTACACGGAGAATGGCCATTCTCCGTGTAATTTAAGACAAAGAATGGCCATTCCAGTGTTAAAACGCAGGAGAATAGCCATTCTTTGTCTTAAATTACACGGAGAATGCCATTCTCCGTGTAAATTAACACGGAGAATGCCATTCCCAGTTTTAAAACGTAGGAGAATGACCATTCTTCGTGTTATTTAACACGGAGAACGGCCATTCTCCGTGCTAAATTACACGGAGAATGGCCATTCTCCGTGCTAAATTATACGGAGAATGATCATTCAAATGTTAAAACACAGGAGAATGCCATTCTCCGTGTTAGAATGCCATTCTCCGTGTTAGTAACACGGAGAATGGCATTCTCCGTGTTAATTTACACGGAGAATGGCATTCTCCTTGTTAAAATGCAGGAGAATGACTATTCTTCGTGTTATATCGACGGAGAACAGTTGACAGAAACCTAATTTTTTATTTTTTTGTTTTGTGGAAAAAAATTTGACATGAATAAAGATTCAAGAGTTTTCGTTCTTCTTTCAAAACGATGTTAACTCTTATGGAAAAGAAGAAGAAGATCTTCTCTCCATAATTGACCTAATTGTCGAAGAAGAAGAAGAAGAAGAAGAAGAAGAAGAAGAAGAAGAGTGATGATCGAAGTTCGACTGAAAAAAGCACGGTTAACTACGAACAATCTTTGCGATCTCTGCTGAAGATGAGAGCAATGAGATTCAGATCTCTCGTGAAGAAGAAGAAGAAGAAGAAGAAGAAGAAGAAGAAGAAGAAGACGAGAATCGCAATCCAAATATGAGTTTGTGCGGAGGGATAGTTATGGTATTAATTTTGTAAATACAGACCATCTAAAGGGAATCTTGGAATAGTTAACGTGGAAATATATAATTCTGGACATTTCATAAAACCCATCCTGCGGGTGGATTTTTTATAAAAAGCAACCCCGAAATTAGGTTTCTCAGCAATTTCCAATATATATATATATATATATATATATATATATATATATATATATATATATATATATATATAATGAAAATATATATATATATATATATATATAATGAATTCATATGAGCAGATGCTGTCAATATGAATCAAGGCTCGGAGTGAAGCCACAGTCCTAAAGATGAGATAATACAATAGCTAATCAGGGTGAAAAGACATACTATAATGTCTAGGTCAACTAGGGCAAACTAAGACAAACTTGGTCAGAGGTTGACTTATAGTTGACTTTGATCAACTGGTCAACTCCGGTCAATTCCAAGTCCAATGTGGGGTGACACTATATCCAAACTAACTTTTTAGGCTCTTTACACTAGTGAGGGGTGAGGTTCAATACGGCTAAAACTCAAAATAACACAAAAAGTTGCAAGTCGTAATTATTCAATAAATAAATCAACTGAACATTGTGTTCCAACAATTTTTGAGATAGACAAAAAGTTTAATTTTACATAAAATAAAGTACAAAATGATCCATGTTAATTATAGAAATTTATTATAATTTTTCTGGAATTTATAAACCCTCATAGATATTTATTAAAAATCAACAAACATATGTATCCTGAAAATGGGTTCTGTTTTCCTATTTTTATAAAATACCAAAAGTACTTATTAAATGCTGAAAAATTATAATAAATTAGCTAAATTAACATAGTATTTAAATACAATTTTTCCAGAATTTTTACAGCACTTAAAATATATAAAAAAAAATCAAAACAGCCTAACCGGATTATCCGGCGGATTACCGCGGATTACCGGCGGATTTTCTGTTCCGTCACAGCAAGTTTTGTGGTGAAAGTTCAGATTTTTCGATGGATTTCCGCGGATTTCCGACGGATTTTCCGAACCGTCACAGAAAGTTGATTTTTGAACTCAAAACTTGTTTCGGCCATAAAAACTTCGTTTTAAATCGAAATTCGGACTTTCAAAAGTCAAAATTGAATAGAATTGAATTTCCTACAACATGGAAGTATTAGTTTTCACAAATCAAAATATTTGATAGATCAAAATCTCAAAATACTCAAAAATCATATCTAGAAACTCAGATCTACGCAATACTGTCGATCAAAACCAAAAGTGCTATATACTAAACATGTTAACAATTTAAAGAAGCAAATTATAGGCCAATAAAACTTTAGTTTCTATGAAAAACAAAAATAAAGTATGGTCATGTCACTTTTGAGCAAGATGCACTTGCCTAGGTTAAGCTCCAAGCCTAATCTTCTACTTCACCACCAAGAGGGGTACGAAACCAAACTCTAGACCTCAAGGCCAAGCTCCTAACAAGCTCCAAGGGAAGAGAAAGGAAGAAGAAATGAAAAGAGAGTGAAGAGAATGAAAAGAGAGAGAAGAGAGAAAGTGAAAGGGTATATATAGAAGGGGGATTTAATCTTAGCCGTCGGATCGTGATCCATGTCAAAATCTAAGTCAATCATGGACATTCAAACAAAACCAATTATCCATTGGATAATAGGGTGCATCTACACTATTCACGAAAATATCTAAACACTATTCATCAAAATATCCAAAATACTATTCATCAAAATATCGAAAACACTATTTATAAAAATATCTGAAATCAAAAATATCTAAAATGTGAAAAATCTGTCTGGACGGTATGCCATCGGTATACTCTGGTATACTGGTGGTATGTCGGCCAAGAAGAAAATCTATAAGTTAGGAAAATTTTTAAAGCATTCCGGAAACCAAGAGAATACGAAATACGCTGCAAAATACGTATTTAAATTAATATAATATACTTATCGAAAATAATTTATTTAGAAAATTTAAAATAACCCTGAAATTCAGGGGGCTTACATCCTACCCACCTTACCAAAATTTCGTTCTCGAAATTAAAAATCATCCCATAGGTCAAACTATAACATGTAGCTGCTCTGGCTACGATACTCAATCTGCTACCCTTGTAATCATCTCTTCCGTTTCACTTTACAATCTTTTTGGTTTAGGTTCAACAAGGTCCTTCTATCATAAACTACGTCATATATCCTTTAGAATCTTCCATACTAACATGGAACCTTTATGTATACCCTAAACTATAGGTCATTCTCTGGGTATGCGTACAAGCCTAAAATGCTTAATCATCAATCATATTTCCAACCTCAATTGTAATTACTTGATTTTCTTATCATATCCTAATTATCCTTATTATATCAATCCACAGGCCCTTTGTATTATTTGTCGTCAATCCTTTCCTACAGCTTCTCCTTGAAATCATACATTCAATTCTTATTCTTGGCGTAGACCCTTCTTCTTTTTACTCAACAAGTCCTCCGAATATAAATCCTCGATTTCAAAATTCCCGATTTATTAATTACCAATGTACATATGTCTTTGCCTCGTTCTTTGTCGTTTTAACTGATATCTTCCCGATCTCGTACGCAATATTATATCTCATTCTAACTTATTTTATATCATTCCACATATCGATATACCCTATAATCACATGTAATTAGCTATAGATAACCCACCAAAATTCTACAAATGCTAAATCCTCAATTCGTAAGTACAGGGTTCGGATCTTCAATCCGTAGTCACAACAATATAATATTTCATTTCTCCATCTTAGATACCCTGTCATCGAGTCATACTATCAATACAATCGTTCTTAATGGTTTCCAAGTCTACTACAGCCAGTCACTCATACTTGTCCTATAAGCTTAATCTAATCAATCCATAGGAAAAGTATTTATCACAATCACACAATACATCTATAGTTACACTGCAGAATCAGTTAACAAGGTTTGGCTATTTCGGTCGTCTATCAAATAGAAGGTAACAAGGCCTAAGACTGGGTCAAGCAATCCATAACAGTGTCCAAACAAGTTAAAGGTCAAGCAAGACAGGAAAGTTTATCGAAAAATCTTCAAGAATGGTACGAAGACAACGGAATACATAACGAGAAGAATTACCCAAGAGGTTAGCGAAGAAGAGTTTAGTCGAGTCATAGGAAAGATGGAACACAAAAATAATTATGCCCAAAAGATAACATGAAAGCAATTCTATTGGAGAGTCCTAGAGAAACTATAATCCTAGTTGTAGATGGAACAGAGTTAATCAAGACGGGGAAGAATGATAATAAGAATTTATTCTTGCTTATTCGGTCATAACAAAGTAAACCAAGTTAAGATACGATCTAATAACCATACACGTCTTCCTGAAATCATGTTGCCAGAATTTTTGCCACACCAGTAAGCTTAGATGCAATAAACAATAGAGTCAAAACTAAGGTATACATCTTCTAATCATGTTATCTAGAATTCTCGCCACGCCAACCGGTATGGCTGCGAAAAAATCTAAATTCTATGAATATGATAGTATATCCAAAATCAGGTTCTATGTTTTTGTCATACCAGCTAATATGGCTGCGATAAATTCTAAACTCCATAACTAAAGCAGACGTTTACCTTATCAGGATATATCATAATTCAATCCAAAAATTTATCACGATGCAAGATCAAAGTCAATAACGAAAATCAGGAATTTAAATTCAACAACGAATTTAGAGAAGAGCAAATAAAACAGGTGAAAACAGATTTCGAGATAAGATTAGAGTAAGATCCTCAGGGGTCATCCCAAGGGGTACTATGCTGGTCAAAATTGACCCACTGAATTCAAGCAAGAGACTAAATACAGTTAACGGTCCTATGCTGTGACGAGTTCTCCTATGTTGCAATCCTAGATATCCTCTAGGTGTTCTAAATGTTTATCCCTAGTGTTAACAAGTTATCCTAGATCCTAATTGCAGGCATGTTTGGTACAATAACGTAACCAAACAAATTAAGTCTGGACCTGCATGGGGGCACCACTAAAAACATGTCACGACCCGCTACCCAAATTGTTTGGCCGGGCCGAGCCATGTCCAGCCTATGCTAGTTAAAGTGTAGTAAGCTGTTCTAAGAATAGACAATAAAGGATCTAAGCTGCTAACAGTTCTAAAATTACATTTAAAGGTTCATCACAACACATCATCTATAAGCGAAGGTAAACAAGTACAGACTTAATAATACACTTCCAAAGTATCTAACTGGAGACAAAGTCCAGTATCCAAATATAAGTACAGACAAAATCTAAGTCTCAAAACATAAGAAAGATAACTAAGCAAGGTTCCCCGCTGGGGCCTCTTCTGGAGCTAAGGCCAGGTCCTCAAAAGCAGTGCCATAATATGAATCACATAGCATTTCCTCCTCGGAAAGTAAACCTACAACGTTATCCTGTCAGGACGGGAGCAAGTACAACCTCTACAACTAAAGTACTGAATATATAATGAAAGAGATGTACAACAAAAAATATGGTGTGATAAGTCTATAAAACAGAAAATACTGGAAACATGACCTCATGGTACAACTGGGATCACAGTATCATAGTAACATAGGGAACATGGCATATCTGGAATCATGGTATATCTCATAATCTATCATGGCAAGGATACATATGTCATAGAGACAGATGTATATGTAATATTTAAAACTGTAGCAGGTACGTGATCGTCAATAGGTATAAAATGTACTATGGTACAAGTATCTAAAATGTACTTCTGTACAAGTAAAACAAGCGATAGATGTACATACGTACAAATACAGCTGGTGCGCCTACGACAAGGTATACATAAAATGTCAACCTTGCTCGGTACGTACGTACGAGTAGGGGGGAATGATCACGTACTCAACTATCAGTTTTCCCATAACCCATATTCTATCATGTGAGAGATATGAGAACAGTAAAAACATGTGGGAGATACTGGGAGCAGTATAAGCATGGCAGGTACTGGGAGCAGTATAAAACATGTGAATACTCAGAGCAGTCTAAAGCATAGTGAAACATGTACTGAGAACCAGTAAGAAGCATGCGAAGATATAAGAACGGTCCTAAGCATGGCAGGTACTGTAAGTAATACAACATGTGAAGATTTAACTTGCTACCTCAAGGATCAGTATTCTAACAGGGTTAATACATGTTCTAGCATTAAAAGACAGTAAATGAGTTTGTAGATGTACTTGCCTGGGATCCTGCTGTCAATATGAATCAAGGCTCGGAGTGAAGCCACAGTCCTAAAGATGAGATAATACAATAGCTAATCAGGGTGAAAAGACATACTATAATGTCTAGGTCAACTAGGGCAAACTAAGACAAACTTGGTCAGAGGTTGACTTATAGTTGACTTTGATCAACTGGTCAACTCCGGTCAATTCCAAGTCCAATGTAGGGCGACACTATATCCAAACTAACTTTCTAGGATCTTTACACTAGTGAGGGGTGAGGTTCAATACTGCTAAAACTCAAAATAACACAAAAGTTGTAAGTCGTAATTATTCAATAAATAAATTAACTGAACATTATGTTCCAACAATTTTTGAGATAGACAAAAAGCTTAATTTTACATAAAATAAAGTACCAAAATGATCCTTGTTAGTTATAGAAATTTATTATAATTTTTCTGGAATTTATAAACCCTCATAGATATTTATTAAAAATCAACAAACATATGTATCCTGAAAATGGGTTCTGTTTTTCTATTTTTATAAAATATCAAAAGTAATTATTAAATGCTGAAAAAATTATAATAAATTATCTAAATTAACATAGTATTTAAATACAATTTTTTTAGAATTTTTACAGCACTTAAAATATATAAAAAAAATTCAAAACTGCCTAACCGGATTATCCGGCGGATTACCGCGGATTACCGACGGATTTTCCGTTCCGTCACAGCAAGTTTTGTGGTGAAAGTTCGGATTTTCCGACAGATTTCCGCGGATTTTCGACGAATTTTCCGAACCGTCACAGAAAGTTAATTTTTGAACTCAAAACTTGTTTCGACCATAAAAACTTCGTTTTAAATCGAAATTCGGACTTTCAAAAGTCAAAATTGAATTTCCTACAACATGGAAGTATTAGTTTTCATAAATCAAAATATTTGATAGATCAAAACCTCAAAATACTCGAAAATCATATCTAGAAACTCAGATCTACGCAATACTGTCGATCAAAACCAAAAGTGCTATATACTAAACATGTTAACAATTTAAAGAAGCAAATTATAGGCCAATAAAACTTTAGTTTCTATGGAAAACAAAAATAAAGTATGGTCATGTCACTTTTGAGCAAGATGCACTTGCCTAGGTTAAGCTCCAAGTCTAATCTTCTACTCCACCACCAAGAGGGGTACGAAACCACACTCTAGACCTCAAGGCCAAGCTCCTAACAAGCTCCAAGGGAAGAGAAAGGAAGAAGAAATGAAAAGAGAGTGAAGAGAATGAAAAGAGAGAGGAGAGAGAAAGTGAAAGGGTATATATAGAAGGGGGATTTAATTTTAGCCGTCGGATCGTGATCAATGTCAAAATCTAAGTCAATCATGGCCATTCAAACAAAACCAATTATCCATTGGATAATAGGGTGCATCTATACTATTCACGAAAATATCTAAACACTATTCATCAAAATATCCAAAACACTATTCATCAAAATATCGAAAACACTATTCATGAAAATATCTGAAATCGAAAATATCTAAAATGTAGAAAATCTGTCTGGACGGTATGCCATCGGTATACTCTGGTATACTGGCGGTATGCCGGCCAAGGAGAAAATCTACAAGTTAGGAAATTTTTTAAAACATTCCGGAAACCAAGAGAATACGAAATACGCTGCAAAATACGTATTTAAATTAATATAAAATACTTATCGAAAATAATTCATTTAGAAAATTTAAAATAACCCTGAAATTCAGGGGGCTTACACCAATCGAGGATGATGGAACTTTTGACTACACTGCACCACCTGATGTTCCCACTGATGTTTCTTCCAGTGATTGTCAAGCTGGTTCATCTTCAACACTTATTTCTGAGAGTTCTTCCTCAATATCACATGCCTTTATCCTTAATAAACACCCTCAACGTGTTCGTCGCCCTCTCGGTCATTTAAAGGATTATATTTGTAATAATATCTCCTTTTCCACTGCTTTTCCACTAGCAAATTACTTTTCTCTGTCCAATTTAAGTTGTTCTCATCGTGCTTTTCTAACTAATATCATTGACAGCCAAGAACCAACTTTCTATGCTCAAGCCATGAAATCTGCCGAATGGCATGATGCCATAGCCAAAGAAATTTAGGCTCTTAAATCAAACAACACTTGGTCTTTATGCTCACTTCCACCAAACAAGTCACCCATTGGTTGTAAATGGGTCGACAAAATTAAATATAAGTCTGATGGCTCTATAGAGAGATACAACGCTCGTTTAGTTGCCAAGGGTTATACTCAAGTTGAAGGAATCGATTATCATGATACATTTGCACCCGTGGCTAAACTCGTCACTGTTCGCCTTCTTCTTTCCATTGCTGCCATTAAAAATTGGTCGTTACACCAACTTGATGTCAATAATACCTTTCTCCAAGGCGATCTTAATGAGGAAGTTTATATGAAACTTCCTCCTGGATTCTCTCTTAAGGGGGAGACTTGGGTATGCAGGATAAATAAATCTATCTATGGCTTAAACAGGCTTCTCGTCAATCGTTCTCTAAGTTCTCCACCACGCTTATCCATTGTCACGACCTGCACCCTATTTAGGGGCACGAGTACGTGGTTACGTCCAGCCTACGCCGCAGTATCGGCGGTAGAACGCTGTCTAGGTCATCTAAAAATACTACAACTAAACAGATAAAGGTACCTGTACAGTATATATACACTCCGAATGGAGGTGACATAGCAGTACAGTCTCAATCACAAATATAAAACTAAGGTAGATAGCATGGAAGGGAAATATGATAGATGAAGTAGGAAATAAGTTCGAGATCCACACAAGTACAAAACTAAACATAACATCACAGAATATAATATAATACTACAATCTGAAAAGTACTAGCTGGCTCGCAGGTCAGACAAACCTAACTAAACTACACTACTCTGGGAGAACAAAGTCTAGTGGCTCTACTATAAGGCCACGGTCCAAGTCTACTCCATCTAACCCGTCCCCATAATAGGTCGGGCAATCAGCCTCTGAATCATCTGTAAAATTTGTCAACGGTATCCTGTCAGGAAAATGAGCAAGTACAAACACCAACAGCAGTTCCATATGAATTGACAAATACTATAAGAGACAGTGTAATGAAATACAAGACAAAGATATGTGAAATACAGGATAAAATCAGCAGAAAATGTATAATAGATGTGAATACTGAATATGACGACAATATATATGTAGGATTGCTTAGGAACTATTCGGAAGCCGAGTTACAACCCTTAAACCAAACAAGGACCGGGGTTGTAACCCTTCTCCCGAACAGAACTTAGCCTCCTAGGATAAATAAATATAGAAAAAATATGACTTGAATTATTAGAGCGCTATGTGATCGGCTAGGAAATCATGGTAGGGTTATCCACTTGGCCCGACAATCACATGAAAATCTGAAAGGGTCATGCCGGCCAACCTGGATAACATGGACATGGGGTATCTGCTACACACTACATGAGATGAGGGTGGCGCTAGCAAAATAGTGACATGGAGGCTTTGATCACATAACCCCTAATAATTCTCCCATCCCCGAATAGTATCATGGATCCGGACATGGCACGTCATGACACGGATTCAAAAGCAGGTGATCAGCCCACTCCCAAATCAATGTCTATATAAGTACATGAAACATGGATATCACACACCAATATACCAAGAAAAATTCGGGAATAACATCTCATGACAGGATCCAACGTATACTAGTCCGTGAACTATCGTGTCGAGAATCAAGTAAGACACTACAACTGAATCGGATATAGTAGATATTAAGACAATGAAAACTATCAGTGAATGTACTCACCTGCTGTCCTGAGTTGTAGGGTATATCAATGCTCAGAGTGATAATCAGAGACCTAAAGATGAGATATTGCATGTTAATTTAGGTTTAAACAAGTTAAGAATGATTTATAAATGAATGATATGAAATCTAGGTCAAACTAGGTCTCACTGAGTCACACTAAGTCCTGTCAAGTCAATTTAGGTCAAATTAAGTTATATCAAGTCAATCTAAGTCAGACCAAGTCAACTCTAGGTCATACCAGTTATCGCAAGTCAAAACAAGTCGAAAAAAGTCAAACGGGGTCAAGAGTTGGCCTACAGTTGACTTTTGGTCAACTGGTCAACTCTGGTCAACTTTATGTCAACTCTAGGTCAAATCTAGGTCTCACTGGTCAAATGTTGACCAACAGTTGACTTTTGGTCAACCGTTCAAGTCTAATGGAATTTGGGAATAAATTGGGTAAAGTGTTGACCCATAGTTGACTTTTGGTCTAAAAAGTCAACCGTAGTCAACCAAGGTCAATACTAGGTCTAGGCGACTATTTCTAATCATTACCAACCCTTACAATCCATATCCGATTCATTCTCAAACTCCTATTCTTCTCCTTCTCCTTATTCCTATTCTTCTTCTCATTCTCCTTCTCATTCCCTCATTCTCCTTCTCATTCTCCTTCTCATTCCCTCATTCTCCTTCTCATTCTCCTTCATTATCCTTCTCATTCTCCTTCTCATTCTCCTTCATTCTCCTTCTCATTCTCCTTCTTATGCTCCTGCTGCTCCTGCTAGTGCTATTGCTGCTGCTGTGGCTTATTCTCTTCATCTTCTTCTACTTCTTTCACTACTTCCTTCCCTCTCTCTCTATATATATATATAAATACACACACACACACACACACATGTCTATATGTAAATACATACACATATAAATATATATATAGACACACACACACTCTCAAATACATATTCAAACACACTCACACACCACTCATGACACTCTCACACAAACACACACACACTCTCACTCGCACACTACCACCACCACTCTCATGACACCACCACCATTCTCAAATACATATAAAAATATATATACACATATATATACATATATACTCCTCTCTAAAGGAAAACCCCCAATTAAATCCTTAAACTAGATTTCTAGGAAAACCTACAAATTCTATGGGCAAAATGTAGAGGGTGGTCTCCTCCTCATTTATGGTGAAGAGAATAAATGCAAAAGAGAATTAATGAAGGTTTTAAAAGCATACCTAATTGATCTTCTTGAAGGAGAAGAAACTTCAAAAAAAAAAGAAATGAAATGGAGAGAGAGAGGTTGCTTTGGAGTGAAGCAAAGGAGAGGGGGTGCTCCATACATGGCCGGCCACATTTTAGAGGGTTGGGGGCATTTGGCAATTTACCAAAATGCCCTCCAAGTCAAAGAAATGAGTGGTTTGAGTTGGGGTCAAAATGGTAACTTGAAAACTCCTAATTTCAAGTTCTAAATCTAATTCTAATCCCTAATCCCACTAAAATCAAATGGGATTAGTCAAATATAAATATTTGGGTTTGGTCATGACAAGTTGGTCAGTTCCAGTTGGGTCCCGATCAGAGTCTAAGCTACCCCGGGTCCTCGATACAAGTCGGAATGAGCTGAAATTCGAACCCGACTCAAATAACCCCAAAACAATATCATAAATAATAAAATAAATTTCAAAATATTCAAAAATACAAAATGACAAAAATACCCCTATTCTTGAAAACTGGGGGTGACCTCCGTCGTAGATTTCATCAATCCATTTCAGACTATAGTCTGTTCACCTATATTCGTGATCAGACTTCCCTTTTCGTCCTTGTCTATGTTGATGATATTATTATCACTGGAAACGATGATGCTGCCATCTCTGACATCAAACTATTTCTTGCTCAATCTTTCTCCATAAAAGATCTTGGCAAACTTCGATATTTTTTGGGTATTGAGGTATCTCGCTCTAAATAAGGCATTTTTTTATGTCAAAGAAAATACACGCTTGACATTTTATCTAATTCTGGTATGACTGGTTCTCGATCGTCAGATTTTCTCATGGAGCAACATCTTCGTTTACAACCAAAAGATGGTACTCTGCTTCCTGATCCAGGAATCTATCGTCGCCTTGTGGGTCGCCTTCTATATCTCACAGTAACACGACCAGATATTCAATATGTTGTAAATACCCTTAGCCAATTTATGCAATCCCCATATTCATCCCATCTTGATGCAGCCAATCGAGTTCTTCGATATCTTAAAGGAAGTGTTGGTAAAGGTTTATTCCTTTCTGCATCTAGCTCACTCACTTTAGTTGGATACGCTGACTCCGATTGGGCCGGATGTCCTACTACTCGTCGTTCCACTACAGGTTATTTCACCGTGCTAGGATCTAGTCCTATTTCTTAGAAAACCAAGAAACAACCAACAGTTTCACGTTCGTCTGCAGAAGCAGAATATCGTTCCCTTGCTGCACTTACTTCTGAGTTGCAATGGTTAAAATACCTTCTCTCAGATCTTGGTATTAATCACTCGCAGCTTATTCCGGTTCATTGTGATAGTCAAGCTGCTATCCACATTGCCGAAAATCATGTTTTCCACGAGCGCACCAAACACATTGAAATTGACTGTCATTTCGTCCGAGAAAAGATTAAAGCAGGTCTTCTTACTCCTTTCTACGTACGATCTAGCGAGCAACTGGCTGACATTTTTACCAAACCACTTGGCGGTGATACTTATCGTCGGCTACTTTGCAAGTTGTGTGTCCTTGACATTTCAATCCCAACTCCAACTTGAGGGGGAGTATTGAATGAGAGATACTAGGAAGGGTTGTTTTATTATTTGTTATTTGTTGGAGTTGTTTTATTATTTGTTATTTGTTGTTATGGTTGTTTGGAATTTGTTATTTCCATTGTATATATACATGCACAATTGAATGAAATAAACACAGAAAAAATTACTCTCATCTGTCTCTCTTCGTGCTCATATTTTCACAATCATGTATTCTGAATGGGCCATTTGTCATCCATGTCATCAACCGGGAGTACTGTCCAGAAAGTACTGGATGCCGATGACAACAAGCGAAATGATTCCAAATTTTATTATATTTATTGCTTTTTATTGCATCTTCTATGAAGTAAAAGTTAATAAGGGCTGGTTTAGGAAGTTATTTATTTATTTCCTAGAATGTATATCACATCTTTATCAACATCTCTGCCTTTTTTTTTTGGTCCTTTCTTCAAATCGAACCGTGGCTAAATAAGCACACAGCCGTCCGAGAGAGAATTCGAATCCAAGACCTGTGCTTGGACGTCCGCCCACACTATCGTTAGACTAGTGCCTTAGGGACTCTGCCTTATTTGGTTAGCGGAAAGAAAAAGAAAGAGAATTAATTATTCTTCTTTTTTAATTTTTTGAAAAATTGTAATTTCAATCTTTTTTTTCTTTTTGTGTTTAGAAAGGCCAAAAAAATGAAAGAAAAATTGAATCCATAGTATGGAAAAGAGAATCATTGGGGTGGATAGGATAGACCATTTCCTCGGTATTCTTCTTTGATTTGATTTGTTTTTTTTTTATTTTCTTTGTCATTCGAACGCAAAAAAAAAAATGAATGACTCTCTTTTTCAAAATAGTGATTCTGCGAATCAAACCATAGGTGGTTATGTAAACCAAAATCTCTGCAGTCCACAACCCTTGGATCTATAGAAAGATGGTTGAGTTGAGATTGTTAAGAGTTCTTTCCTTTTATAAATCCACAGCAAATAACATTTTAATCCAGTTTTAATAGATAAATTCATATAGGAGATCCATAATGAGATTTGAACTAGTAAAAAATATTTGTCAAACATCAGCGACACAATAAATTCTTTTTTTTTCTTTTAAAATAACTCTCAACCAAATTTTGTCAAAGTAGAACATGGAGACGAGCAGTAGTTTATTGCAAGTTCAGTACTATATATTAAAAGTAGTACAATCTCAAATGCAATGAGAGTGGAAAAGTGCATGAAGATGATAGAGCATGATCCATGACAGCTACATGATAAGTATAAATAAAGGGTTATTTAGTAATAGAATATGGGATAATAGTTAAAATTATGGTTTAGTTATCAAAAATAATCGGCATTAGAATTTGGGTATTCAAATCACTGTCTATTTACTATGTAAACAGTGATTTTGAAAATTCAAATTCTAAGTTTTTAGCTCACCAACCACGTAGCAGGTGTATGATGATTGGCACCAACCAAGTACCATAACACAAACATATATCATAACAATGGTTCAATGCACGTCTTCCCTAACCATATTCTAAAATGGCTTCTTCCTCCCTCCTCGTAATTCCCTTCACCTTCCTCTTCGTCTTCTTCTCCGGCCTCCGCAACGCCGATGGTAGCAGCTGCTACAAGTCCATCATTAGCTTCGGCGACTCCATCGCCGATACAGGAAACCTTCTCCTCTTGAAAGGTGGCGGCTCCGGTCGGCTCCCGTACGGGGAGACCTACTTCCACCGCAGCACGGGCCGGTTCTCCGATGGACGGCTCATCATCGACTTCATTGGTACGTACATTAAAGAAAGAAAAAAAAAACACAGGTTTTTTGCACTTCTAAGACTTTCAAGATTTTGACTCTTCATATACAATTGGGATTATCAAAAAAATTTGACAGTTCTAAAAAATAACAAGAACTAAAAAAATGACAATCATGAATATACAAGACTGCAAAAATATGTTATTTTATAGTAATTTTTGTAGTGTTCTTAACATTTGTCCCAAAAGGAAAAAAAATCAAATTGTACTTAAGTTTGTTTGATAACAACCTAAAAACTTAGTTAATTTTGGCTGGTGTACAAACGTTTGCAGCGGAGGCGGTAGGACTGCCTCTCGTTCCTCCGTACGCCGGAGGAGCGCAGAACGGCAGCAGCTTCAAGAGCGGTGTGAACTTTGCAGTCGGAGGAGGGATGGCATTGAACTCTGATTTCTTCAGGAAGAAGGGGATAAAGGTCAGCAACGTTTAGGGCCTGTTTGGTTGTGTGTTTAAACTCAGTTTTCTGAGTTTAAACGGTAGTGATGACAAAAAATGTGTTTGGTTATGTACACTCCAAAAACAACTTTTCCAAATTTTTTTTCAAACTCAACATTTAAAACCTGTTTTGGGAAAGCAACTGAAACCTGTTTTCTCAAACAAATTTTCCAAAGTTTCCAGTGGGCCCCACCCCCCAACCCCTCCCCCCCCGCACAATTTTTCTCTCTCCTCTCTTTCTATTTCCAAAAAATTTCCAGGCTCCCTCCAGAGGAGCTCGACTGCCTCCAGAGGAGCTCGACGGAGGAGGAGCTCGACTGCCTCGAGCTCCGGTGCGGTGGCAGCTGCGTAGACGGAGGAGGAGCTCGGGTGTGGTGGCGGCGGATGAGGAGCTCGACGGAGGAGGAGCTTCGACAACCTAGGGCTAGGGTTAGGGTTAGGGTTAGGGTCGACGGAGGAGGAGCTCGACGCCGGTGACAGCCTCCTCCTCCTCCCCTGTCCTATCTGCTTCGCCCCTTACTTCCCCCCACTGTCCGACGGAGGAGGAGCTTCGACGCCGGCGACAGTCTCCTCCTCCTCCCCCCGGATTGGCTTCGACGCCGGCGCCTGCACGAAGTCGAGCCACCGTCACCACCACCATCCCCGCCTGGACGAAGTCGAGCTCAGGCCGCCACGCTCTCGGATCCTCCTGCCTCGCGCTCGGCTCCTTCCGCCACGCGCTCGGTGACGAGTCCTCGTCGAGAGCTGTTGGGGACACAAGAAAATGTCAGAAAAAAAGTTTGGACACAGAAATAATTTGTTGGACACAGAATAATTGCTGGACACGAAAAAAATGTCAGATATGGTGGACACAAAAAATATCTGTGGTGGACACGAAAAAGATATGTAATGGACATGTGTGTCAGATACAAAAATTTGTTAGTTGGACCAAACGCAAACTCAAAATTTATTACTCTTAAAATCACTTTTCAGATAAAAGTAACCAAACGCAAACTCAAAAATTTTCTACTGAGAAAACAACTTTATAACTTACTTTCAGAAAGGTGTTTTCAGAAAAAAATTTCAGAAAACATATCCAAACAGACCCTTACTCTTTAGACGTTCAGATGGGGTGGTTCAAGAAGTTGCTCCCTTCTCTATGCTCTTCGGACTCTGGTAATAAACAAATTTAAAAATAAAAACTCCGCGGACAAAATTTCAATTGGTAGAGCATCTTGAGTTGGCTATTGATATTTGCTTAACAATGACAAACAATAAGGATTAATCTTTGTCTTTCTGATAACAAAATTACAGAATTTATCCACACTTTGAATCGACTTACTGTTTTGTAACATTTAGAAACACACAACTGTTGGTGTTTTTATCTTTGAACTAGTGTAAAATACATCCACATCGGCTACACCATCCAGTGGGGTCATGTGACCCCACTCAATTTTATTTATATATATATATATATATATATATATATATATATATATATATATATATATATATATATATATATATATATATATATATATATATATATATATATATAATAATAATAATAATATTATTATTATTATTATTAATTCTCTTACTCCCAGCTACTTATATTACAAACGAGTCATAATTTAATATTTTACTCGTTTTACTTGCAGCTGCAAGTAGCGAGTGTTATAATTGCCAATCGTATTATATTGCGTTAGAATTAATGTGCACTCAAATTCTTTGTATATCAATATAGTCTTTTGCATATGTTGAGGTGTGTACATGGGGTGTGATGGGGCACATGTGGGTGCCATGTGGAGTGTTTATCTAGAAGGAAAAATGGTTAACTCCAATAAGGAAGCAAGTTGTTTTTTGTCGTTTCGGACTCGGACTCGAACACGGGCTCCAGGATGTCTCATGCATGCACGGACGTATTGGGAGGTAGGCGTAGAGTGGCACACGACTATGCTGATTGCGGGAATGATCTAAAATATCAAACTCTATTTTTGAGTATTAGTATTTTAGTCCCACATCGGATAGGAGAAAAAGTAAAATATCACTCCACTCTATAAATAGAACCCCCTGGTCTCATTTGTAAGATGCAACAAATAAGAAAGGAAAGGGAGCCTGTTGAGTTCAGGGAGTCAGTTCGATCCACAAAAAGTTGACTAAGGAGTGTTCCAGAAGTTCTTTGAGAACTTGCTGGTTTCTGGGAGTAAATCAGCAGGGCTGTTGAAATCTCCTCTTTCTTTCTCATGGGCTGGTTGCAAAATATTTTGGAGAGCAAACTCGTTTGCAAGAATCTCCAAAGTCCTAACTTAAGAAAATTAGGAGAACAAATTCATTTGCATTTGGAAGTCTCTGTCTCTGATCGTGCTATTCGCAACAGAGAGCAAATTTTATTTGCACTTGGAAGTCTCTGTCTCCGAGTGTTCTTCCATCTAGATCTGTTGCAAGAATAACATATATAATAAGGGGCACATACATTCAATAGTTGATCCTGGCAGCTAGCCCTCACCGTCCCTACTGTTCGCCCAGTCTGGCCCCCAACCAACCAACCAAGTTCTAGACCTAAAAAACTTTATTTTATTTTATTTGTTTATTTACTTCTTATATTGTATTTTGTAATGGATAACATTATTAAGGGATCAATTTACAAGAACATATCTGTTGTCTCAATTATTCTGTATTAATTCTATTGAGCTTTGCTATGCCTACAACCAAATTTTACAACTCCTTACAACCGGACACGTGTCGGACTTCGATTGGAGGAGGAAAAAAAATGGTGGGGCCGGGTGGAGCCCATGTAGAAGGGGGGTGAGAGTGGTGGTGGGACCCGATGGAACCCATGTGTAATGGGTGGAAGAGAGTAGTTGTAAGAAAGTTGTAAAAATTTGGTAGTAAACTTAGCATTTTCCTAATTCTATTACATGTTTCTCAACATATGACATCTATTCCCAGGTTCTATAATTATGGATACAGAATATAGTTGTCAATTGTTGAAACGAGTGACATAATTAATATAAAATAATGAGGATGACATATATGCTCCTCCAATTTACATTTTTTATGGGTCTTCATTGTCTTCTTTTGATAGGGTTACCAGTCGCAATTTATCCGTCTTTAAATCCAAGAACAGCACGTATCGCCAAAATTCATAGTTACACATATAGATTTGAAAGAAAATTCGCGAAAGGGATCTCCTTCTAGCCCTCCTCACCTAACATAGTAAAACAATAAGCCATGCAAAGAGAGTCTATACGAGTCTAAAGAGGCGTATTAGCTCCTAAGTGGCTATCCAAATTTTCTGGACAAGATGTCCTATAAAGCTTAAAACCATTGTCAAATGCACTTAGCTACTCTAAACCAAACAACTAAGCACATAGTGTCAACAATATTGTACAACATTTTCAATCATGAGTCCATTTTTGTTCATTCACTAAAACTTATATGATGTTCATCATTTCTTTCATTCAAAAATTGTCGCGTGTCAATAAAACCACTTTTTCTTATGAGATAGGAAAAATTAAATTAAAAATAAATATTATTTTCAATATGGGACAACCATCGAATGAAATGGTGGACATCACAATTTTTTTGATGGGTAAACAAAAATAAGCTCTTTCAATCATGAAAAGACATGTAGATAGGTCATTTCAATAATTAGTTATTACTTAAACTTCAAAAAATAAAAATGGGAAATGTTTTAAAAAATAGTAAAAAAAATAGTTTATCAGAAAAATAAGCAGAAACATGTTCTCTCTTAATCAGCGCCGGCTCTGAGTTTATAGAGGTCCTAAGAAAACTTTAAAAATAGGACCCATATATGATATATATAAAAAAATGAATTCAAAGTAAAATAAAATAATGCTACAACCAATACTTTAACATAAGACCTCTAGTGTGCAATTATAACATAATAACCACTACAGCACAATTGTTTTGTGTTACAAAAGGGTCATGTTACATATTAGTCCTACTTTAGATACACAATTATATATATATATATATATATATATATATATATTATGGGTCATTCTACAATATATGGGATGTATCAATACATTCCAAATAATTGCATTGAAAATGCATTAAAAATTGTGAAATGTGTTTACTTTGACTTTGACTTTACCTATTACTTTGACTTCAGCTTTAATCTGAACCATTGGATCAACATCCAATGATTTAGATTTGGGATGTATCGATACAAATTTTTATATGAGATGTATTGAAGATTTTTCATATATATATATATATATATATATATATATATATATATATATATATATATATATATATAAATTAATTTTTTGGACCATATACTTTATGGGGCCCTAGAGGACCCTCCTGGCCGTCCTCGGCCAGGGCCGGCCCTGCTCTTAACGTCTCTCTTGCGAACTGTGATAGAATGCAAAGACACATTAGGCAAATCCCTATTTCTCGTAGGGGAGATTGGCGCAAACGACTACAACAATGCAATCCTGCAGAAAAGAACTATGAAAGAGCTTCTTACGCTCGTTCCCAGCGTCGTTTCTGCAATCGGCTCGACCATTACTGTGAGTGGGTCGAAGTACTAATTAATTAATTATTTCATCTAACAACTTCATTTGATATTAGTCCATGTTCTCTAATTATCGACTACTATTTAATGTGACTTGTAGGAATTGATCGGTATGGGGGCTATAACGCTTGTAGTTCCCGGAAACTTTCCGATTGGGTGCATCTCGGTGTTGCTCACGACATTTAAGAACAGTCCCCAATCGGACTACGATGAGCACACCGGGTGCATCAAGTGGTTGAACGAGTTCGCGGAGTACCATAACAGTAGGCTGCAGGAGGAACTCGATTCTCTTCGTCAGCAACACCCGTCTGCTAGAATCATATATGCCGATAACTACAACGCTACGTTGAGCATCCTTCGGTCGCCTGGCTCGTTTGGTGAGTTTTCTCATCTTGGCTTATCAATACTCTTTGTTCTTTCATTTACATAGCAATTTCCTTCCATCAGAAAAATGTATTATATTTGATTATAATGCAAGAGAATATATATATATATATATATATATATATATATATATATATATATATATATATATATATATATATATAAAATTTAAAGCACAGTGAGTTTTTGGTCCGACCCATGTGCTTTGGTTCAACGATAATGAAAGGACTAAAGTGCCCCTCTCTCTATAAGAGAGGAGGAGGTCCCATGTTGGGTGCGGAGCAACCGGTTGTTCCAAATGAACCCCCGTCTCCTGCTCCTCTTACACCGTCCCTCCCTCCGCCGCCTCCGTTCCATCCTCGCCCACGTCGTCATCGTCGGCTCTTCTGCAACCCCTTCGTCGCAAGCAGCCTCCTCCACCGCGCCGCCGACGCCGACCCTTCCTTCACCGCCTCTCTCTTCTCCGCCATGACCAACACCAACCCCTTCTCCTTCAACACCGCCATCGCCATCTCCGCCGACCCACTCTCCATCTACTCCCAAATGTCCTGCCGCCGCGTCCCTCCCGACTCCCACACCTTCTCTTCCTTGCTCAACACCACCACCCCCGCCGCCGCCACCAGGTCACTCCACGCACACGCCCTCCTCCTCGAATTCCGGTCCGACCCTTTCGAGCATACCGTTCTGCTCATCGCCTACTACCGACGCGGCTCCGCCGACCACGTCCTGCGGATGTTCGACGGAATGCCGCACAGGGACGTCGTCTCCTGGACCGCCGTCGTCTCGGGCCTCGCCGCCCTCAGACGCCCCGCGACGGCCCTGCGTGCCTTCACCTCCTTGAGGCCCCACGCCGTCCCGAACACTGCCACCGTGGTCTTTGCCGTGTCCGCCTCCGCCGGACTCGGGTCCCTGGCGCTGGCCCGGTGCCTGCACGCCTACGTCGAGAAGGCCGGGTTCGGAGGCCGCGTCTCCGTCCGAAACTCCCTGGCGCTGGCTCGGTGCCTGCACGCCTACGTCGAGAAGGCCGGATTCGTGTCCGTGCCATTATGGCACGGGTTATCCACTAGTATATAGATAATCTCTAGCTAAAGTGGTTAGAGTGAGACAGCCGTTGCTCGAACATATAACCTCTGGGAGAAATATGTCTCACTCTAACCACTTTACCTAGAGATCCTCGGCTATACACACATACACACGAATGGCGGCGTTAGGGTTAGGGCTCTCCCGCGATGGAGGAGAAGCCTCAGGCCATCAAGCAACGGCAGAAGGACAGCAAGCGGACGATCCGGGAGGGGGGTCTACAGCAGATAGTGAGGTAAAGGAGATGGCGGACGGTTGGACTACGGTGGAGAGGCGTCGAAGACCCAAATCGTCGATTGTGCGGGAGGATCGACGGAGCATAAAGACATTTTTGGTAGGGGAGGTCGAACTCAGAGATTTCGAGGAGGATGGAAACCTAATGATGCTATTCGGATGATAGAGACAAGAAGGAAGGGAAAAGGTAAGATGATTACTTGCATGGAGAGGAGGAAGGAATCCGATGGTAGAACAACGCCAGCACCCTCACAAGGAATACCATATCAATATCAACAGATGAAATCAAACGAGAGGAAAAGTTCGAAACCAGTTTCGTGGGTGGAGATATGTAAGCCAGCAGCGGTGCAGGAAGAGATTGATTTACAATACATTGAACCAAGTGTCGTCAATGGAGTTCGGGTGGAAGAGATTACCAATGACGATATACAGGAAACAGTCGAATATTGGAAGAACACTCTCGTTCTGTATGTCATGGGAGATCGTCCCTTCTACGACCACCTACGCGCTTTCGCGCACAGAATCTAGAAGCCAAAAGGAGATATGGAGATTTTTTTTCGTGAAAACGGGTTTCATTTTATCAAGTTTGCACTTGCAGAGGATTTGGATCGTATACTGGAAGGGGGACCATGGACGTTTGATGGTAGATTGGTTGTACTTAAACGCTGGAATCCGGAATCGAGATTCGAAAAAGATAGATTATCTTGTTGGAACTCTTGTTAGTTCCACATTGAGTATTTCAAATACACCATTGACAAAAGGAAAGAGACTTTTGTTTAGTCCCACATCGCTTAGAACCAACACTTGTGAATGGGTTTATATATGTTCATACATTCTACATGATTGTGATGAGTGGGTAGTAAGAGGGATGCTCGCGCGCCCGGAGGTCATTGGACTAAAATGCACCCGGTTTGGTGGGAAGCTCCAGAAATCCTTAATGCGCATGTGCGGACACGTTGCACGCGCAGGGGGGGGTGTAGGGGAGGGGGGTGCAAATCCGAGCCGTTAAGCCTCGTGTGGGCGGGACACGACTCTACGTCGTTCGTGGTCCTACTTCTGTTTTTGGGTTCACGATCTAAAAGATTTAGAGTTTTTGCAACTCTACATTTATTACTCATTCTTCACAGAATGATAACACCCGCTGAGATCAAACGCTGCCGTTCGTCTTTTTCGCTGTTCGATAGTAGGTTACAGATAGGTACTGTTATTTGTAACTCGTTGTTGTATCCTGGAGGAAAGTCGCCGTTCGAGCTTTGCAGTAACGTATAGGGACGAATATTTTCTTGAGGACAGTGATCTACACGCCTCAACGATTCTGACCTGTGTTCTACGAAAACTATTACTCCATCATATCTACAGTGCCGATTTGGATTCGATTACCATGGTTATCTCCGCAATTGTGGAGCATATCGTCAATTATGAAGATGGCGAGTATGGTAGGAGTCCCTATCAGAACAAACATTTCCACGGCAAGACGTCAGAGGTTATCATACGCCAGGGTGTTTGTAGAGATAGCTGCAGGGGGGATATTGCCTAGGAAAATCGATCTTCTCCTTCCTAATGGAGAGTGGGGAGTCCAGGAAATCGACTACGAATGGATTCCGCCTTCTTGTAATTTGTGTAAATGCTTCGGCAACACAAACACTCAATGCAAGGAGAGTAAGAAGAGAAGAATGAAGAGATGAAGTAGACGAACCGGGCAACCCAGAAGAGGACCACCCGAGACTGAATGAGTAGGATATGAACACACAAATGGAGGTGGAGGGGAGGGAAGATATCCTACCAACCACGGAGGAATCGGCTACGAATTTGGTTCTAGGTAAAAGACAATTACCGGAATCAAGATCTCATCAAACTGATGTTGGAAGTCTCGCCATGGTGCTGGTGGGATCAGCCGACGCGGGGAATAGGGGGGGTGCGGCCGGGCCAAGAACAGTGGATGGGAGAAGACAACGAACAGGAGATTGTGGGGTCACCAAGAATGAGTAAGAAAGCGACTACACAGCATGGAGGTCGACCAGCAAAGTATACTGGGGGAGAGACAAGTAGACCGCAGTCTTCAAGAGGAAGTCAGGAATTAACGAAGGATAATCCAGAATGGGGAAGACAATTACAGATCCAATCCCATCATCCTTCACACCCAAATAATTACAGTAGAAATTCGATAAACGCAGGTACTCTTCCTAGCAGTCCGAGGGAGAGTATGAGGAGTGTACAGGACAACACCCCTCTATTTTATAATGTCTATTATGACGTGGAATGTCCGAGGTTGCAATTCGATCGGGCGTTGGCCAGAGATTCTCAATGTGAGTAGGAGCAAGAATTGTTCGATTGTTTCTTTGTTGGAGAGTAAAATTAAATCTTAAGTGCCCGTTTGGACAATCGCACCCCTAATCATTGGTCCTCCATCCATAATAACTAGCTATATGGAGTGGCTCGTATTTGGATGTGTTGAGAACTAATAAGGGATTTAGTCCCACATTGGAAAATGTAATATGAAGAGGAACTAGACTTTCTATAAGTAGTGGAGTAGTCCATCAATAAAAAACACACAACAATTATTCTCTACATGGTATCAGAGCCATAACCACAAATTTTTTTTTCAAACCCGCCCAAAGCCAACCCCTCCCAAGCCTCCGCCCCCCCCCTCCGCCCCCTCCCAAGCCGACGCCCCCCCTGCCCCCCCCCCCCCCCCCCCACCGCGCCACCCCTGCCCCGACGTCCACCCCCTGCCCACCGCCGCCGCCCCCCTGCTATCCACGCCCCCCCTTTTTGCTGACCCCGATGCCCCCCCCCCCTTTGCTGAACCCGACACCCCCCTCCACAAACCCTAATTTGCCAGCGCGATTATGTGGACAATTATTCGAAGACGGATGGCTGTCAAATACTTTATTTGCACCTTCTGTTCCTAGATTACGTCCTCCGGGACAACAAATGCTTTATTTATTTTCCGTTCTCGTTCTGCAAATTAAGATCTACATGCGTGTGCCAGTGTTGGCCACGTTAGCAGCGCTTTCGTAAGGTCTCTGTTGGCGACTTTACATAAAGACGAAGACGATGAAGCCGACGAAGACGACGACGACGACGAAGCCGACGAAGACGACGAAGCTGACGAAGAAGACGACGACGACGAATCAAAGTTGAAGTCGCCATGGATTCGATCCGTGGTAAAATGACAGCAGAAGAGATAAAGGCTTTGGTTGATGACATTTTATCAAAAAAATTAACCGAGGCAGCCCCACGTGTGATCCATACTGATGTGGATCCGTCACCCTACAAAATGGGGAAGCTGGACAAGCTGGAGACGAAGTTGGAAGGCACGTCCAACTACTTGAAATGGTCGCGGCAGGCACTGCGGACGCTCAAGGGACGAGGCTTGGTTGGCTACGTCAATGGCCAAACCAAGGCGCCCGATAATCCCTCCTCAAAGGAGTTTGCTATTTGGGAAATTGTCAACAATGTTGTGGCTGGATGGTTGACAGCCTCCTTGATCGACCAGGTGTCGGGCAATGTAGAGGCAATGGAGGCTGCTGCTGATATATGGCGGACTTTGAAGGATATGTACTCAGGCTCCGGCAATCCTATGCGGGTCTTCCAACTGCAGGATGAACTTGATAGGGTGGCCCAGGACGACCGTACCATCTCTGAGTACGCCGCACTGTTGAAGAAATACTGGTCTGATCTGGATCACTATGATCCTCTTGGGATGGAAGATGCACAGGTCGAACCAGCATTTGCGAAACATTTCCAAAAGTTCTTGGATTATATTTCGCGACAACGGATGATAAAGTTCTTGAAGGGTCTTCACCCTGCGTTCACTACCAAAATAAGTGGATTTAGCGACGCCCAAAAACGTCGAAAAAACAACAAAATCCGTCGCTAATATGTATCACCGACGTATTTACCGACGTTTAGGTTTTGTCACCGTTTCCTTAGTCGCTGATTACAAAAACGTCGCTGAACGTCGCAATTACCGACATTCAGCGACGTAACAGTACGTCGGTGAGTTATCGACGTTTATCGTCGTTCCGTCGGTATATTAGCGACGTATATGTAGTCGCTACACGTCGGTAAAGACCTGGAATATTTACCGACGTCTACCGTCGTTTCGTCGGTAATATAGCGACGTGAATTTTGTCGCTAGACGTCGGTAAAGGTCCTGTACAATTTTGTAGCTAGTGTCGGTAAACGTCGGTAAATACGTCGGAGAGCTGTACTTTTTTGCAGTTAGTCGTCGGTAAATGTCGGTAAAACGTCGGAAAAATATATTATTTGCAGCTTGTCGTCGGTAAACGTCGGAACACGACGTCGCTAAACGTCAGTAAGCGTCGCTAAACGTCGCTAAAGTTGTAAAAAAAATAAAAAAAAATAAAACACAGATTCTTTATTACCACTCAAAATTCTATAAAACATATATAGGTACACATTCAAATCCCCACTCACAATTCCAAATCACAGCGCATTCAAACCCCCACTGACAATTCCAAATCACAGATAGCTTTAATCTAAGTTAATTAACATCCAATCCAAACACAATTAACATTTATCGACGAAGGAATTAACATCCAATCCAAACAAGTCACAAGTCAATTCGATACAAACACAACTAACATCCAATACAAACATCCAATCATAAGTCACAAACATAAGATGATACAAACACAAACAAAAGTCCTAACTAGGACTACTAGTGATCTGGTGCAGGAGGGGCACCGCCGCGACGAAGGCGTAAAAACTCCTCATACTCCGCAAGTGAAATCGATACAGATGGAGCGCCAGGCTGTGACGTCGGTGGAGTCGGTGTCGAAGAAGAAGGCGGTGGAGGCGGCGGAGTCGACGACGATGAAGGCGCACCCAGAGTACCAGCATGCTCCAACGCTGTAAGTCGCTGGTTGTATGAATCCATGATAGATAACATTCTACCACTGCTCTGGACCATCGAATCCTGCGCCAATCTCACCGTCTCGGCCATGGTCACCTGTCCTGTCTGCAACTCCGTTACCGTGCGCTCTAACCCTCCAACGGCGCGCTCTGTCCTCTCAGTCGTCTCCCTGAGGTCTATAATGCCGCGGTCGAGCGCATCCAATCGTGCTAGCAGCGCAGGATCGTCCGTAGGATGCTGAGACTGCTGCTCGATCCGTCGTAGCAGGTCGTCACGGAGAGACTCCATCATCTGGTGGACTCGGGCAGACTCCTGGGACGGCTGTGGACCATGCACACTAGCAGGAGATGTCCTAGAGGACTGGGTCGCAACTAGGGCGCCATAGGATCCCGTACCGTAGTACGTACCCCTACGGAGGCCACCAGCGGCGGTCATCCACAGCTCGTCCGCCGACGGAGCTTGAGTGGGCTGCGAGGAAGTACCGGCCTCTCCTGCATCAGGTGCACTAGCAGCCGCCCGTTCCCGCAGCCTCGTATACTCGGCCTAGAAAGTATGGATAGTACTCTATGATTTCTAATTTCTAATTAATGTACTTATTTTTACTAACTTCATGAATATTTATTTGCATCATATTTACTAAGTTATATTAAAATGGACACGAAGTATTACATTAAGATAACGTATTGTAATACTTACATAGGTCTGCTCGGCCCTCTCGTCAATAAGGACTCCGCCCTTCCGATGGGTGGCCAGGAAGACGGTCACCATGTCGGCGTTACCGACCTTCCTTACCTGTAATTAAATATATTATCTTAGTAATAATTTATCGGATTTGCATTAAAATAATATTTCTAAAAGAGAAAGACATACCAGACGACGAAAATGTTCCGTCATCGGAATCGACCCACCGCACCACTTCGAGGCATGTTGCCTAGCCGCCTTAGCCTTCTCCGACTTCTCCTTGTACCTTGGCTCGTTGAATCGAGCCTTCATCTCATTCCACTGATCAGGGGTGATCCAACCTTTGATCGGCTTTCCGGCACGATCACGTTCCTTCTGATCATTAATAGAGTCGCGGATCAGCTTAGCAGCGACGGAAGGAAACATCCCCTCGATCTGCTCGGCCCTTGTAGCGATCGACACCACAAAATCTGCAGGCGTCTTCATCCTTGTCGTCTTTGTAGTACAACATGCACCCGTTGCGACATGCATCAATTTTTTCATATCCCATCCAGAGCGATCTAACCATCCTCTTAGACCGGTAGAAGTCTTTAGGCAACTTCGCACCCTCAGGCAATATTTCTATAAGCAACTCCATAATACGGTTGTAGCAATCTTGCGACATGTTAAAATCGGACTTGATGCTCAATAATCTTGTAACCACCTCCAACGGTGAATGATCCTCACAACCAGGATATAATGGAGTCCTTGCATTCTCCAGCAACTCCATGAACTGTGCAGCATCGGGGTTCGGTGCCTCCTCAGGTGCATCATGATCATCCGGATCGAAACTAGGCCCGGCCGCGTCAAAAACCATGTTCACCAACCCATCGTCGTAAGGAGCGTTGTTGTGGACATCCACATAAGGCTCGTACTCCGATGCTAAAGACACAAGTTCTCCGTGCTCGCTCCACTGATAGTAATTCGGCGTGAAACCCTTCGAGTACAAATGATACGTGACATCCACTTCTGGATGATATTTCAAGTTGCGACATCTCACACACGGACACTTAATTTTGGTACCGTCCATGTACTGAGGGAACGCCTTGGCAAACTGCAGGAACTGGTGTACACCCTCTATGAATTCATCCCGCACACCGCACATGTCATCAGGATGACGGTTGTACATCCAAGTACGATTCCGCAGATAGTAATTCAGCTCCATAATTCTGTAAGATAGATACATCAAGGTAGTGAAAATCTGTATCGTAAGACAAACTAAACATAATTAGTATATAATCATGTAACTGGTGGATCCGCTAGCTAGTAAGCCGGATGTACTTAATATCAGAGAGTATCAGATTAGTATTAGTATATAGGTTAGGTAGACCGTATCAGAGAGTATCAGATTAGTATCAGAAGAAGGGAGGAGCAGATGGGTCCAGAGCCATGGTGGAGAAGGAGAAGTAACATGAGAGCAGTTTCCGCCGTAACATCTCCTGGCTCTGCTGGCAACTGAAGTCCAGATGCTACAAAGGACGATCCTTCGCTGAAATTAACTACAACACCCATCAGTTCAAGTTCATTCCTAGATGAGTATATTCCAATGCCATAGAGGAAGGTCAACAAACTGATGGCTTCTATGGCATTGGAATCTACTCATATAGGAATGAACTTGAACTGATGGGTGTTGTAGTCGATTTCAGCGAAGGATCGTCCTTTGTAGCATCTGGACTTCAGTTGCCAGCAGAGCCACAGGAGATGTTACGGCAGAAACTGCTCTCATGTTACTTCTCCTCCTCCACCATGGCTCTGGACCCATCTGCTCCTCCCTTCTTCCCTTCTTCTCATTCGACTATCTCGGCCTCCTATTCGGCCTACTATTCCGATACCGATACTTTGAACCTTGATCTTAACACAAACCTATATAATGATCGATACTAATCTGCTACGCCCGATACTAAGTATATACGGTCGATACTGATAGCGATAGTCCGATACCGATAGCGATAGTCCGATACCGATAGTTCGATCGATACCGATAGTTCGATACCGATAGCGATAGTCCGATACCGATAGCGATAGTTCGATACCGATAGCGATAGTCCGATACAGATACACATGGACCTACATATATATATATCACTAGTAGCCATACTCCTCTACATACTACTCTACACTAGGATCTAGTAACCATATACTAAGTCAAAATCTAGGGTTTGACTGAATATGGGTTAACTTTCTGGTCAAACTAAGTCAAAATCTAGGTTTAATAGGGTGTGTGGGTGTTCACAATGTCAAAGTTCAGTCCATCTCTGGTGGACTCAAAAATGTACAGCAGGTGAGGAGAGTGTTAACCCCAGGTTTAGACATCTAACCCAAGTCAGTCTAATGAGATTCAATCTCAGATTTAACAAGTGTTTTCAGATTTACGAGAGGAAAAAGGTAAAAGAAGAAGAGTTCATACATTCATTTCCAAGTTTAACAGTTCATATAAATCTCAAGTTATATGCATGAAGGAAAGGAAAATCAAGTTCAGTCATGTATGCATTCTCAGGTTTCATGTTCAGTTAATCTCAGGTTAATGTTCAAAAACAATCTTAGTTATACATTACATCTCAAGTTCATCTCATTTCTCAGTTATTGCATATATTCATATCATGACAGTTTTGAACATGTAAGATATGAAATAAACTTAACATCTACATAACTGTGAACAATATCTAAACAAACTAAAATCCACAAATCAATCCCAGTATTAACATTACATCACAGTCTATATTTATCATTTAATTTCAATATTAATATAAAACTTACAGTTCAGTTGAGTAGCATAACCCATGTAATGCAAACCCAAATTGAACCCCAAAATACAAACCCATGTAATGCAAACCCAAGTTGAGTAGCATAACCCATGTAATCATATAACCACATCATTTAGTGAACCATACATTACATTAATTAACCAATTTATTATCCTATTAATCTCTGAAAATTCCCAGAACAGTGTAGGTATCATAGTTATGTAGGGAAACCCCAAACCATCAGTCCCACATGCCCCATCCGAAACCCCAAACCTAGTTTACATCTTCTTTCCCAATTTTAAAGGACTACGCCATCTCCAATGGGGGTTTACATTGATCAGAATAATATGCAAAAAAGAAAAAAAAGTAATAAAAATGGCGTTAGGGTTAGGGTTTACCAAATTGACGAGGGGAAAAGGGGGTCGACGGTCTCCGGAGGACGGGGTCGGTGCTCGCGACGGTCACGAAGGTCGGGGAGAGGAGAGGGGGTCGGTGCTCGCGGCGGCCACCGACGGTCGGCCGGGGAGCTGATGGGGGGAGGGGGAGGGTTGGGGAGAGGAGAGGGGTCGCCGAGGTCGGTGGGGGTCGCCGAGGGCGCGGTCGGACGGGGGTCGACGGGGTGGGGGAAGCCGGCTCGGGGTCGGGGGGGAAGGAAAATATTGGGGGGAAATAATGGGGGGAATGAAAACTCGAACCTGACCTATATTCACACTTTAGCGACGTCATATAAGAACGTCGGTACACGTCGCTAATATCATTGATATTAGCGATGAAGTAATAAATACGTCGAAAAACGTCGCTAATATCACTAATATTAGCGACGTTTACCGACTTATACGCGACGTGAGCTCTTTAAAACGCAAACGTAGTTTAAATACGTCGCAGAACGTCGCTGTCAGTCGCTAATAGTGACGTCTTGCGACGTTATAAAGAAACGTCGCTAAATTATTATTTTCCTGCGACGTTTTCTTAAAACGTCGCTAATTACGTCGGTAATATGACTTATTTTGGTAGTGGTTTGAGCATAGAAGAAATGTGCTCCTAGCACAGCCCATGCTCCCAACCTTGGAAGAAGCCATAGCTGCCATGGCACAAGAAGAGGTTCGATTGAAATTGATGTCCAACAAGGGCTCTTTCCAGGGGGAGCGAGCCCCTGTTGACAAGTCTGCCCTTGCCGCCTTCAATCAGCCTCCCTCTGTGGCCGGTGTTTGCCACAACTGTGGTGACTCAGGGTATTATATCAGATTTTGTCTAAAACCCCTGTCGAGTGATCGTAGACGGGGCCGCGGAGGACGTCGAGGTGGTAGAGGCGGTTATGGTGGAAGCCGGGGAAATTATTCTGGCGGCCACAAAGCAAATCTAGCGGAAGAAGGAGGCGAACATCACCTGGCTGAGTTAACCCCTCTTGAGAAAGAGTTCCTCGAGAGGTTACGCAGCACGAAGCTGGGTTCGGACGGCAGTCATGGGGCGTCATCTACCTCGGGGGATCACATCACTTGCTTTGTCCAAACCAGCACAGGTATTCCTGCGCGTGCTCTTGCAGCACCTGTCCACCAACCAGGTTGGATTATGGACTCTGGGGCATCTCGCCATGTCACGGGGGTCCCGCGGTGAGTTCCAGGACTATACTCACCTACCGACGTCGGAGAGCATTCAGACTGCTGATGGTAACTCCAGCCCTGTCATGGGTAAAGGCACTGTCGCATGCACCCCTTCTCTCACTCTCACCAATGTCTTACATGCTCCGTCTTTTTCTGTCAATCTTCTTTCTATTAGTGCCATTATTCTTGATCTGAACTGTACTATTTTCTTGACATTCCTACGGTGACTTTTCAGGAGAAGGGGACAGGACGACGACTAGGGACTGGCACATGGCATAAGGGACTGTGGTACTTGGACAGGACTGGACTGGACAAAGTATTGGCATCTTTGGTAGCAGACTCACCTCCGGAAGATTCACGACGCAGTATAGAAGATGAATTGCTACTACACCACCAGCGTGTCGGTTATTCTTCTTTTAAAATTATTAGTCGAATGTATCCGTCCTTATACCAAAGGGCAAATAAAGAGAAGTTATTTTGTAATGCATGTGAGTTGGATAAACATACCAGAAGCACGTATGTGAGTTCAGGAAGTCGAAGTTCAGCTGCATTTGATATGATACATTCGGACGTATGGGGCCCTTGTCCTACAACCGGTATTTAACGGTTTTCGATGGTTCGTCACTTTTATTGATTGTTATACTCGCGTAACATGGGTCTACCTTATGAAGAATAAAAGTGACGTCTTTGAGGCGTTTTGTGACTTTCATCGCTGGGTAGAAACACAATATGGTACTAAAATTAAGTGCTTACGGTCTGACAATGGGACGGAGTATACAAATAAGACGGTTGCTGAGTACTTATCCACTCATGGAATACTACACCAAACTTCATGTGCCTATACACCGGCACAAAATGGTGTGGCCGAACGAAAGAACAGACACCTGCTGGAGGTCGTACGGACGATGATGCTGGCTATGAATGTCCCGAAACACTTATGGGGGCAGGCGGTGTTAACGGCCTCTTACCTCATCAACAGAATGCCATCTCAGGTATTGGATTGGAAGACACTGTTGGAGATGCTTACTGGTGCAACCACGTACACTGTTCCACCAAAAGTATTTGGGTGTGTATGTTTTGTCCAAGATAATAGGCCAGGAGTTGGCAAACTGGATCCTATAGAGCGGTTAAATGTGTCTTTGTCGGCTACACGGCAACTCAGAAGGGATATGCATGTTGGAGCCCAGTTGAGCGGAAGATGTTTGTAAGCATGGACGTTACATTCAGAGAACTGGAACCATATTATGGTTCGGATGACGGTTCAGCGTTTGGTGACACACCTAACACAGAGGGTGTTAGATGTGAGGGGGAGAAAATAAGTCCATCTGTGGTGGTCGGATCGGTCCCATGCCCGGTCGTGGAAAACTGGACGAAAGGGGAAGAAAGCAGTGACTCCGATATAGAAGATGAAGAAGATACATATGTTAAACGGGGGGAGCAGCAGACAATGGAAAAGGAGCTCCAAATCTACAGAAGGAGACAACAGAAGTCCAGTATTGTGCCTGTACCGTGCCCTGTGCCTACTGTACCAAGTCCCTCGTCTACTCCTGCTCCAACTCTTGAAGATGTTGCCCCCGCACAGAATCAATCTGATTCTGATACGGATCTCTCTGACTCTGATGGTATGATCTCTCCACCACCAATTGCTCCCTTAAGGAGATCTTCTCGCATCAATGCGGGTAAGGCTCCTAGTCGTTTTGATGATTATGAACATGATATTGCCAACTACATGTCTTATTCTAACATTTCTTCGAATTATCGAGCCTTCATTGCATCATTAGACTCTACTTCGTTGCCCAAAAGTTGGCAGGAAGCAAAGAAAGATCCAAGGTGGAAAGCTGCAATGATGGAAGAACTTGGGGCACTGGAGAAAAATAAGACGTGGGAGCTGGTTCCATTACCCAAAGGGAAGAAAACTGTGGAATACAAATGGGTGTACACAGTAAAGAAGACGTCAGAAGGAAAGGTGGAACGATACAAGGCGAGGTTGGTGGCATAGGGATACACACAATCATATGGCATCGACTATGATGAGACGTTTGCTCCATTAGCGAAAATGAGCACAGTAAGAACTCTGGTCTCCATTGCAGCAAACTATGGGTGGAAGCTATACCAATTAGATGTGAAGAATGCCTTTTTCCATAGGGATCTACAAGAAGAAGTGTACATGGAACTCCCGTCAGGGTGCTACGCTACAGAATCAGATGGAGGAATGTCGCATGGAAAAGTGTGTAAACTAAAGAAGTCGCTATATGGGCTCAAGCAATCTCCTCGAGCCTGGTTTGACAGATTCAGAAAGGCTGTTACAAGCATGGGATACCATCAAGCAAATGTAGATCATACGGTATTTCTTCAGCATGCAAGAGGCCACATCACGTGGATGATATAGTAATCACAGGTAATGATGAAGCCGAGATCGCTAAACTGAAGTCAAAACTCGCGAAGGAGTTTGAAGTAAAGGATTTAGGAGCGATGAGGTACTTTCTAGGTATCGAGGTGTGTGAAGGCGAACAAGGAATTGTTCTCTCACAGATAAAATACACACTAGATCTGCTGAAGGAGACAGGGATGCTGGGATACAAAGCAGCAGTCACTCCAATTGACCAGAAGTGCAAGTTGGGAGCAGAAGCAGGAGAGCCAGTTGATCGTGAAAGATATCAACGACTTGTAGGAAGATTGATTTATCTGGGGCACACTCGTCCTGATATCTCATTTGCGGTGAGTGTAGTAAGTCGCTACATGCATGATCCAAGAACGGATCATATGGATGCAGTGTTTCAGATCTTGAGATATCTGAAAGGGACGTCGGGAAAAGGGCTATGGTTCAAGAAGAATGGATGTATAGACGTCGAGGGATACTGCGATGCAGACTGGGCAAGCTGCATAGACGATAGAAGGTCTACCACAGGATATTGTGTCTTTGTAGGGAAAACTTGGTCTCATGGAGAAGCAAGAAACAGTCTGTGGTAGCACGATCTACAGCTGAAGCAGAATACAGAGCAATGGCTTTAGGAGTGTCGAAGTTGCTGTGGGTGAAAGCATTGCTGACAGAGTTGAAGCTGGACAAGGGAGCACCGTTACGTCTTCTGAGCGATAGTCAAGCTGTAATAAGTATAGCTAACCATCCAGTTCAGCACGACAGAACGAAGCACATCGAGATCGATCGATTCTTCATCAAAGAAAAGCTGGAACAAGGGATACTGAAGATTGATCATGTTCGCTCAGAAGAACAAGTGGCAGACTGTCTGACTAAGGGTCTTAGTTCAGTAAGTCTGTCGAAGCTATGTAACAAGATGAGAATGATTAATATCTATCGCCCATCTTGAGGGAGAGTGTTGAGAACTAATAAGGGATTTAGTCCCACATTGGAAAATGTAATATGAAGAGGAGCTAGACTCCCTATAAGTAGTGGAGTAGTCCATCAATAAAAAACACACAACAATTATTCTCTACAGGATGCTATGGGATAGTCGCATCTGGACGGGGCAATTAAAATTTTTGTCGGAGCAACTCATAGTAGAGTATATAAATAAATGAGGTCTTCATATAGCTGTTGGAGCTGTGTACGGACACAACGATCGCTGAAGACGGTTCCACCTTTGGATGGATTTGATTAAGGTCGCCGCTGAGATTGAGAATAGTATCCCTTTACTATTAAGCGGAGATTTCAATGTTATGCTAGCAATAAGCAAAAAAATTGGAGGAAGACAGGTGCCGACCCCCATTCTTGATGATCTTCAGGATTGTCTACTTGCGTCAGGATTGATAAGTATGTCGAAAACAGGTCATACTTGGTCATGGAGTAATAGTTCGGTGCAAAATCGAGTGGTGTGCCAGTTGGATAGGGCTATTTGTAATGTCCGATGGTTGGATTTCTTCCCCGTCTGCCCAGGTAGAAGGACTTCTATGTGGTACTAGTGACCACACGCCCCTCCTTGTTCGGCTGTACACGACGTCCTTTCCGCGACGTCGTCCCTTCTGATTTGATAACTCATGGCCGCTCCTTGATGATTACAGTGAAGTGGTTGATGAAGGGCTCAATAAAATAATTTATGGCAATCCTTAATTCATACTCACGCAGAGGTTGAAATATATAAAGAGAGCCGTTAAGGCTTGGAATAGGTGGAGACCAACGTCCTCCTCTCAGCATTTGAAGGACGAATTAAAGAAGGTCCAAACACATGTTCAAGCAGACCCTATGAATGACGTCCTCGTTGCCAGAGAATTGGAATTTGATGGAGATAAACTTCTTCGGGAGATGTGAAAGCACAAGAGGAATGTGTTCTCTTGTTTCTAAAAAACTAGAAGATGATACTCAAAATATTGAAGTGGAATAATGTTTATTGATTTTGCTTGATGAAAATGGATACAAGATGATGCTCTTATATAGCATATGTATTTGCATAAGTTACATGTTCATTAAAGGTATAAGTTAAATAGAAAATGAGGAAACCGAAATGAAACTTGTCATGCATATGAACATGACATAACATAGGGTGTTTCTTCTCTTTAATTAAAACTTGTAACTCTCTAGCTTATATTTCCAACAGCCTTCCTTAAGCTAGATCTTCACCATGCCTAGTTCTTCTTTCATCTTCTGGAAAATATCATACTTCAAGGTTTTTGTAAATATATCAGCAACTTGATTTTTTGTTCTGCAATGTCTGACATGAATCTCACCATCTTTAACCAGATCACGAATGAAATGGTACTTGATCCTGATGTGTTTACTTTTTCCATGAAAAACAAGATTCTTGGTAAGAGAAATGGCTGAAGAATTATCACAAAACAGTGTTGTACCTTCAACTTGTTCATGTTTGAGCTCACCCAAGATCCATCTAATCCATAATGATTGACAAGATGCTAATGCCAAAGCAATATATTCTGCTTCAGCTGTTGAAAGAGCAACGACTTTTTGTTTCTTGGATGCCCATGAGACTGCACCAGAACCAATATGAAAAACATAGCTAGAAGTACTTCTAGAATCATCAACACTTCCTGCCCAGTCACTATCACAATAGCCAATCAATCTTGAATCTTCAACACTTTTGTAATGTATGCCTTCATTGATGGTTCCACAAAGATACCTTAGTACCCTTTTTCCTGCATCACAATGGCTCCTTTTTGGTGATTCCATGAATCGACTAAGCATGCTCACAACGAACATAAGATCCGGTCTTGTTGCAGTCAAGTACATAAGACTACCAATAAGACTACGATAGAGAATTGCATCAACATCTTTTTCATTTTTCAGATTTGTATAACTTCAAACCAACTTCTATTGGAGTTCTAAGTGGGATGGCACCCTCCATTTTGAATTTCTTTAAAATATTATTGGCATACTTCTTTTGTGAAATAAAAATTCCATCTTCTTCTTGCTTGACTTGATCGCCTTCTTTGATATAAAGTGTATGCTCAAAGTGACATCTTTTGAATCCAGTCTTCAAAAAATAGCTGTCGATGCGACTATACCATGCTTTCGGAGCTTGCTTGAGCCCATACAGAGCCTTCTTCAAATGACATACCTTCTTTTCTTCACTCTCTACTACATAACCAGGTGGCTGTTGCACATAGACCTCTTTTTCAAGAAAACCATTCAAGAATGCCGACTTGACATCCATTTGATAAACCTTCCATCCTCTTTGAGCCGATAGAGCTAAAACAATTCGTATGGTTTCAAGACGGACAACTGGGGCAAACACATCTTGGTAATCAATACCAAATTTTTGTTTGTAACCTTTCACAACTAGACGAGCCTTGTGTTTTTCAGCTTCACCTTTAGAATTCAGCTTGGTCTTGTACACCCACTTCACATCAATAGCTTCTTTCCCACTTGGAAGGCTCACAAGCTCCCAAGTTTTATTTCTTTGAATAGAATCAATTTCTTGATCCATAGCATACTTCCACTTCTCTTCTTTTGAAGCATCTTCAAAAGTAATTGGATCAGCATCGGCAAATAAGGCAAAATTAGCCAAATTTTCTTCCAAATTTTTTGTTGCTTCATATAGCTCTTGTATGCTCCTTGTCTTCTTTGGAGGAGAATGCGAACTCGAAGACGGAGAAGATGAAGATGGAGAGGAATGAGGAGAAAGAGGTGGAGTGTTTACCTCATCATCATGCTGAATTTGTTCTCCTCTTTCTTCTTCCACATAGACTACTTTGCCTTTTGTGTCATTTTCAGCCCAATTCCAGGTTGCTGCTTCATCAAATTTCACATCTCCTGAAGAAGTTTATCTCCATCAAAGTGGTATCAGAGCCAGAGAGGTGTGTCATGGCTTCCAACAACAACAACAACATGTTGCAGCCCCAACTACCTCGCTTCACCGGCAAGAATTACAACCAATGAGTATTCAAATGAAGGTCCTCTACCAATCTCAAGATATTTGGGATATCGTATAGAGCGGAGTTGCGGAACCTGCTGATGTGGCTAGTCTCAATGCACAACAACTTCAAGAATTGAAGGAAGCTCGCAAGAAGGACAAGAAAGCATTATTTTTCATCTATCAAGCGGTGGATGAGGTTATCTTTGAAAGGATATCGACGGTGACTTCGACAAAGGAAGCATGGGACACACTTCATTCTTCATACAAGGGAGATGACAAGGTGAAAATGGTAAGGCTACAAACTCTTCGTAGCGAATTTGATACACTAAAGATGAAAGATGTAGAATCCATAGAAGATTATTCCAATCGGGTTATTTCAATTGTTAACCAATTGAAAGTGAATTGTGAGAAAGTTGAAGATCAAAGAATTGTTGAGAAGATTCTACGAAGCTTGACTTGAAAATTCGAGTCTACCGTAGTAGCCATTGAAGAATCCAAAGATTTGTCTACACTTTCAGTAGAGAGTTTATTGGGTTCACTTCAGTCCCATGAACTCCGTATGAAACAATATAATTCCAGCTCCAATAGCGTATATTTAAGTTGTTGCAGTTAAAAAGCTCGTAGTTGGACCTTGGGATGGGCCGGTCGGTCCGCCTCACGGTGAGTACCGGCCGTCCCGTCCCTTCTGCCGACGATGCGCTCCTGGTCTTAACTGGCCAGGTCGTGCCTCCGGCGCCGTTACTTTGAAGAAATTAGAGTGCTCAAAGCAAGCCTTCGCTCTGATACCACTTTGATGGAGATAAACTTCGTCAGGAGATGTGAAAGCACAAGAGGAATGTGTTCTCTTGTTTCTAAAACACTAAAAGAGGATACTCAAAATATTGAAGTGGAATAATGTTTATTGATTTTGCTTGATGAAAATGGATACAAGATGATGCTCTTATATAGCATATGTATTTGCATAAGTTACATGTTCATTAAAGGTATAAGTTAAATAGAAAATGAGGAAACCGAAATGAAACTTGTCATGCATACGAACATGACATAACATAGGGTGTTTCTTCTCTTTAATTAAAACTTGTAACTCTCTAGCTTATATTTCCAACAGAATTGCAGGAGCTTGTTCGGAAGGCTCGGTTCCAAGAAATCTGGTTGCAACAACAGGCGAAGTGTTGCTGGCTTAAAGATGGCGATCGATATTCTAAGTTTTTCCATGCAATTATAAAAGCTCGCCAACATCGGAACAGTATGGGGCGTGTTCTGGACGCGAGAGGTGCGCTGATTACATATGACAAAGCTATTGAGTAAGAAGCGGTCAGGTATTACACAGATCTCTATAATCAATATGATTACATAGATGTCTTCCCTGCTATCCATTGTAAACGCATTGTCACGAAGGAAGGAAACAAATTACTGAGGCAAGAAGGGGCGATGGAGGAAATAGAAAAAATATCGTAAGGGCGGATCCAAACAAAGCTCTAGGGCCGGACGGGTTTAATGCTGTGTTCTACAAACGGCATTGGGACAAGCTAAAGTATCAAGTTCATCAGGTGGTACACGATTTCCTCCAAACTGGACGCCTCATGAAGGATCTGAATCACACCTTCTTGTTGCTTATACCAAAGAAAGAAGGCGCGACGGAGCTGAGAGACTTTCGGCCAATCTCATGTTGTAATGTTTTATACAAAATAATAACTCATCTCATGTGTGATAGGATGCAGGTGCTATTACAGGGTCTAATATCCGATAACCAGTCGGCCTTCATTAAAGGTAGATCCATCACAGAGAATTGTCTGCTTGCACACGAATTAGTTCGGGAGTTCAACAAGAAAGGAGGAAGGAAAGGTTGTATAAAGCTTGATCTTCAAAAGGCATGCGACATGGTTAATAGAGATTTCATTTGTGAAGTGCTGCTCCGTATGGACTTCGACGAGTGGTGGGTGGCGAGGATTAAGTAGTGCATTACAACTCCAACCTTCTCCGTCCTCGTCAGAGGACAACCGTGCGGGTTCTTCGCAATAGAGGTATCAGGCAGGGTGACCCTCTATCACCTTACCTCTTTACGGTAGCTATGGAATATTATACCTGTTTGATGGATATTGTTGTTCATAACAAACAAATAACTCCTTTATATCACAAGGTACAACCAATTGTATCTCGTTTGATATACGCGGATGATTTATTGGTGTTCATCGAGCCGTCAGAGAGAAGCATCAACTCGTTGAACAGAGTTCTGGAGGATTTTGCCGCAATTTCAGGATTAAAACTTAATAAGGAAAAAAGTAAGGTTTATTTCAATAGAGATTGTCCGGAGATAGAAAGGTGGTCGCAAATGCTACAAATTGAGATAGGTCAGCTTCCAGTAAAATATCTCGGGTTGCCGCTCTCCATCAATTATGCTCGGGACGCGGATTGTAAAGGCCTGGTACACTATGTTCAAGCTAGGTTGGAGGGTTGGCAATTGCAGTTCCTGTCATTCGGAGGACGCCTTGAGCTCATACGCTTTGTTATCCATGCCATTATGAACTATTGGATGCAAGCTATCCAAATTCTAGAGAGAACCATTACAAAAGTCGAACAACTTTGTGCTAATTTCGTATGACGTGGAGGGATCCACACTATCGGGTGGGGAGAACTGACTCGACCAATAGAAGAGGGGGGTGTTGGGCTCCGATCATTGCAGATTCGGGAGGTTGCACTATACAAGATGGCATGGCGCTTTATGGCTGGCTCCTCCCTGTGAGCACGATGGCTTGCTAGCAGATATTTAAAGAGCTCTAATTTCTGGATACAGAATGTTGATAATAACTTTTTCGAAACGTTTAAAAACATTCTGCGATTGCGGATTAAGTTAAAGAGTAGACTTCAACGCGTGATACATGATGTCAAGACAACCAATCTCTGGTACGATCCGTGGCTCAACCACCAGAGTTTGGTTGAAAAGCTTGGTTGGCCAACCTACGATTTGTGTGGGGCTGATGAACCTCTTGCGGTGCTGATACAGGATGGAAATTGGAGACTTGAGAGGCGAGCAGTTGGCCAATGGCTGGCGACAGAGATCACAACAATCTCCATTGATAGGGAAGAGCAGGCGGACAGTTGGTGGTGGGAAGGAATGACGGGCGAAAGCTTTTCGTCCAAGGTGATGTATGATCTTATTCGAAACAGGGGAACAAGCGTAGCATGGGCGGAAGTTGTTTGGCCGAGGCGAGCTGCAATGAAGTGGAAACTTTGTTTATATAAGGCAATTCGAGATCGACTACTCACTCGAGAAAGAGTTAATCGATTAGGAATTCAAATTCCTACGCTGGCATGCGCTCTTTGTGGTGGTGATCACTTATTCTTCTTGTGTCCAATCTCCAGTCAGATTTGGAGACAGTCCAAGCAGCAGATAGGGCTCACAGGAACTACCTCAGAAGAGTTACCGAATATCATTGAGGAGATGAAGAATTTGAAAGCCCGTGGAGTCGAAGTCTTCAACAGAGCGAGAATCCGACTTTTGGCAGCCGTCTGGCACATATGGGAATGGGAGGAGAGAAATAGAAGGGTATTTGAGGGATTAGCGATGTCCATAGTAGGTATTACAAAAAATATTGAAGAAGACATCAGGACTATGGGCGGTTAACTAGCTTGGCGGAATGAGTTTCCTGTAAAATGTATCAGTAGTACTCTTTTATTAATGAAGCACCCTTTACTTCAAATATATATATATATATATATATATATATATATATATATATTTTATGTAACACTTTTTTTTTAATCTAAGAATGTCGTTATTTTTTGATAAAAAAATAGTCACTCACTAATTCAAATTTAATTTCATACTGAATTAAGCTCTATTCTCTATGTGCACATGTTCCTTTTTTTCCACCGTAATTATCTACTTCTTTTATTGTACACATAACTTGTGTGCCTAGCTTAATTTCATATCCATTGCTTTATATATATATATAGAAATTTTTTTAATACATCTCATATAAAAATTTGTATCGATACATAATCCCATCAAGATTTACATCGATATATCGATGCGGGGGCTTTCAAATTGCGATGTATCAACAACAGATAACTTATACATACACTGGATTAATTTCAGGATTCGGAGATGATGTTTTGAAGGCATGCTGCGGAGGCGGAGGCCCCTACAACGCTGATCCAGGGGTGCTATGCGGGGATGCGGGGGCCAAGCTGTGCGACGATCCATCGAAATACGTATGCTGGGACGGGGTGCACCTAACCGAAGCTGCGTACCGGACCATCGCCAACCAATTGCTCACCGGACCACTGGCGATGCCGATTGTCAACAGTACGTGTCCCAAAATAGCAGCCACGGTTGGTGACAAGCAGAATCCGCCCGTGTCGCCGAAGGTCGACGACGGGCAAAGTTCAGGGGCAGAGATGGGGCTCCTGCGCAAGAAGGGGATCGCAATGTACTCGTGTTTGTTATTCGCTACCATTATTTTGGTGATGCAAAAGATTTAACTTGTCAGTAACTGATGAATTATAAGAATTATAAGAACATGTTGCTTTATATTCATACTTTTTTTTTCTTCAAGGTTATTGTTTACGTTTGTGCATGCTAACTTCCAATTAGTGGTAGATTTTGATAGCTATTAAGTCCACGTACAGAAAACTCTATTCCAACTGAGGGCTGTTTGGTATGTTGAAACTCTTCCGGATTTAAAATGTTTTGGGGCTGTTTGGATAGATGTAACTCTTTGAAAGTGTAAAAGTGGTACTTGCAGGAAGTTGAGTTTTCGTTGACTTGCGGCAAGTGGCACTTTCCAAAATGTGTTTGGATGGAGTAATTTTTGTCTGCTGCATGTGAAAGAAAAATTGGTTTGGTGTTTGGATGGTTGTTGTAAGTGACAAAAAAGTAGTTCGGTTGTTTGGATAGTTGAAAGTGGAAGTTTTTTGGAGATATGGTAAACCTAGGTATGCTTACCCCCCACCAAACTACTATTATTCATTATTATTTATCTTGTATTAAGGAGGAAATTAAGAAGTTATTATTATTATTATTATTGTTATTATTAATAATTATTTTTTAAAAATTAAATAATAATTAATATATACATATTTTCAGATTCTCGTTTGTAAATAATAATTAAACACATTACAATAATTATTGCTAAATTTTTTATTGAAGACAAATTTTGTAAGTATTTTAATTTAAATATTTTAATTGATATCACCAAAAATAAGAATTAATTAATTAAACTATAAGAATAATAATTACTTAAATTATAATAAATTAATAAATGAGTAATACTAGTTATTTAGTTATTACTAATACCATTGTTATCTCGACTCCGGACGGCCACCGGTTGGAGACTGGAGCCCCCTCCCTCTCTTCCGGCCCTCATCTCTGCCGGAGCCCCCTCCGCCCCACTCTCTCCTCTGGCCCTCCGCTCTGTCCGAGCCGGCGCAGCCCCCGACGTTGGAGACCGGAGCCCCCTCCCTCTCTACCGGCCCTCTTCTCTGCCGGAGCCCCCTTCGCCCCCCTCTCTCCTCTCGCCCTCCTCTCTGCCCGAGCCGGCACAGCCCCCGACATTGGAGACCGGAGCCCCCTCCCTTCCCTCCGTCCCTCTCTCTCCTCCGACCCTCCTCTCTACTCGAGCTTCCGCCACGAGTGACTTCCCTCCAGTTGCAGCTGCCACTTTCACCCCCACCTCCTCCCCTTTTGTGAAGCAAGTGAAAATGACAAAGGTGGAGGCGGACAACAAGTGAAGGTGTCAGAGAAAAGACACCTTCCATGGACAGTTGCTGCTATCCAAACGCGGTAACTCCAGTGGAGTTTCCAACAGTTACAGCGGGGACTGCCACTTGCAGTGCAGTCCCCCCTATCCAAACAGTCCCTTTGTGAAAGTGGGGTGAACTCTTTACAGTTCAAGTGTTTGGTTTCTACTTTGAAACTCCATTAAAAAAAGTAAAAAAGTATGAAATGACTGTCCGCAGTTCCTGCCCGCCCCCCCTCTATTCACTTTGACATCCACCATATTTTAGATGCAACTGCTCTGAACTGAGGAATGAAAGAAAGCCCCTCTCGCGGGCCCCACCGCCTCAACCTCTCCCACCTCGGCTTCTTCTCCGATTCCACCGGCCGGCGACCACGCTCCCTCTCCGACCTCGGTTTCGTCTCCGACTCCAGACCCTACTCCACGTCATTGCCGCACAGTCCCGACCGGACCACGACAACTAGCGGCTCCGGCCACTTGGCCTCCCCTACCGCTGACGCTGGACGGTGCGGTTTCGGCGCTGGACAGCTGCGAGCGCCAGAGCGGAGGGAGGAGAGGACAAGAGAGCAAGAGAGAAGAGAATGAGAGAGAGAGAGAGAGAAATCTCCAGCTAAGATCCGAGAGGGGGTTGGGGGCTGGGGAGGGTTTGGAAAAAATGACAGGGAAGAGGGAGAGAGAGAGAGGAAGTGAGTGGGAGGGGTAGTTTATAGGAAATAAAAATTAGATAAATTTTGACTTAACCCTCCATTTGGATTATCCATATTAAGGGTGCATCCCACAGTTTTGCAAAAATGTAAGGGTTCTCCCACTTTGAACAGAAACCGTCCAGAACGGACGGTCAACAGCTTTGATCCAAAAAAATTGACGAAAATACCCTTTTCCTAATTTCTTCTTCCTCTTCCTTCAACCCCCCTCCTTCCCCGCCGCCACTACACCCCACCCGCCCCCCCCCCCCCCCCCCCCCCCCCGCCCCCCGCAGTCGCTGCCCCCCCTCCCCTCCGCAGCCACTACCCCCCTCCTTCCAACGCTGCCTCCCTTCCCCTCCGCAGCCACTGCCCCCCTCCCGCAATAACAACAGCAGTCGTCGCCGCACGCCGCTCCCCCCCCCCCCCCCCCGCTCGCCCCCACCGCTGCTCCCCTCCTCGCTGCTACGCGTCGCACGCCGCAGCTGCTGCTTCCCGCCGCCGCCGCTGCTACGCAGGAAGGGGGAGGGGGAGGCAGTGGCGGGGAGGGGGAGGGGAGGCGATGGCGGGGAGGGGGGAGGCGGTGGCGTGGAGGGGTAGCGGGGGCGAGTAGCGACGCCAGCGGCTGCCTGTCCGAGGAGGAGGAGGGGGGGCGGTTGAGAGAAAAGAAAGAAGAAATTATAGGAGGAGTATTTTTGTCAATTTTTTGGGGTTAAAACTGTTGACCGTCCATTCTGGACGGTTTCCGTCCAAAGTGGAGGGGACTCTTACATTTTTTGCAAAAATGTGGGGTGCAACCTTAATATAGGTAATCCAAGTGGAGGGTAAGGCAAAATTTCTCTAAAAATTAATAGTAGTAATAATAAAGTTTATTAATAATAATGATAATAATAATAATAACATTAATAATAATTAATAGTACTAATAATAAACTATGTTAATAATAATTTATTTTGTACTCTTCACAAAAATAATTATTGTTTTAACATTTAGGTTTAAATTAAGAATTATTTTTGTAAACAAAATGGGGGATAAGTCTAGATATGATTATCTGAACTATTTTTTCTCCACTTTCAAAACCATCCAAACAACGAAACTCATTTTCTCTTCACTTTCATATTCTTCAATTCCACCAACCAAACAACTTTTGGAAAGTCAAAATTTATGCGTACGCAAATTCCGTTTTTTCACTTTCGCACTTTCATACACTTTCTGCAACCAAACAACCCTAATATTTTTAAGGAAAAATTTGAGTGGCACCCCACTTTTTTTACGCTTATTTAAGGTGCACCCCACAAGTTTACATGAATGTATGACACCCCCCACTTTTGACGTTTTCCGTCCAAAACGAACGGTTGACCCATTTGACCAAATTTTTTTGACGAAAATACCCCCTATATGTTATCTTCTTCCCCGAGTCAACTTCTCGCCCCCCTCCGCCGTGCTCTGCCCCCCTCCACGGCGTCGCCGCACTCCCTCCCCCCCCCCGACCTCGCCACACCCGCCCCCGGCCATCACCACCACCACCATCACCAACATCATCACCATCATCATCACCACCACCATCCACCATCATCACCGCCCCCCCCCCTCCCGCTCCGCCCCCTAGCCCTCACCGTCGCCACGCTGCCGCCGCTGCCGCGCGCTGCTGCTGCTGCTGCTGCGGCGACGGCGGCGGTGGCGGTGGGGGCTAGGGTACGGAGCGGGAGGGGGCGGGGCGGAGCGGGAGGGGGGGCGATGATGATGGTCGATGGTGGTGGTGATGATGATGGTGGTGATGATATTGGTGATGGTGGTGGTGGTGATGCCCGGGGGTGTGCGGCGAGGTCGGGGAGGGGGGGAGTGCGGCGAGGTCGGGGAGGGGGGGAGTGCGGCGTCGGAGGGGGGCCGAGCACGGCGGGGGGGGGGGGGGGCAGCCACGGCGGGGGAGTGCGGCGTCGGAGGGGGGCCGAGTACAAAATGCATAAAATAAATTGTCAGTACAAGTGAGACAGGGGCATTTTCGTCAAAAAAAAAAAATTGACCGTTCGTTTTGGACGGAAAACGTCAAAAGTGGGGGGTATCATACATTCATGTAAACTTGTGGGGTGCACCTTAAATAAGCGTAAAAAAAGTGGGGTGCCACTCAAATTTTTCCTATTTTTAAATACTTTACTTTTTCTACTCTTTATATTTCCATTGTGATAAAGCAAAACTAGACTGAAAACGTGCTTCTCATTATATTCCTAGTTTAAATATTACACATAACACCATGGGAACGACTATGACGTGAGAGGAGTGAGGCATGAACTAAAACCAAGGTCATTGAACACTTACAAGATGTAAGATCCTATTAGATTCCAAAAATTAAAAAATTTAAATTTTTTAACTTTCGTATATATTATTAATGTACAAAATTTATTTTTATATTTGGATCTTCCTTTTTTTTTGAGAAAATTTGAGTGGCACCCCACTTTTGTTACGCTTATTTAAGGTGCACCCCACATGTTTACATGAATGTATAACACCTCCCACTTCAGACGTTTTCCGTCCAAGACTAACAGTTGACCGATTTTAGGTGTAAATTGTGACCAAAATAACGCTCACGTGCTCAGAACAGTTCAGGTGAGTAAAACATAATTTGGAAATACCGAAATTGCCCTTACTTCTTCCCTACAATAGGAATCGCGTTCTCTCTCTTCTCTCCTTCTATTTTTATGTCAGCTTTGACCTAAACCCCAAGTCTTCCTCTTCCCTTTCAAATCCGAAGCTTTCTCTGAGCTCCATAGCCGACTCTGGAAGCCAGGTAATGTAAAATTGACTTATTTTTTTCCTTTAATATATGAAAGCCTTTGCTTTTGTGGTTTCTCTGTCTCAATTCGTGAGATTTTCTATTTTGTTTAGGACAAATGTCAAATATGCTCGATGAACACCAATCTTGCAGACGAATGTGCTTTTTTGAGCTCACCATGCAAGATCGGAGGTTGCAAGGGGATTAGGTACGTTTCGAAGTCCAGTACTAAAGGCAATCTCGGTCGAAAATTTTTGAAGTGTCCCATCTGCTCGGATTTTCAATGGCTGGATGTTGCTCTGTTGTGTTCAAGCTCTGGAATTTCATCTTCAACAACTCAAAGAGAATGTTGTTTCACATGTGGTGAGTTAGGTCATTGAAAAAAAATTGTCCTTGGAGGAAAACCATTTGTCCTAATCCAAATTGTGGAGGAAGGAGAGTCATCTTAATGTCAAAGAGGAGTCACAACAAGGGAAGAAGATTCTTGCAATGCCTGAAGTATAACAATGCATTCCAATGGTTGAACCAGGCTACAACTAGTGATAGTAACTCTTAAATTCCTGTCCAAATTGTATTGAACACAACTTTAGAAGAGTTGTGTAGAAAATTTGGAAAAAAATGTTGTTATGTAATGTTGCTATGTAAATCTGAAATTCTGGAAAAATGTTGCTATGTAATGTTTGTTGAAAGTAACTCTGGAGAAATGTTGCTTGTATTTAAATCTGAAATTCTTGTATGTTGAAAGATTACAACTGCAGCAAGATTACAATCTGTTGTATTGAAAAGATTATAATACATCTACAAAATGGTCATCAACTGCATATTTCTACTGCAGATTACAAAAGATGACAAGTGCATATTACAAAAGATTACAACTGCAGATTACAATACATCTACAAAATGGTCATCACTAAGAGGATATTTCAACTGCAGATATCTAACAAGATGAAAGAACTACATTTTTACTTCATTGTACTTCACAAAATGTTCAAATTAACTGCAGATTACATCACTAACAGTATATTTCTACTGCAGATTACAAAAGATGACAAAATATTCACTGCAGCTCACTAACAGTATATTTCAACTGCAGATCACAAAATGTTCAATATAACCTCAAATTAACTGCATATTTCTACTGCAGATTACAAAAGATGACAAAATGTTCACTGCACAACCCATTGTTCACTTCACATTAACTCTTACATTAACCCATTGTTCACTTCTAACAAAATGTTCACTGCACAAAATGTTCACTTCACATTAATGTGCTATTGCTGCACATTACTGTTGCTATTGACTCTCCATGGAGGTCTGAAAACTGAATTATTTGAGCCCCTTGGTGGTAGACATCCTACAATGTCATTAGCCCTTCCAGGTACATTGGCTAAATTATGTTGTATCAAATTTTTCCACTGGAACTCCTTGTGGTGTTGTATTGGAATCACTTGATTGTTGTGGTGCCTTCCTCCTTCCCCTTGAAACCTTTGGTCTCTTGTAAACATGGTTGGTACTCCTTGGTAGCTTTGCAGGTCTTGGTTCTTTTTGTGGCCTTGGTTCTCTTGTAAACCTTTGGTCTCTTTTTGTGGTCTTGAAACCTTTGGTCTCTTGTAAACATGGTTGGTACAAGCCGGCATCATTGAGGAGCTCCACTGTTTCCCCATTCTTCAAGTCATCAATCCAGTAGTACTTATAAACTCCCTCCAAATGGTTACTTTCAACTGTATAAGGTAAATCCAACAGACTAATAAAGTCTGGATCCACTTCAACAGCAACTGAACTACCCTTAAAATGGACCCTAAGCATGTACTTCCTGTATAATACAAATACCCTCAAAATAGCCTACAATAGCATACAATAGCAACTGAACTACACTAAAAATAGCCTACAAGTGCATACAATATCATACAATAGCATACAATTCAAATACACATAATAATAGCATATAATAACAACTGAACTTTCCTCAAAATGAACCCTAATTTCACATATAACAATACATATAACAATACAAATATCATACAATAGCATACAATTCAAATACACATAATAATAGCATATATTAGCATATAATAACAACTGAACTTCCCTCAAAATGAACCCCAATTTCACATTTAACAATACATATAACAATACAAATATCATACAATAGCATACATTTCATGCCACTATATGAACCCTAATTTCAGAACAAGTTTCCTCTTGCCCTAATTTCATAGATTCAACCCTAATTTAATAGCATACAAATACTCATAAAATAGCCCAGTATGAACCCTAATTTCATGCCACTATCTGAACCCTAATTTCAGAACATTGTTCGTGCCCTAATTTTATAGATTGGAACCATAATTTTATGCCACTGTTTGAACAAAATGATTCCAGTGTACAAATTAAGAGAAAATCCTAAAAACGTAACCTAAAAATGATTAAATTCATACATTAAAGATTACTTTCATACAGTGTACAATTTTAGGAAAAATCCTAATTCGTAACCTAAAAATGATTACAATGTACAATTTTAGGAAAAATCCTAATTACTTTCATACATTAAAGAAATACAAACAATTTCCAGTGTATAATTTATGGAAAATCCTGAAAAACGAAACATAATTACGAATAATTTCATACATTATAGGAAAAACATGGAAAACAAAAAAATTTGTACCTGGGTGTCGTGGATGCTTCGACTGAATGAAATCTGAAAGAAAGGGAAAAGATCGGTACTTCAGCGTGGTTATGCGAAAGAGAGAGAAGAGCGAGGTCGGTTTCATACCTGGGTGTTTGCTAGGACAACGAAGTACGGTGATGAGGGGAATTTCGACGGGAGAGAAGAGGGAGTGGAAGAGAGAGAGGTGGGTTTAGAATTGAGTTTCTGTTGGGAAGAGAGAGGGAGGGAAGAGAGAGGGTCGTTCAAAGAAGAGAGGGTAGTTTAGGGTTTTCTCACTTTAAGTTTAGTGCTCTGAGCACGTGAGGATTATTTTGGTCACAATTTACACCTAAAATCGGTCAACTGTTAGTCTTGGACGGAAAACGTCTGAAGTGGGGGGCGTTATACATTCATGTAAACATGTGGGATGCACCTTAAATAAGTGTAACCAAAGTGGGGTGCCACTCAAATTTTTTCTTTTTTATATAGAAAATACAATCTTATGACTTTTAGAATATTGTGACAATATAATATTTGTACATAATCCTTATAATATCCTCCCAGACTAAAAGCATGTCCTTCACTCCACTATTCGAAACCTTCATCAAATATACTATTATATTTAAAATATTTCTGACACATTAACGTACAGACCATCAAAATTTATGTGAGAAAGATATTAGTTGACTTGTGGCATGAGTCCATTTTTGTTTATACACTAAAGTTATGTGTAATGTTCACCGCCCACTAAAAAGATGACACATGACATTTTTATCCCGCACAATTACTTTGTAAGTGGCTTTGTTCATCTACCAAAGTGATTTTATGCCACGTGTTATCTTTTTAGCGGGATGTGAACCTTCCACCTAGTTTTGTTGGGTGAACACAAGCATGCTCTCAGGCCTCGTTTGGTGTGCGGAATGGAAGAAAAAAGAAATCGATTCCTTGTCATTTTCTATCCTTTGGAAAACTTTAATTCTCATTAATTTTCCTTTCCGATGTTTGGTAATGCTAAAGAATTTGGAAAGGAAAGTGACACTACAAAAAGGTATCTTTCTGGGATGCCCAAAATTCATCTTAAAAAGGCACAAATCAGTCCTAAATCGTAATTAAGACAAATTTTATGACGGTATGTAACAGCGCTATTAGGGTGGCGTGGCAAAAAGTTTTAGGACTGAAAATGCCGTCCTAATTTGATTTTAGGGCCGAAAAATCTAACCGTACCAAAAGAGTTTGAATTATTATATGTTTATGACGGTTTACTAAATTGTCCCAAAATAAAAGAGTTTGTGACGAATAACATTCGTCCTATAAAAATTTGCCAGCGTCACAAAAGAATATCGTTTATATATAGGACAATTACAAAACCGTCCAAAAAATAATGCTTATAAAATTATTGTTTGCATTTTTCAGCCATAAAATGTACAACTTAAATACACATATAACATAATTCATATGATCATGGCTGTTGTCGAGCTTGTCCTCAGACGTATCTCAAGGAGTCGGAGCTCCCATACAAAAAAAGCTCCTCGTGCTTGGTATGAGCATCTTAGTTCCTTCCTTATAACTCACAACTTTTCTAAGGACAAAGTCGACACCACATTTTTTATCAAATCCCTTAATGGCACACTTTTGTTAGTACAAATTTATGTCGATGACATTATCTTTGGTTCCACTAACAATGCACTTTGTATAGAATTTGCTAAAGTAATGTAGGATGAATTTGAAATGAGCATGATGGAGAACTATCCTTCTTTTTGGGTTTACAAATCAAACAAGGACCCAAAGGAACCTTCATCAATCAAGCCAAATATACAAAGGATCCCCTCAAACGCTTCGAACTTGACTCATCCAAATCAATGAGGACTCCTATGGCAACAACGACAAAACTTGATAATGATGAAGATGGTATCTCGGTCGACATTCGTAAGTATCGAGTCATGATCGAAAGCTTACTCTATTTAACTGCTAGCCGACCTGATATTATGTTTAGTGTTTGTCTTTGTGCACGATACCAAGCAAATTCAAAGGAATCACACTTATGTGCTGTAAAGCGAATTTTTCGATATCTCAAAGGCACCATTAATATGGGACTTTGGTATCCGAAATCTTTATCCTTTGAGCTTCATGGCTTCTCGGATACAGATTTTATCGGATGCAAAATTGACCGAAAAACTACAAGCGGTACATGTCAATTCCTTGGAAAATCCTTGGTATCGTGGTTTAGTAAGAAACAAAACTCTGTTGCTCTGTCAACCACTGAGACCGAGTATATAGCGGCCGGATGTTGTTGTGCACAAATTCTTTGGATGTCACAAACACTTGTAGACTATGGTATTTCTTCTACTTCCACTTCCATTAAATGTGATAATACTAGCTCGATAAATCTCACAAAAAATCCAATTTGTCACTCCCGCACGAAGCACATTGAGATTAGACACCATTTTCTTTGTGACCATCAGCAAAAGGGGGATATTCGCCTTGATTTTATTGACACTACTTATCAATTGGCCGACATCTTCACCAAACCACTTCCGGAGGATCGTTTCGTCTTTCTCTGCCAAGAATTAGGCATCATTCATCTTGACATTTAGCTCCCCTTAGACGGCATACCGACGGTGTATGGCGGCATACCGACGGCAGGTCAATTTGTGTTCACAACTAGCTTCTGTGCACAAGATCGATATACCGTCGGCATACACCGGTATGCCGACGGCATGCTGTTTGACGCGGACGCGGCCAGTCAACTCAGCATCGGGCCCCACCAAATCTTGCACCTTCCTTTATATGTCTTTTCAAACTCTCTCATTGACTACCCATCCTATCACTTCCTATCCCTCATTAATTCCCATCCCATCCCTTCAACTCCCTTCATTAATTAAATTCATCATTCATATTTTCAAAACTCCCCTCATTCATTACATTCATCAATTCTCCTCCAAACCCCCAACTCCTTCAATTCTTTTTTTTTTCCTTTTAAAAACCCAAACTTCTTCTTCTTCATCCTCTTCATCCTCCATCACTTCTCCCTCCTCCTTCTACCATCACCAATGATGCACTCGTCTGCATGTATTTCCTGTACTCCAAGAAGACTTTGGTCGTTTCCCAAGACTCTCCTCAATGTTTTTTTCTCTGTCCTGCCAGCGGGGAAACAATCCTTCAACTATGGCACTTTCATCACCCTTATCCTTGAGGCCATCGACGTAGATCTCTCACTCTGCTAGTCGGACGGCGTTTCCTCCTTTCTTGCTGTTTCCCGCTCTGCCCCTGGTGCATCAGCGTCTCGTGCTTCATCCTCCCATGAACCACCGGCCACTTTGTAAGCCCCTAGATTTCAAAAAAAATAGTTTTTTATAATTTTTAATAGCATTTATATTAATTTAAATACGTATTTGGTAGCGTATTTCGTATTCTCTTGGTTTCCAGAATGCTTTAAATTTTCCCAAAACTATAGGTTTTCTCCTTGATCGACATACCGCCGGTATACCGGTGTATACCGACGGCATACCACTCGGACATATTTTCTATACTTTAGATATTTTCGGTTTCTGATTTTTTTTCATGAATAGTATTTTGGATATTTTCGTGAATAGTGTTTAGATATTTTCGTGAATAGTGTTTAAGATATTTTCGTGAATAGTGTAGATGCACTCTATTATCCAATGGATAATTGGTTTTGTTTGAATGGCCATAATTGACCTAGACTTTCACATGGATCATGATCCAACGGCTAAGATTAATCCCCCTTCATATATATACCATTTCACTCTCTTTTCTCTCTCTTTTCATTCTCTTCACTCTCTCTTCATTTCTTCTTCCCTTCTCTTCCCTTGGAGCTTGCCAAGAGCTTGGCCTTGAGGTCTAGAGTGTAGTTTCGTACCCCTCTTGGTGGTGGAGTAAAGATTAGGTTTGGAGCTTAACCTAGGCAAGTACATCTTGCCAAATTCTTGAACAATAGTAATCTATTGTCATTTTTATTTTCCTTGGTATTCAATGCTTAGAATTTTCCTAAACTCATTTTGTGAAATACGTTTTCCTGATGATTCTCGTATATGTGCATGTTTCCAAAAAATTCGTTTAAGCAAGATTTGATTTTCTGTTAAAACCCAATAGTGACTTAGTAGAAAACTTGGTATCAAGAGTGATACTAGAGTTATCATCATGGATCTTGGTCACATATACATATATGGGGCCCTTACCTAGCTAGTATGCATGGATTTGAGTTTGGTGGCAATCGAGACTCGTTTCGGTGTTCCGAGAACCTCTGTTTTGGACTGTTTTGAGGTATTGATCTATCAAATCTTTGAATTTGTGAAAACTAATACTCCCATGTTGTAGGGAATTAAATTTCATGCGAATTTTGACTTTTAAAAATCCGAATTTTGATTTAAAACGAAGTTTTTATGGCCAAAATAAGTTTTGAGTTTTCAAGAATCAACTTTCTGTGACGGTTCGAAAAATCCGTCGGAAATTTGCGGAAATCCGTCGAAAAATCCGAACTTGCACCACTAAACTTGCTGTGACACTTCAGAAAATCCGTCGGTAAATCCGGTTAGGCTGTTTTTGAATTTTTATATATATTTTAATTGCTATAAAAATCTGGGAAAAATTGTATTTAAATACTATGTTAATTTAGCTAATTTATTATAATTTTTCCAGCATTTAATAAGTACTTTTGGTATTTTATAAAAATGGGAAAACATAACTCATTTTCAGGATACATATGTTTGCTCATTTTTAATAAATATTTATGAAGGTTTATAAATTCCAGATAAAATTAGTATAAATTTTTATAATTAACAAGGATCATTTTGGTAATTTATTTTATATAAAATTGAGCTTTTTGTCTATCTCAAAAATTATTGGAACACAGTGTACAGTTTGATTTATTTATTGAATAGTTACGACTTGCAATGATTTGTGTCGTTTTGAGTTATTATAGTATTGGACCTCACCCCGCACTAGTATAAAGACCATAAAAAGTTAGTTTGGGTATGGTGTCATCCCACATTGGTCTCCTATGCTAAAGTCATCATTTGGCTAGATGTCCAGTCAGAAAGTCGTATCACACAACTAGTGTCTTAGTGTTTAACTTAGTATAAAAACTAAGTTTATGTGTTATTTCTACAGTGACGAGTCACCAGGCATCTATAGCATTTCTATAACTGCTTTGCTTTGCTAAAGGCAAGTACTTCTACAAACTTTACATATTGTTACAACACTGAACTGTGATCCAATCATGTTAAATGCTGATCCTTGGGATAGCAAGTCAAATCTTCACATGTTGTATTATTTTCAGTCCCTACTATGTTTAGAACAGTTTTATATCTCTCACATGATTAGAATCTGGGTTATGGGAAAACTGATAGTTGAGTACGTGATCATACCCCCTTTATCGTACCGAACAAAGTTTTATTCTACATGTTACTGCGTCGTAGGCCTTTATCTCAAAGCTGTATTTGTGCGTATGTACATCTATCGCCTTTACAATTGTACAGAAGTATATTTTATTATGTGCCCCTGTACATTGTACACCTATTGACGATTACGTACCTGCTACAGTTTTAAACATTACATATACATCTGTCTTCATGACATATGTATCCTTTCCATGATAGATTATGTTATAACATGATTCCTGTTCATTTCATGTTTCGTATATTCAGTTTGCTAGAATCAGTACTTGCTTCCGTCCTGACAGGATAACGTTGTAGGTATACTTACTGAGGAGGAGTTGCTTTGTGATTCATATTATGAAGTTACTGCCGAGGACCAGGCTTTATGTTACGAGGATGTACCTGCGGGGAAACTTGTCTAGTTGTCTATTTACTTTGGGCTTTTGAGAGTAGTCATGTATTAGACTATGTATTTTGTGACTGGACCTGTATCCAGCTTTACATTTTGGACTTGTACTTGGATCTTATTGATATACGAGACGACTTTTGTGTTTGTGATATTTATGACTCTTTATTACATATAGAATTGTTAGCACATTTTAGTCTTATCTTGTTATCTTTAGAACAGCTTACTACGCTTTATCTCAAGCGTAGGCTGGACATGACTCGGCCCGGCCCAACAATTTGGGTAGCGGATCATGACATGTTTTTAGTGGTGGCCCATGCAGGTCCAGACTAAATTGTTTGGTTACGTCATTGTACCAAGCTTGCCTGCAATTAGAAACTTAAGGTAATTAGACAACACTAGGAATGACGCTTAGAACATCTAGAGGATTACTAGGATTGCAACATAGAAAACGCATCACATGTTCATTGTTACAAATTGGATTTTTTATTATTATTTATGATTGTTTACTTAAAAGAGTCCTTATAAGTCCTTTTATTTATTTAGATGGTGCTCACCCGCTCATCCCAGTATGTCACACCTGAGAATGGTACACTTTCTACCCAGTCGATTGACCAGTTGACCGATACACCTCCACCTACTATACTCCCCCACTCCACAAATTCACCAACCCAAATGCCTCCACCACCTTCCACATCACAGTCCCAGCATTACCCGATACTTCCACCACCACCTATTACTATATATGTCCAGGCTTCCGTCACACTCGACGGGAACCAATTGCTCACTCTGATCCAGGGGTTCCTAACGACCCATCAGGAGCAGACCACCCTACTCCGTCAGAGCATGAAGCGTTCTGAGGAGCGTACCGTGATCCCGCCACCTGTAGAGCCACGATAGAGAGCAGGGACAATCAAGGACTTCATGGGTCTGAACCCGAAGGAGTTCTTAGGGACTGAGGGCATAGTAGTAGCAGATGACTGGCTAGACTCGGTAGAGAGAAAGTTCCTTGGAGCTAGGTTGCCAAGTGACCTCCAGGTCGAGGCAGCAGGATTTCTGCTGATAGACTTGGCAGGAGTTTGGTTCCGGAATGAGCCGCTATTCGTGAGAGGGAGGGCCACTTGGGATCAGTTCAAGACCCAATTCAAGAAGAAATTCTTCTCGACCACTACTAGGGTAACCACGGGGCTACGATTCCAGAACATCCAGCAGGGGAACCGTTCTGTTGACGAGTATGCAGCGGAGTTTAGTCGTTTGAGCCATTTCGCTCATAGTCTAGTTGCAGACCCAGAGGAGATGACACGTAGGTTTTGCCATGGTCTAGTTCCAGACATTGGCATTCTTATAGTGGCAAACGGTACGACTGACTACTACCAGAGCCTAGAGTTAGACCGGAGCATAGAGGAGCGTCTTCAGTCTTGCAAGAGGCCGGGTCCTGTACACCATGAGGGACCCTCCAGGCGTCAGGCTTTCCAGCAGAGAGCACCGACGCTGCATCAACAGACATACCGTCCTTCCACACCACATCACCCAACCCCGCCAGTTAGAGCCCCGGGACCCCGGCAGCAGAAGGGAGGTGTGTGTTCATTCTGTAGAAGGCCAGGGCATGACTTCGCCATCTGCAGGAAGAGGTTGGGGCAGTGTTTAGTTTGTGGTTCTACCACCCATCAGCTTCGGGACTGCCCAGTAGCAAGAGTACCAGGTGCCAGACCATCGACTAGAGGACCGTCGCTTCCGACTCAGCAGCAGAGGTTTGGGCAACATCTGCAGCAGCAGAAGGGACCCCAGGGGAAGTCTTAAAGTCTGGCTCTTGAGCCGGAGCAGGTTTCGAAGCCCGATTATTTGACTGACGTCATCACAGGTCATGTTTATTTGCATACTTTTCTAGCTCTATGCTTGTTTGATTCTGGTGCATCGCATAGCTTCCTGTCATTAGAGTTTATGCATAAACACCACTTAGTAGCAATACCTACCGAGGAGATGAGTAGAGTAATGACGGGAGGCGGACCAGTGCCCATTAGAGCTATCTATCGATGCTCTATTACTATAGCTGGAAGAGAGTTTAGGGGACGATTCTTTGTGATGCCACTCCCCGGGTATGATATCATATTAGAGATGGACTGGCTTAGCTATGCCCATGCAGCTATAAACTGTCATGAGGGTAGTATTCTGTCCAGTCCTCCAAACACGGCACCATTCAGTGTCAGGAGGACAGGGCCGAAGATCAGCCTAGAGCCGAACTGTTGTGCGACAGTTGGGGAGTTAGCACCGCCACACCCTATCATTAGGGAGTTTATGGATGTATTCCCAGAGGATCTTTCAGGACTTCCGCCTGATAGAGATGTGGAGTTCACCACAGATTTAGTACCGGGTTTATCACCAGTATCTCGGGCTTGCTATAGAGTGAACCCCAAGGAGGCCGTAGAGATGAAGGAGCAGATTGATGACATGTTGAAAAAGGGTTTCATTCGATCTAGTGTTTCTCCATGGGGAGCGCCAGTGCTCTTTGTGCCTAAGAAGGATGGTACAGTTCGGTTGTGTATTGACTACCGGGCCTTGAATACCATCACCATTAAGAACAAATATCCTCTGTCCAGGATAGATGATTTGTTCGACCAGTTGAGTGGGGCGAAGGTGTTTTCCAGTATAGATTTGAGATCCGGATACCACCAGGTGAAAGTCAGGGCTGCAGACATCCAGAAGACGGCGTTCAACACGAAGTACGGGCAATACGATTACGCCAGTTGTTTTTATGAATTTGATGAATAAGACATTTCACCAGTATCTGGATAAGTTCATCGTAGTATTTATTGATGATATCCTGATATGCTCGAAGACGTCGGAGGAGCACGCAGAGCACTTGCGGACAATTTTGGGGATTCTGAGGCAGGAGAGGTTGTATGCCAAATTGTTGAAGTACGAGTTCTTTTTGGACCGAGTGGAGTTTCTCGATCATATAGTCACTGGAGAGGGGATCTCAGTGGATCCCAGGAAGATTGCTGCCATTGAGACATAGAAGGCTCCGACATCAGTTTCTGAGATCAGGAGCTTTCTGGGTTTAGCCGGCTATTATAGGAAGTTCATCCAGGACTTTGCTAGGATAGCTGAACCCATGACAAAACTGACGCGGAAAGATGAAGAGTACATCTAGTCAGAGGACTGCCAGGCAGCATTTGAGGAGCTGAAGAGGAGGCTGACGACCGCTCCAGTTCTGACATTACCTTCAGGATCTGGAGGTTTCACCATATACAGCGATGCTTCGGGAAAGGGGCTAGGATGTGTCCTACAGCAGCATGGGAAAGTAATTGCTTATGCATCTAGGCAATTACGGACTCATGAGCGAAACTATCCTACCCATGACCTAGAGTTAGCTGCGGTGATCTTTGCACTCAAGTTATGAAAATATTACTTATACGGAGAGAGTGTGGAAATCTTTACTGACCACAAAAGCTTGAAGTATGTGTTTACGCAGAAAGAGCTGAACATGAGGCAAAGTTGATGGTTGGAGTTGATGAAGGACTTCGACATCGATTTACAGTATCACCCCGGGAAGGCAAATGTGGTGGCGGATGTGCTGAGCAGGCATCCGATGGCATGGTATCTGATGATAGATCGTCATTTGTAGGAAGATCTGGAGAAGCTCGGTATCGAGATAGTTCGGCCAGGATCAGTGATACAGATGATGGAGCTTGATATTCAGTCAGGTTTGATGGGACAGATCAAGGAGGCACAGTCTACAGATGAGAGCCTTCGCAAACTTCGAGCCTAGGCTTTAGCTGGATTGCTGGATGACTTCACCATAGCAGATGATGGATCCTTGAGGCATGGCAGCCGGTTATGCGTGCCGAAGGGAGAGCTGATAAAGGCAGTCTTACAGGAGGCGCATAGATCGCAATATTTTATTCATCCTGGTGCCAACAAGATGTACCGTGACTTGCGAGAACATCTTTGGTGGCACGGGATGAAGAGAGATGTATCATATTTCATTTCGAGATGCCTAATTTGCCAGCAGGTCAAGACGGAGCGCCAGAGGCCAGCTGGTCTGTTGCAGCCGTTATCCATTCTCGAGTGGAAGTGGGAACACATTACGATGGACTTCATCTCAGGGCTTCCTCGTTCCCAAGGAGGGAAGGATGCCATTTGGGTCATCGTAGACAGGATGACGAAGTGTGCGCACTTCATACCCTTCAAGGTGGGGCTTTCCACCGAGAAGTTGACAGAGCTATACATGCAGCAGATAGTTCGCTTGCACGGAGTACCAGTGAGCATCGTATCGGACCGGGATAACATATTCACGTTCCACTACTGGTGGAGCTTGCAGGAAGAGTTGGGCAGTCGGCTCAAGTTCAGTACAGCGTACCATCCGCAGACAGATAGGCAGTCCAAGAGGACGATACAGACGCTAGAGGACATGCTGAGGACTTGTGTGCTGGACTTTGGCGGGTCATGGGAGAGCCATCTGCACTTGATAGAGTTTTCATACAACAACAGCTACTAAGCTAGTATCGGTATGTCTCCTTTCGAGGCACTATATGGACGACGATGCCGTACACCGTTCTTTTGGGACGATGTTGGGGACAAAGTTATGCTTAGGCCAGAGATGATCACGGATGCAGCAGAGAAGGTCGGGATGATCAGAGACAGGCTCAGAGTCGCCCAGGACAGGCAGAAATACTGGGCCGATGCTAGTCGCAGACCGATGGCGTTCGTTGTCGGAGATATGGTGCTAGTGAAGATATCACCTACTAGAGGGACGATCCGGTTCGGACGATGAGGCAAGTTGAGCCCCAGATACATCGGGCCGTTCGAGATACTTGGCAGGATCGGAGAGATAGCTTACAGGGTTGCACTTCCACCCAATCTAGCAGGAGTTCACGATGTCTTTCATGTGTCTCAGCTGAGGAGATATGTTCCAGACCCCAGCCATGTGCTAGACCATTCAGAGTTGGAGATCGGACCGAGCCTTGCAGTCACTGAGCAGCCAGTGGAGATATTGGACAGGAGGGAGAAGAGGCTGAGGAACAAAGTCATACCCTTAGTACGAGTAGCTTGGAGCCGTCACTCTCCGGGTGAATCTACTTGGGAGAGGGAGTCGGACATGAGGGAGAGATATCCTTACTTGTTCGACCCAACAGCTGCGAGGGAACCACCCGTTCCTGCTTGATACCCTAGAGGTTAGTCTTAATAGTAGCCTTAGTCATTTGTTTGCATTGCTTGCTATGTTAGAATGTTTGTAGAGTCTTCTATCCTTGTGAATTTCGAGGACGAAATTTTTCAAGGAGAGAAGATTTGTAAGCCCCTAGATTTCAAAAAAAAATAGTTTTTTTTATAATTTTCAATAACATTTATATTAATTTAAATACGTATTTTGTAGCGTATTTCGTATTCTCTTGGTTTCCGGAATGCTTTAAATTTTCCCAAAACTATAGGTTTTCTCCTTGATCGGCATACCGTCGGTATACCGGTGTATACCGATGGCATACCGCTCGGACATGTTTTCTACACTTTAGATATTTTTGGTTTCTAATTTTTTTCATGAATAGTGTTTCAGATATTTTCGTGAATAGTGTTTAGATATTTTCGTGAATAGTGTTTAAGATATTTTCGGGAATAGTGTAGATGCAATCTATTATCCAATGGATAATTGGTTTTGTTTGAATGGCCATGATTGACCAAGACTTTCATATGGATCATGATCCAACGGCTAAGCTTAATTCTCCCTTAATATATATACCATTTCACTTTCTCTTTCCTCTCTCTCTTTTCATTCTCTTCACTCTCTCTTCATTTCTTCTTCCCTTCTCTTTCCTTGGAGCTTGCCAAGAGCTTGGCCTTGAGGTCTAGAGTGTGATTTCGTACCCCTCTTGGTGGTGGAGTAGAAGATTAGGCTTGGAGCTTAACCTAGGCAAGTACATCTTGCCAAATTCTTGAACAATAGTAATCTATTGTCATTTTTGTTTTCCTTGGTATTCAATGCTTAGAATTTTCCTAAACTCATTTTGTGAAATATGTTTTCCTGATGATTCTCGTATATGTGCATATTTCCAAAAAATTCGTTTAAGCAAGATTTGATTTTCTGTTAAAATCCAATAGTGACTTAGTAGAAAACTTGGTATCAAGAGTGATACTAGAGTTATCATCATGGATCTTGGTCACATATACATATATGGGGCCCTTACCTAGCTAGTATGCATGGATTTGAGTTTGGTGGCAATCGGGACTCGTTTCGGTGTTCCGAGAACCTCTATTTTGGAGTATTTTGAGGTATTGATCTATCAAATCTTTGAATTTGTAAAAACTAATACTCCCATGTTGTAGGGAGTTAAATTTCATGCGATTTTGACTTTTGAAAATCTGAATTTCGATTTAAAACGAAGTTTTTATGGCCGAAACAAGTTTTGAGTTTTCAAGAATCAACTTTCTGTGACGGTTCGAAAAATCTGTCGAAAATCCACGGAAATCCGTCGAAAAATCTGAACTTGCACCACTAAACTTGCTGTGACACTTCAGAAAATCCGTCGGTAATCTGCAGTAATCCGCCGGATAATCCGGTTAGGCTGTTTTTGAATTTTTATATATATTTTAATTGCTATAAAAATCTGGAAAAAATTGTATTTAAATACTATGTTAATTTAGATAATTTATTATAATTTTTCCAGTATTTAATAAGTACTTTTGGTATTTTATAAAAATGGAAAAACAGAACTCATTTTCAGGATACATATGTTTGCTGATTTTTAATAAATATTTATAAAGGTTTATAAATTCCAGAAAAAATAGTATAAATTTTTATAATTAACAATGATCATCTTGGTACTTTATTTTATATAAAATTGAGCTTTTTGTCTCATCTCAAAAAATGTTGGAACACAGTGTACAGTTTGATTTTTTTATTGAATAGTTACGACTTGTAATGATTTGTGTCGTTTTGAGTTATTATAGTATTGGACCTCACCCCGCACTAGTATAGAGACCCTAGAAAGTTAGTTTGGGTATGGTGTCACCCCACATTGGTCTCCTATGCTAAAGTCATCACTTGGCTAGGTGTCTAGTCAGAAAGTCGTATCACACAACTACTGTCTTAGTGTTTAACTTAGTATAAAATCTAAGTTTATGTGTTATTTCTACAGTGACGAGTCACCAGGCATCTATAGCATTTCTATCACTGTTTTGCTTTGCTAAAGGCAAATACTTCTACAAACTTTACATATTGTTACAACAATGAACTGTGATCCAACCATGTTAAATGCTGATCCTTGGGGTAGCAAGTCAAATCTTCACATGTTGTATTATTTTCAGTCCCTACCATGTTTAGAACAGTTTTATATCTCTCACATGATTAGAATCTGGGTTATGGAGAAACTAATAGTTGAGTACGTGATCATGCCCCTTTTATCGTACCGAGCAAAGTTTCATTCTACATGTTATTGTGTCGTAGGCCTTTATCTAAAAGCTGTATTTATGCGTATGTACATCTATCGCCTTTACACTTGTACGAAAGTACATTTTATCATATGCCCCTACACATTGTACACATATTTATGATCACGTACCTGCTACAGTTTTAAACATTACATATACATCTGTCTTCATGACATATGTATCCTTGCCATGATAGATTATGTTATAACATGATTCATGTTCATTTCATGTTTCGTATATTCAGTTTGCTAGAATCAGTACTTGCTCCTGTCCTGACAGGATAACGTTGTAGGTATACTTACTGAGGAGGAGTTGCTTTGTGATTCATATTATGGAGTTACTGCCGAGGACCAGGCTTTATCTTACGATGATGTACCTGCGGGGAAACTCGTCTAGTTGTCTATTTACTTTGGATTTTTGAGAGTAGTCATATATTAGACTATGTATTTTGTGACTGGACCTGTATCCAGCTTTACATTTTGGACTTGTACTTGGATCTTATTGATATACGAGACAATTTTTGTGTTTGTGACATTTATGACTCTTTATTACATATAGAACTGTTAGCACATTTTAGTCTTATCTTGTTATCTTTAGAACAGCTTACTACGCTTTATCTCAAGCGTAGGCTGGACATGACTCAGCCCGGCCCAACAATTTGGGTAGCGGATCGTGACACACTTCTCCTACAGCGCCATCTTCTGCGCCTCCTCCATCCGATCGTTTCATGCCGTCGACCCAACAGCATTTTGACATGCGCATGGCTCAGGCGGAGGAGCAGATGAGGGCCAACACCCGCGGCCTTGGGAATCTTATCCAGAGTCGCTTCCATGACCAGGCTTACTTCATCCAGCGGACTCTTCAGGACCGCAATGCTTATCTGGATCTTAACCTTCAAGATCCTCAATACCAAGGTTCCCGCTTCTCTAACCCCAATGCTTACGGATTCATGTACCCGAATGGTGTGGATCCCTTCAGTGCTTTTCACGCGACTCGGGACGGGGAGGACGATGATCCGGCGGATGAGTAGTTGCGGGCTCCTGTTGGTGGTGGTCGAATAAATTTGGTGTCGTTTTAGTGTTTGTCCTTTGAGGTCCTTCGGGGACCACTAGTATGGTTTTATGTCTTGTGTGGTCCTACGGAGACTGTTTTATGTCTTGCTCTGTCTTGCCTTACTGTCACGCCCCAGAACCAGAATACTGGAGAGCGGGGGAATGACTCAGCCAGCTACGTATTACGGGTAGATGAATACCGTATAATACGATCAATGCTGTCTACAAGACGAGGGGGTGCATACTACATGAAAGTCTCACTATGGTCATTTCACATCTATTGTCTCAATCATTCAAATAAGAAACAGAAATAGAGAACATGTGAGATAAAGCAGTAAGGCGTCCCAAACGCTCTGTCAAAATGTTCTTGATATCTGGCTTTACAAAACATAGCCAGATTGATGTAGCAAAAGTATACACAATTGTTATCAGCTGCAGCCTGACTTTAGTTACAATTATGTAAAAAGTAAGTACGAGACGATCCGACTAACATGTCGGTGCCAAACGGCAAAGTATAAAGTAGATAACAAAACGAGCGGGGAAGTAAGAAACCCACTCGAGTCCTCCTGCGATCATCCCTCTAGTGTTGACCATCTTGGAGGTAGAAGTAAGCTGAGTCCTCGGGAACCGGCTCTAAATCTGGCCATGCAAAACCAGAGAGGTTAGACCTCTAATAGCAAGTACCACAAGGAAGCACGACATGAGAACTAAAACCAGTAATATGAAATATGATAAATAGATCTCTGCTTGCTACTAGGATTCACATAACATCACGACACTTCGAACCAACCTCCCAACCAAACAAGGACAGAAGTTGGCCCGTCATGTCCTGACATTCTGATCATCCCAGTTAAGTAACAGAGTAGGTACAGTACACAAACAAACCATCTTGAACGGCCAATCAACTACTACGGCTTGCTATTGTGAGTCCCAAGTTATCCTGGAATTATGCAAATAGGGATTCCTCAGTTCTTACTATGTGCAAGCAAGGCTAGTCTATCCAATCAATCAATTGCGCCAATCATGTAGTTAGACGAGTCCCAGCGGGACGCCCGCCGTTAATATAGCATGTACAATAATATAAGCAGATACTGTTCCCTGCCCGTGTGACAGATTTACAGTATCTGTGGGAACCAGCCGGCCCGTCGGGCACTTAATAGTCCCAAGGGGGTTGCCATGTAAGAACTCGGAAATCCATTCTCTCCATGCCATCATTATTTTATTTAACTTAATAGTCTCTACGTTGAGTGAAGTTCCATGCCGTGGATCATGGTCATTCAAATGAGTACTTTCGTACGGGGTACGATATGCGCAACTCTACAACGATACCCGTGCGGCTAGGTTGTAGGTTTTACATAGCGTGATGCAACAATCAAATCTGACCACGGAGTAATCATGCCTTGACCATAAAGTACACATGCTGTTTTTGTAAGATAGATAAATAACTAAATAAATAAATAATTTGAAGCCTGCATGTGCCTGTATGCCAATATTCGGGATTGGCTAATCGAGTACAATAGTTCATTACATGAACGTGTCTCATTCATTTCATTCAATAAGACGACTAGCCAGTCTCTTAGTTCCAACTAGGAACGCATGATCAATTTTAGTCAAGATAACCATTATCCTCAATGGTGACAAGGCATGAAAGTCAAATAGTATTCAGTGGAGTCGAGTCTATAACTCTCAGGGTTAGTTCCAGTAAATCGGGGTATCTATAACTCAATTCACGACACATGGTACATCCCACGTAACAATCTATATTTAACAGAAATATTAACATATCATGATCATATCAAGTTTTATGCAAAAAGGCGTAAGGATATAAATGGACGTTAAACATCTAATAAGATATCAATATACAAGACTATAGAAGATCCAGGGTAAGCAGGCTACTCTCATGTCAGCCTACACTCATGTCAGCATACGCTCAGGTCAAGCTACGCTCAAGCCAGCGTACGCTCGGGTCATGCTACGCTCAGGTCAAGCTAGCGTATACAAGTCATACGCTTCCAAAAGGCAGCGTATGAACTCCATACGACTCCTTACTATCCAAGCTAGCGTACGCAAGTCATACGCTCCCAAAAGGCAGCGTATGGACTCCATACGACTCCTTACTATCCAAGCTAGCGTACGCAAGTCATACGCTCCCTAAAGGCAGCGTATGGACTCCATACGACTCCTTACTATCCAAGCTAGCGTACGCAAGTCATACGCTCCCAAAAGGCAGCGTATGGACTCCATACGACTCCTTACTATCCAAGCTAGCGTACGCAAGTCATACGCTCCCAAAAGGCAGCGTATGGACTCCATGCGACTCCTTACTATCCAAGCTAGCGTATACGCTCCCAAAAGGCAGCATATGCAAGACACACGCTACCTAAAAAGGTAGCGTATGGACTCCATACTGTGCTGCGCTAAAGAGCGCGCACAGCTCAGTGGCACAAGCTAAAAAGCTTGCACACTGCTCACTGTCTTCTCCAAAACAGCATGAACTCCGTGGTTGAACCCAAAGCTTCAAAAGTCCATAACTTGGTCAAAATAAGTCCGAATCCAACTTTGCAAAGGTCAAAATTGGGTAGAATGAAATCCTCTACAACATGAAACCATCAAAACTTAAAAACACAGAAGTTTAATAGATCAAAACCCCCAAAATCCGAAAATAACTCATATCTAGATCTACAAAGATTAAGACTTCGAAATGAAAAATGTCAAGTTCTAAACTCTCTTAGAATCACGAGGAAAAGAGAATGGAGCCATAAAAATGGGTCCTCATGAAGAAGCAAGATGTACTTGCCTATGGGTTTGGTAGGTGGAGAGAGTAATGAAGAAGAAGAAGAGGAGTAATGGTGAGAATGAGTAATGAGGAGAGAATGGAGAGGGTGGCTTTAAATATGGAAGGGGTGGTAGGTGGGAGCTAATGGGCCGGGTCCAATGGGTCGGGTTGTAGGGGATCCAACCAAGGCCAACCCGAACCCAAAGCCTAGCTAAAGCAGAGAATAAAAGCAGGAAATAAAGTGCAGAAATAAAATTGCAGAAATATAATTGCAGGAAATAAATTAACATAAAAATTTAAAGAGCAGATTAATTAATTAACATGAAATTAAAGGAATTTAAATACAGGATAATACATGATAAATATTAAATAAATACATGATAAATACTAAATAAATACACATGAGTTGTACATGTATAAAAATATGCATTTTAGGAACGGGGAGTGACACTTACTCTCGTGAAGGAGAGTTTATCTTTTTTTATGCAGTATCAATCATGTACCCTCCTCTTTCAAAATCTAATATATGCATGCTTTTGTTCTCTTTAAAGCTTTTATTATTTATCGCTATAATTTATTATTTTCTATCTTTGATTAAGTGACAAAGGGGGAAAAAATATATTGAGGGGGAGTAGTCTACCTACGGGGGAGTCACTCCCTGAAGATGCTATCTCTCTGTTTTGTCAATTATCAAAATGGGGGAGATTGTTGGCACAGTTTATTTTGATAACATTAACAGCATCTTCGTAGTCTAGTCTTCTCTGTATTTCAGCTAACAGATAATCTTTCAAAGCTCTCCTACAAAAAGATCTGTGCATTCAAGCCGAGTCATTCAAGCCTCATGGAAGTTCCTAAAAGAAGACTAAAGAAAAGACCAGCGCACCTTAAAGACAGCTCTCAAAAGATTCAAGATTTTGAGTCTGTACAAGGTCTAGGTCTTTCTGTATAAATACCTAAGGTTGGATGACAAACATAAAGCTCTTCTATTTATCAGTCAAAAATCAATGTCTAAAGAAACGGCATACCGACGGTATACCGCTGTGTACCGACGATATACCGTTTCTGAGCCACAAAACGTTCTGTGACGAACTTCGGCATACCGACGGCATACAACAGTATACCGACGGTATACCGTTTTGTGAGTCACAAAATGTTCTGTGATGAACCTCGGCATGCCGACGACATACTACAGTATACCGATGGTATACCATTTAGTAAGCCACAAAATGTTCTGTGACGAACTTCGGCATACCGACGGCATACGACAGTATACCAACGGTATACCGGTTTGTGAGCCACAAAATATTCTGTGACGAACATCGGTATACCGACGGCATACCGCTGCATATCGACGGTATACCGCTTCATCTGACTTGATTTTTGAATGGACAAATACTAGCATTAAATGCTCCTAACGGATATAATTATTATCGTTACTGTTCGAAATGGAATACTGACGGTATGCCGGTCCATACCGACGGTATGCCGTCTGGGTTATGTTCAGGAGCATTAAAAGCTACCTACTCTTGGTTTTCTATATAAATGGATTCCTTCCTCCATTGAAGGCCATCCACTTAAGCCATACATTTCTCAACAACCAAGAGCTCCACCATTATTACTCTACCCAAGCTTTTAATTGTCATCCAATCCAAAAGTGCTAGAGTATTCAAGAGTTGTATTTTTCGATCTTCAAGTGTTGTAGAAGATCAACAGTTTCTTTTTCTTTTGAAGTTAACGAGCCTTCGTAAGAAAACTCGTGTGTAAGAAGTTGGCGAGTTCTTCGGATCCAAACTCGTGTTGAAGTTGGCGAGTTCTTCGGATCCAAACTCGTGTGTACTATTTACTCAATAGTGGATTCAAGCCGGAGAGAGTTCCGGGACTGGATTGCCTCTAGGGAGGAGACCATGATACATCGAGTGTTTGATTTTCTCACTCTCTCTTATTTTTCTTCAGTGATATAGCTTACTTGTGTTTAGTTTTATTTTATTTTCCTATTCACCCCCCTCTAGGGTTCTACAAGTTCAACTTCTAACTGGAAATACAAAAAATGGAGAAGCAGCTTGAAGAATCACAAAGATAAAAAAATCAAACATAAATTGTAGCCACGAGAGAAAATCAAACATAAGAATCACAGAGAAAAACCAATTTAATAAGTTGATAGTTGGCAAATTACCTGAACGATGTACTGGATTGTTGACAAAATAGTTAAGTATTTAGGAACATGGCCATAACTTCCTCTTTGAGCTCAGTCCTAAGCTCACTCTTGACCGCCTCAATCTCTTTCTTATGCCGGGCCTCTTGCTCCTCACGCTATTTTCTTAATGTGTCAGTCTCTTCTATTAACTTCTCCGTATTTTCTCATAACTTTTCAGCATCTTCTCACAGTTGTACAATCTCAGCATTTGTTGCTTGTTGAATCTTAGTCTGATGAGCTGCTAAGGATGTTGATCCTTTACTGCTTACACCTACTCCTCGACCTAAAACTCGGCCATGCCCATCTTGTCCAATTACTTTCCTATAAATATTATTCAATTGCTCCTCATTATCTCGTTCTTCAGCTGTTAGCTCTTCAATTCTCCTTTCTAACATTTTCTATTGCATTCAATTCTCCTCATTATCTACTACACGGGCAATAGATATCGACCGTATCAGCATTCTTAGTTATATATGCAAATTTAAGAAATGCTTCGACCCCATCCTTGTATGCCTTTGAATTCCAATCATGTGATGCAATCCAACGCTTATCCATATCACTTTCAAAAAATTTTATCACCTAGCACCATCCAAAATATATATATATATATATATATATATATATATATATATATATATATATATATATATATATATATATATATATATATATATATATATATTCAGAATAATAGTTGTATTTTATTGTTTCAAGAATTCAATTTGAAATTTCTATTTGAGACAAAGGGAGGCAAAAAGCTTGAGGCAGCAACTATATAACTTTCTAATAATTAAAATACAGAGGCAAATTAGAGTTAAAAATTATATAACTTGAGGCAGCAACGATATAAGTCTTATCCATTTCAGTTTCCAAAAAAATATATTTTCTAACAAATTAGAGTTAAAATTCTTATGCAATATATCAAGCAGAGACAAATTTAATAATAGAGCAAACACTTACTAGTAGCCATGTACGAATGTGCCCAAGAAGAAGAAATAAATAAGCATATATATAACAATTGATTATGACTTACTAGCTAGAAAAAGGAAAATAGTATCACAAGGTTGATTATGACTTACTGACATGGAACTAACACATGGCACAAATAACCAATTTCAACTGAAAAGCTCAAGCATGCTTCACAAATGTCGATTTTCAATAAAATACAAAGCAAGCAATTCATCAGCAAAAAGTCTCAAGTATTCAAGTTCTATATGCATTGACCATTCACATAATATTATTATGCTTGATACAAACTAAGTTGCATGTCAGAAAATACTTGATACTCACTAATATTAATTTTCATATTACAACTAGCCATTAATAAGTGGAAATAAACTATTCTTGTACACTAGTTCAAGCTGGATAGTCGTGGAACCAAATCTAACTATAGAATTTCTATAGACTGGTAAGAATCAACAAATGAGGACATTACTTGTAACTTTGGTATCATAAGTCAAACAGGTTGCATCGAACCGAATTGGAAAAATAGGTCCAATTGTAGTTTAGATTGGTTACCTTGCCTGTTACAGGTCAGATGATTATAAAGCAGACAAACAACTTTGCCAGTATGTGAAAGGTCCCAATGGTTAGCATATGCATTCTCACACATCCACAACCTTAGACATTACTAACTACGTGACTCAAACCATTAGAAGGTACCATCATGAGCATAACAAACTCAAAGTGAGACAAGGCAGTATAGAACAGTTCATCATTCTCCTATTACAACCCAATGCGCCCTCTTGTGTACAGTAAATGGCTATATTTTTAGACCATAACAGGTAAACAAATTCATATGAAAACCGAGAAGTCATGTATAACACTAGAAAGATTTCAAAATATACATAATGAGAAAAACATAAACTTCATGGGAAAAGTATTTATACGAGCATCCAAAATAGACTGGCAATCTCATATAAGATATAATAATGAAAAACTAGGAAGCTGCACATATAAATAGACTGACAGTCCCATACAAATTGTACAACTATTTTGAACTTGAGCACATGGACCAAGCTGCACATATTTTATTATATCAACAAACATACAATAAATGACCAAAATGTGCAACCAATTAAAATACATATGCAATGAACCCACATATGATCTCGTACTTGCTAAATTCAATCTACAATACAAATGCAATTAGCCATCATAAAATCCATGGCTAACACTCAAATTAATTTTGAGTGTTAGCCATAACAATCAGTTTGAATGTTCGCCATAACAATCAGATAGATCTCTCAAGCTAAATAGCAGCAAATGTAGACGCTCAAAAATACACTGGCACATCAAAAACAATATTGTCTGTCATAACGTACTCATATAGCACATTGAATATTATACCACAAACCAAAAAAAAATCTAGTTCACAACCCCAACACATGCACTACCAAATATATTTTATTTTATAAAGATAATTAATAACCCCAAACTTCTACTCAACAAAAATATATCTAGTTCAGGCTCTCTCCCAACTGAGCTATCCCCGCATATTTTTGAAACTTATAATTCCTACATGAACGCATAATCACAATAATTTGACAAATTAAAATCTACAAAGAACATAGCGAGGTTCAAACTCATCTTCACTTATAATATGTTTAACATCAATCCAGGTTGGGAGTAATTATGTTTAAAATCCCACAAATTTCCAAGGATGAATTAATGTTTATTTAAAAAATCTAATTTTTCACAAATAAATCAACTGTGTCCATATTGTGTCATGTTCCTGTACATGCAAGATAGTCCATGGGAGTTGTGCTTCAAGATATGCATGGACATGGACACGGACTTGACACGACACAACAAATGACAATGTGCACCTATTTTGGTGTTCTATCATATTTTTGCCACCAAATAATTTTCTCAATAAACTGATACACTTCATAAATCCAAATTTTTCCAAAAGAAAAACGATCACCTAAATAACTGATCATGCATGCAAAAATTGGGAGCAAAAACTAAGATAAAAACATGCAGCCTGTACTAAACAGTGTGACATGTAAATAATTCAAAAATTTTGGTAAATAATCCTAAAAATATTTTTGGTAAATAATCTTGTATAAACAGTGTGACATGTAATTAAATTCGAGCAAAAAATTGATAAATAACTCTTATTTTAGACAAGTAATCAATTTCGAGCAAATGTTGACCAAAAAATTGGTAAATAATCTAGCACAAAATAACATGCAGCCGTGTAATCTGTGTAAAATACTCAAATTTTAAGCAAAAAAATTTGAGTAAACAGTGCAAACAGTGTAAAACACTCAAATTTCAAGCAAATAATCTCGGACAAAATAACATGCAGCCGTGTAAACAGGGTAAAACACTCAAATTTTAAGCAAAAATTTGAGTAAACAGTGTAAAACCCTCAAATTTCAAGCAAATAATCTAGGACAATTACATGCAGTCGTGTAAACAGTGTAAACACTCAAATTTCAAGCAAAAAAATAAGTAAACAGTGTAAAACACTCAAATTTCAAGAAAATAATCTATGACAAAATAACATGCATCCAAAAATTAGGACAAAGAATAAAAAATTTTGGTAAAAAAATCTAAAGATTGGAGAAAATATACCAAGCAGCGGCACTGGAGCACCTAGGGTTGAAAGATCGGACAGAGAGAGCAATGGTCGGAGAGAGAGAGAGAGAGAGAGAGAGAGAGAGAGAGCAGCAGCAGCAGCATCACTGGAGCACCTAGGTCGGGGAGAGAGAAAGCAGCAGCACCTAGTTTTTTTATCGGAGAGAGAGAGAGAGAGAGAGAGAGAGAGAGAGAGAGAGAGAGAGAGAGGGGTTGTTTTGATATTGAGCAAGTGTTTTGATTGAATAGGTTTCTGAAAGTTTTGGGATGGACGATCTAGATTAAGCCATCCGATCGAACGGTCAAGATGGAGATATGTGGAGGTAAACTTTTTCTCCATAAAATTTGGCAATTAGCCGCCAAATGTTTGGCACTCCCGTCGAGCTATTTGGGACGGTAATATAAATTTTTTGGAACATAAATTTTTATTAGTCCCAACTAGTGATCCATTTTTGCAATATGTCCCAAAAAATAGAACTTTTTGTTACTAAAAATATAGCCGTCCCTAGAACTATACTTTTAGGACTTTTTATACTAGTGTTCCTACTTCCTAATAGTATCGTCCCAAAAAGACACTTTTTTTTGTATCATGAATACTTCAATGTGGGAAAGTAATTCCTTGCTTGGATGGATGGAATCACTTTTCCTCCTAATTTTTTTTTCTATTGGAAATCACTTTCCTTTCCTCCTCAATTTTTTTGACATCCAAAAATAAAAAGTAATCACTTTTCTTTACCAACTCCGAAGATTTCGCGAACCAAACGAGGCCTCAATGTAGACCCAAATCTCACTAATTTAGTCCCTCGAAAGTTTGAGCTTGGTCAAAGGGGGAAAAAAATGCTACATACATGTCTACACTGATCACAATCATTATCCCACCACCAAACTTTGATAGTTAACAAAAGGGTTATTTAAGTATTAACAATAAGTTGAAGGAAAGAACAAACTTTCAAAAAGTTGATTAACAACAACAAGAACAGTGGACCATAGAAAGAAATTCAAACATGCCATCCGCCCGTGACGTCCGTCCAACAACTCTCTCTCTCTCTCTCTCTCTCTCTCTCTCTCTCACAGGTCACAGCAACCAGAGTCCATAAGTAGCGGGTATATATACATCTTCCACTATATAAGGAGACTTCAAAACGGTTCAAAAATGAGTCTTCTAAACTGTCATTATATTACAGTCTATTTATTTAAAAAATATATAAACAAATATTAAAAATATTTAAAATTATTATATATTCAACATGAAAAATCAAACTCAACAAAACAAAAATAATATAACTACATGAGTTAGAAAAAATATTTGACGATAATTGAATAATATTTTTATTATACATTAGAAAAATGATATCTGGCCCGTTTGCGGGCCGGACCGCACGCAGGGCCGGCCCAGGGGTAAGCCTGACAAGCCTGCTGGCTTAGACAACCCCCTGGACATGGACAACCCCCCTGGGCAATGAAGCAAGTACGCAACCCCTAATTTCCATGGATCGACGAAACCCTGATGTCCATAGATCGTCGAAACCCTAATTTCATTTTATCGAAGCCGGCAAGAGCAGAGCCGGAGCTATTCCCTCCCTCCGGAGGAACGAGAGGGAGCTGTCGAACCTCCTTCCAATGGCATATTCAACCTCCGTTTCTCCTACCACTACTATTCCACCAACAAGCCCTCCTCTCTCCGCCCTTCTGTCAAATCAAAATCTCCAAGAGCCTTCGTGACTCAGCTACTGTGCCACCCATCTCCTCTATATTAGTTATATGGTACATGCCAAGCCTCCCTTTTATTTGGGCTTTTTTTCTTCATTCTTTTTGTTAATTTTTTCTGTAAATTAACCCCAATTAAATAGAATTTTATGAATAAAAATTGAGAGATTCTCAACATAATTTTTTTTTTTTTTTGTATATTTGATGTGGCAACATAATACATCAGCATAATATATTTAATGTAACAAGTAGATTGGCTCTAAGGAAAAAGGATATATTTATCTGTATTATGTTGTCATTTGAAAAATGAGAAACTTTCTCAATAAATGCACAAGAATATTATACATTCAATATCCTTATAGAAATGGTTTAGTTGGAATCGTCTTTCTAGTGTGAGGCCTTCTTTATATGTTCCATTACTTGATCATGTGCTGGGGCTTACTTTTGTTATTATTTTCTCAACAAAGATTAAAGAGCAACCAAAATTAATTTCGGCTAGAACAATCCAACATCACGGACCGGCCCTGACCGCACGCCCGCTGACGTACTCTCATTAGTCTCCCCCCCTATAGGCATGAGGTCCAAGCCGGTTGACCTGCTAATGAGAGGCCACCAGCTAGCTACGGACCATACAACAGCGTCCTATACATTATTATAGGTGCACGTACATTTACTAGTGTATATATGTAACGAATTCATATGAGCAGATTTCACAAAAGCGTAAAATGGTTTCCTCTTTGGTTCTTCCTTCCACCATTCTCCTCCTACTCCTCTCTGGCCTCTGCCCCGCCGCATCATCTAACAACTGCTACCAATCCATCATCAGCTTCGGGGACTCCATCGCCGACACCGGAAACCTCCTCCTCCTAACCGGTGGCAGTGGAGGTTCGGGTCAGCTTCCCTACGGAGAGACCTACTTCCACAAGAGCACCGGACGCTTCTCGGACGGTCGGCTCATCATCGACTTCATCGGTACGTCGTATTGTTCCACAATTTAATTTGATTTGATCGATCGGGAAATTAAAATGCATGCGCAATTCACACATTAGTTGGCTTGGGTGGCTCAGCCGAGGCGGTAGGATTGCCCCACGTTCCGCCGTACGCCGGAGGAGCGAAGGGCGGCGACGGGTTCCGCTACGGTGTGAACTTCGCGGTCGGAGGGGCGACCGCATTGGACTCCGGGACTTCCAGCAAGATGGGGCTGCTCGTCGGCAACGGCTACTCTCTCGACGTCCAGATGGGGTGGTTCAAGAAACTGCTGCCGTCCCTTTGTGCCTCTGATTCCGGTGCGTATGCAATGCGTTGGGATGGAGGTTTGGTGTTTCTAAGAATTTATTCTTTCGTCCGTGTGTCGTGGTCCAGTGGTAGCAATAGGGGCCCTAGTGCGGAAGACTTATGTTTGAATCCCCTTAGGCCTCGTTTGGTTCACGGAATGGAAAGGAAAAGAAATCAATTCCTTATCATTTCCTTTCTTTTGGAAAACTTTAATTTCTATTAATTTTTTTTCCTATGTTGACAATGTCAAAAAATTTGGAAAGGAAAGTGAATACTTCAATGTGGAAAAGTGATTCCTTACTTGGATGGATGTAATTAATTTCTTCCCTAATTTTTCTTTTATTGGAAATCACTTTCCTTTCCTCCTCAATTCCTTAGACAACCAAACATAGGAAAGTAATCACTTTCCTTTTCCAACCCGAAGATTCCGCGAACCAAACGAGGCCTTAGTGTTTGCCAAACCGTTGAAAAGAACACATTAACAAAAATATTTTCTATTTTTTTTTTAAAGAAGAAATCAACTTTTTCTTACCAATATTTTGTTATGCTGGAAATATCGAGACAAAAAATTCATTTTTCTCATTACCGTTGACACATGAACTAGAATTTTAATTTATTTAGTTTTTCATAAATATTATTTTATAAATTTTAGAATTATTTATATTTATCCTCCCAATTACTAATCATATTTTTTCTATCCCCATTTTTATTTTAATTAGTGTCACCCCTATTCTAAAAAATAAACAATTTTTTGGGGGGCTAACTACAATTACAATTAATGGATTATGAAGAAATTTTAGGAGGGTAGTGGAGATATGATTAGCAATTGGAAGGATAAACACGACTAATTCTAAATTTTATAATGTTACTATTAATTAAATTAAGCTGATATTATTGAGGATATTATGAATCTATGATACACTTTTTTTTTATAATTAATACATTCAATGAACATTTTCAGAAAAATAAAATTATTTCGGATTTTACTTTCCTACAGATGTGGGAAAGTAAAACCGCTTTATTCACTCACAATTTTTAATCCCAAACTTAAACAGATAAGGAACTCAAAATCAATTTTCAATCCTCCAAAACTTAAACCAAACACCAGATTATCCACTGGTCTACTCTCTGACCGTCCCAGAAAATTTCAACTCAAAAACAAAGGATTTTTGTTCCATCAATAATGTATGAAATAAACTAACTCTCAATACTCTTCGGCTGTAATCAATGTTTTAAAATATTTAGATTGCATCAATAATGTATGAAATAAATAAACTCTTATATTGAAGACCATACTAAAGTCTTCAATAACTTGGTTGAAAGACGTATATAAATTAGGTGGCTCGTTAACAAACAAATTAAATAGTTTGTGTACACGGCACATCGAAGCAACTTTCATGTATTGACCAATACAATTAGTGTAAAAGGACATTCATTCAGCAGTCAACAATTCGTAGCCTCCAACCGCACACAACAACTCCACCAACCAACCCACCAAATCACTTGATCACACATCACTGACATTAGTTGAGATTAAGGACAATTTGCAATAATCCGTGGTCCATTAAACTGTGTTGGGAAACTTTTGTGGAAAGATAAAAGAAAACTCTGAGGAAAAAATAAATAGAGAGTAAAATGGAAAATAAAGTTTTTTTTTTTTTGGATGATCAAAGAGTAGAGGAAGAATTTTTTTTTTTTTTAATTTTTTTGTTTATGGATAGAAATATAATTATTATTTAGTCATTAAGACTGTAGCCGTTTTAGCATGTGACTACAGAGACCGGATCAACGGTGTCCAACATGTCCCTCTTCTATGACATGTGGATCTTTTTGTTAGCTTCTGACCCGCATGTCATAAAGAAGGAACATGGCTAGGACATCGGATCAGGAACAATTGATCTGGACCCAAATTTATTCACATAGTTTTTCTTAATATGAGACGGTAAAGTAAGAAACGGTGCAAGAATGGGGAATGCCCAAAGATGTTGTGTTTAGCTTATACTGACGCTCTTGCAAATTGTTACAGAATGTAAAGACACTCTAGGCAAATCCCTTTTTCTCGTGGGGGAGATCGGCGGAAACGACTACAACAACGCAATCTTGCAGAGGGAAACCACGGACGAGCTTCACGATCTCGTTCCCAGTGTCGTTTCCGCGATTGGCTCTACCATTACTGTGAGTCCGTCGAAGCACCGGTTCATCAAAGAACTTCATTTGATAGTCTACATGAGAGAAAATTTTTAAAATTTTGATAACTCCTTTGTATGACAAGTGGGCCCTCCTTCGGTATCAAAGTTTTGCTGGTCTACATGAATATAGGCTCTCTCTTAGTCTATGGCTACTAACTTGGGCTTTCTAGGAACTGATTGGTATGGGAGCAAAAACACTAGTGGTCCCCGGAAACTTCCCGATCGGTTGCATCTCAGGATTGCTCGCGACTTTCCGGAACAGCCCCGGATCGGACTACGACAACAGCACCGGATGCATCAAGTGGTTGAACGAGTTCGCGGAGTACCAGAACGTCAAGCTCCAGGAGGAACTCGGCAGTCTTCGCCAGCAACACCCCTCCGCGACGATCATATATGCTGATTACTACAACGCTACCCTGAACATCTTTCGATCTCCTGGCTCATTTGGTGAGTTTACATAAATGAAAACTAAATTATAATTTGATATCTTCAACTTTTAACTTGATACCTTCAACTTTGAAAGGTATCAGAAACTATTCCTCTTTTTCACCTAACCCTCCCTCCATCCGGCCGCTCTCCCTCTCCGGCTGCACCACCCCCACTCCACCCTCCGTCTCCCATGCCGCGCTCTCGAACCCCGCCCTCCTCTCTCTCCGTCGCACGTTGTCGCTGCTATAGCCGCTGAAAGGAGAGGGCGGAGTAGTGCGGGGATGGTGCAGTCGATGGGGGAGGACGGTTAGGTGGAGGGGGGAGGGGAGGGAGGAGAGATAGGATATAGGAATGGCAGTAGTAGTTTTGTTCAATGTTTTAAAAATCGAACCGATGATCGAAGCGATTTTTGATAATATATCCACATTTACTTCTTGATTTGGTTCTTAGTACCTTGGTTTGGTTTAATTTTACAACTATAAGGTCTATCAAAACCAAACCAAGAATCAAATGGTCCAAATTTTACATGATAATTTTTTTTTAATTAAAAAAAAAACCAACATCGGTCGGTTCAATTATGAACCGGTTCACCGGTTGAACCTCGATTTGATAAAAACCGATGATTCTTTAAAAGAATCAATTTTAGTCTGGCTGGACCGATTTTTTTGGGTATATCCGGTCCGAATCTTACAACAGTGGTTTTGTTATATATTTTCTTAGGATATCAAGTTGATAAGTATCAAAATTGACGTATCAAATTGAAAAACTTTAGTAATCCTCGGTCGAAGCTACGTACTGACTGATTGATTGTAGGATTTGGGGACGAAGTCTTGAAAGCATGTTGCGGCGGCGGCGGCGGTCCCTATAACTTCGACCCGTCGGTGCAATGTTCGGGTTCGAGGGCCAAGGTGTGCGACGACCCGTCGAGATACGTGTGTTGGGACGGGGTGCACCTGACAGAAGCGGCTTACAAGACCATCGCCAACCACTTGCTCACCGGCCCTCTGGCCGTGTCCATCGTCAATCGTACGTGTCCTCGAGTTGCACCCAATGTGGACGACCAGCAAAACTCAGGGCTTGGCTTGGGATTTCTTGCCAGGACCGGCGTCACAATGTGCTCTTTGTACTTGCTATTTTCTTTCGTACTTCTTTTATGATGTAGAATATGAAGCCTTGATTGAAACAAAATTTATTCAAGGTAAGCTTCGAGTCCTAAAGTGAGTCTGGAAATCTTTGCCAAATCTTATTGGTTTGAGTGTTTAATGCATGGAAAACATATATGGATTTTGGATGCGGATCTAATGGATCTTCAAGTCGCATTGTGATATTGCGTTTGGTTGGAAGCTTACATTCTATATAAAATAGAGATAATAATTAACATCCAATAATGTACTGTCACATCATTATCATTATTGATTATAAAAGTGTTAAAAAAAATTTCCATAGCATTATTGATATAAAAATGGATTGTATTTTGAGTTATATCTTACATCTTCTAATATATAATGTAGCTTCAAAACGGCTCAAAAGTGAGCCGTCTAAGCCGTATGTATATCATGGTCCATTTTATTTAAAAAAATAAATTATGTAAAAAATTGTTGAAAAAAAAAATTAAATTTGTTATATATATTCAACTTGAAAAATCAAACTCAACCAAATAAGAAAAATACCTTTCACTTTAACCAAAGAAGTATTTGACTATAATTAAATAATATTCTATGAAGCACGTGTATTTACTGGTCCTAGTCCTAGATAATAGCAACGGATTAGTAAAGAATTTAGGATCAATGATGTGTTGACGTCACCTTGACGTTCCATTGCTAATCATGTTTAGGCTTTAGCAAAGAATTTTATATAAACGAAAAAATCGGATGCAAAATGAATCATTATATGTAGTAGTGCACCGTCAGTGTTTACAAAAGAACAACATACTTCTTGACATCTTTGTGACAAAATACCTTTCCATATAATATAATAAGCTAGTATTATGAAACAATCTTCGTGACATCTTTCAATAAAAGATAAGAAAAAGTAAAAATAGTAATTTGATTTTGATCAATGCGTAGATGTGGTTTTATCTATAGAATTTTGCTTAAGAAATTAATAAGATGGGGTGAGTGTTCTTAAAAGAAAGATCAATTGACCGAGTAATCATCCCAATGTTCCAGTATGTCAGGTGGACGATTAATTGCAATGCATATTCATACTAATCTGATCAATACTAACCAGCATGAACTGATCACGTAAAAGGAAACTAAATCAACTTAAATCATGTTTGGTTCACTATAATGTAATCGTAGTCACAATATAATCAAATATAACTTTTTTTTAATTTTATTTGATTACATTGTGATTATGATTAGATTACAGTGTACCAAACAAGGCCTTAACGTTGGCTCTTGCGAATGTGAGATCAATGATAAGTAGTTACATGACGAACTTTGGGAGACTTGTAATTTCGGACTGATATATATACAAGAGGTGCCAACTTTATCAGTACTGGAAGATATAGTCTCAGCTATTGTTTAAGATCTCTCTCTATTTATGGTCTTATATTTTAATTCCTAAGGAGAAGAAGTTGACTACATTGTTTTTTTGATCAAAAGAAGTGGCACACCTTAAATTTTCATTGTGCAATCTTCTCGAATTAATACAAGAAATGCATTTTGCTGACATTCCAATTCCATACTTTTCTATACAGGAAATTTTCTATAGGATAACATACTTCTCAAAAATTACTGTAAGAGTAACATGTTAACGAAAATTACAAATTTAGATATTTTCCGCCAGACGAACTGGCGGAAATTGGACGCGAGTCAGTCTGTCGTAAATTGAGCGTCTCGAAAATTCCATTCGACAGCAGCAGACAAATGTGTAGATGGGTGCGCAGCTTTCGGGTTTGGGGGAAGACATGTCTTGAAATGTGTGGATGGATGTACAGCTTTCGGGTTTGGGGGGGGAGAGTTTTGTTTTTTTGTATATGAATTGTGTGGGTGGATGTATAGCCGTTTGAAGTAGTAGAAATTATAGCCGTTGTACACACTGTCTCCTGCCACGTACGCGCAGCCACCTAGGATGTTGGATTTCCGCCAGACTGACTAGCGTCCAATTTTCGTCAGTTCGTCTGGCGGAAAGTATCTAAATTTGCAATTTTCATTAATATGTTACTCCCACATTAATTTTTGAGAAGTATGTTATCCTATAGTAAATTTTCTGTTTTCTATATAATAGTAATTTGCTACAAGGAATTGCATTTATCCCTATGACACTCTAAGATGCAATCTAGTGACAAATGACGAAATATATTTTCCTAGAATCTAGTGGAAATGATAATCTTATGGTTCACAAAGTTGTTCTTAAAGCATGAAATTGCTTTTCGCCTTTGCCACAATGGACTCTTTTGCTCATTGTCCTGGACCGGACTGGGCTTGGCAATTTTTAGATTATTGGTCTTTGACATGCCAGCTTCTGTGAACTATTACACTTGTTGTAAGTTATACTTCTAATGACCATGCTGAGCCTCCTGTACTAACCAATCTCTCTATTTGAGTTTGGTTATTCTAGTCTGATTCATCAAGATGTTAGTTTGAACTGAGCAGGAAGGGTTCTCCGGACCGGCGAGCAACATCCGGAAGAGGGGGGCACCCCCGCGGGACTTTTCGGTGTACCCAACGGACTACATCTTCACGGACTATTGGTGAATGTTGATGTTCCTTTTTCCATATATTTTTTTTCTCAAAGTAATTGTTTTGTTGTCAATAAATGAAAATACAATGCAACAAAAGTTATATATATGCAACATTTGTTGTTGTAAGTAGTATTGTAAATACATTCTTTGGTTGCAGGATTTAATTTTTTTTGTTTGTTTTGAACAATGTAATTGGATGCTAGGCTGCAACTTTTGTTGTTGTAAATACAAATCCACTCTTTTGTTGTGGCTTTATGACTTTAATGGAGTGAGAATTAGAGGACATGATATTGCAACTGTTACTGCTATTTTGCCCACAACAAATGAGGTTGTAGTTAGGGGTGTTGATGCAGTATTTGTTTTACTAATTTCAATATTATATTAAACCGAATATTGAAAAATAATATCAAATCAAATCTTGAAAATAATGATACGAAAATGTTGCATGTATTTCGATTATATCTAACCAAACACCCTCTTACATGAAACCAAACACCCTCTCAATTATACTATGTTCTTTCTTATCAAGGAATTGTGACCGACTGTTGTATGATGCTCTTATGAAAGTTGTGACTGACTGTTGTATTCACGATTTCATTGTTGGCTATTGCGTAAGGTCTTCTGAATCAATTTGTTAGGATCTTGTATTTTGAATCGAGGAATCAAACATCCACAGACTTTCTTTAGGACTATTAATACGATGCTTTATGAACCTCTCTTTACTACAAAAACTCAAAGGCCAAAACTCGAAGGGGCAGAATAAAAAATTGATAATGTGAGTGTTTTAAAAATCAGACTGAAAATCGATCCGGACAAGGTACCGAGTATGTTCAAACCAGTTCAACTAGTTAGTTCAACCATTGGGTTAACGTAAGTGGCCTATCTCAATTTCTTTTGGACACTAACATTTACAAAAATATTCATTTATAATAAATTTTTGAAAAAAAACAGTAGGTGCATTTAAAAAAAAACAGTAAGTCAATACTGACTCCACAGAAAAGTACTACAAATTTACGGAACAATTCTTTAACGGAAAATTTCATTGGGAGGGATAAAGTTTTGTTTATTTGCGTAAAAGATGAGAAGTTTGAAATAATAGCAAATTTGTGGAGCTGGCGCCAGTTAAACTGGCGTCGAAGAAAAAAAAACAAAGTTGGCGCCAGTACAACTGGCGCCCAATTTTTTTTATTTTTTTAAAGGCGGCGTCAGTGCAACTGGCGCCAATTTTTTTTTTTTTTTTTTTTAACTTGGCTCCAGTTGAACTTGCGCCAAGCTAGTTTGGGTTGGGGGGGGAGGGGGGGTGGGGGGGGGGGGGGGGGGGTGGGTGGGGAGTGTTTGTCTGCATTCATTTTATTTTTGCTTTTGCTTTTTCTTTTGTTTGTTTGTTTCTTTCTTTTAATTTTTTTTCTTTTAATTTTTTTTCTTCTTTTTTCCTTTCTTTTCCTTTTTTTTTTAGTTGGGGGGGGGGGGGGGGGGGGGGGGGGGGGGCATTTCAAGGTAAATTTTTTTGACGCAGACTTTAAATATGAGAATATTTAAAATCAAGAAGCTCCCACTCAACCAAAAAACTTCCACTCTTTACTTCTCTCAACAAAAAACTGTATTCTGCAATGGATCAAAATTTAAGGCCGTGGTGCTCGCATGGAGGTGCAATGATGATTTAGTTGAAAATCCGCAAGAATAATAGAAAAAAAAATAACAAAAGAAAAATAAAAGAAATGGAACAAAATAAAGAAAAGAAAAAACAAAAAACAAAAACAAATGCATGTAGACAAACACAATCTAACTGGTGCCAGCTCCCCGAATTTCTTGCATCCAGCTTTTTTTTTTCTTTCAGCTTTTTTTTTTTTCTTTAATTTTTCGGCGCCAGTTTAACTGGCGCCAGCTCCCCGAATTTGTTATTATTCAAAAATTTCATCTTTCACGCAAATAAATAAAATTTTATCCCTCCCAATGAAATTTTCTGATTCTTTAAACCGGCTGGTCCGCTCCGGATTTTAAAACACGATTCTAAACCGGATCCATAGCTTAGTAATTTACGTTCACGCCCCCTCACCAGAAACCAGCCAGACGGATACATAAACTTCGTGGAAACAAAGTCCGTTCATACACGTATGAGATGGATCTCGGTGGAAAGGACCAACAAGTATATTAAATTACCATATCTGTCCCCACCAGCCCCCTCAACAACACCCACACGCCACAGGGCTACTCCTGTAAATTCACACCATAACCGCATCTAGAAGGCGGGGACCATCCCCACCTCTCTCTCTCTCTCCCGCGTGAATTCGATTCAACCTCCGCCTCTATTTCTAGGAAACCTACCTCTACGTGCTTAACAAAAGTCACAAGAACAAGAATCGAGAGGGGGCGATTCGGTTCCGGGTTGCAATTTGCCATCATGAGAGGATCCGCATCCGTCGTCGTCGCCGTCCCCCTGGCCGTCGCTTGGTCCGCAGCTCTCCTCGCCGGCGCCCACACGGATCCGCCGACCACCGTTCGGGTCCAAGATCCGAAACCCGATTCGCAGGCCCAGGTGAGCCATAATTTCACGTCCGCTTTTTTATTTCCACGTTTTTTTCCCCTTCAGTTCTTGATTTATATTTTTTGGGGAAATTTTTTTTTTCAGGGAGGAGAAAGATCGGACGGTGGCGGGAGGAGAGGGCCCGATCCGACGGACAGGTTCGCTCCGAGGTTCGACGGGTTGCGGTTCATCGAGACTCTGGTCACCGCCCACCGGTGAAGGACGGAATTTAGGAGATGATGGTGAAGTAAAGTACATTTACATCTTTTCCTTCTTTAACTTTTATTTTTTATTGGGAAAAATTGGTCCAGTTTGTTGGCGAGTGGAAAACGTGTGTACTATTATTGGTACAATTTATTAAATTTATACATACATTATATTACATTACATGTGATTGTCCAAAATATATTTATGTGTGAAATTGTCTGTTGCTTAGCTGTCGGCACTCTATTAAATTTGGCTCCAGCTCAATTTTGACATAGACTATTGGGAATAAGAATATGCTTTTATTAGGAGGCAGTGGCATATTTTTCAACGAATGATGTTTGTACTCGTTCTGTAATTTTTTTAAGTGATATTTTAGCAACAACCCCCACTATGTTCCTTAACTAGCAAATATCCCCACTTCTGTGTAAAACAACAAAAAAAATTGTTAAAAAAGTGAGGTATATCTTAAATTTTTTACCGTTCCGTAAAAAAATGGGGGCATTTGTTAGTTAAAAAAAAGTAGGGATACATGCTAGTTCCAACATTTAGAATGAGGACATTTGCTAAAATATCCCAAACTCTTGTACATAAATTTGAGTACCGGCATTTTGCCCTACTTAGAGAAATGGAACTGCCCATGGAGTTTGAATGGTAGAAGAAGAACGCGTACGCTATTTTGAGCTGTGGTCAAAATGCTAGGACTGCGTGTTCCCGTATTCTCAATTTTAACAACTATGTTAATTTTATTCTCTTTTTGGGTTGTTATTTTGATTTGATATCTTTGCAGGACTTCATATTATAATATCTCGATTGTTTGAATTACTCATTTCTCTATTTCATGGGATCCGGAATGTGGTTTCTGGAGGATAGGTAAAACCCAAATGCACTAACATTTCCTCTTTTACTTAGTGGAGGGTACCAAAAAAGCTCACTTGTTCAAGTTGTTGTTAGGCGGAAAAAAAACTTCTAAAGCACGAACAATCAATCAAATCGTAGCAAAAGAGAGAAAACATTCACAATCATTCACAAGCACAACAACGAGATTTACTTAAGAAACCTAAAGAAGGAAAGAAAATCATGGTAGAGAGAACCGTATTAATTAAAAATATATTACCAAGATTCTTTTTGAACCTAAAAATCCAAAAAGGAACACGGAATCACACTGACACTCACACTTTGAAGATATTGTTGATGGTGTTTGAGCCTCTCCTCTAGCCCCTCTATTTATAGTGTGGAAGAGAAGAAAGCTAAGCATAGATCCTTGATTTGGTAAACAACCAAATCATACCAAATAACTTGCGAACCAAAACAACCTTATCCATGAGATAGGAACAAACAAACTAGTTGTCACTTCTTCTTGGTTTGAGAAACAACCAAAACTGAATTGAATTTGAGTCAAATCGAACCGTTGTAATATTTCTTGGTACAATAATATAGCTTAGAGATAGGGCCGGCCTACGGGTTTGGGTTGCCCTATCCAGAGCTAGTTTTGGTTGCCTCTTGAGCCTTGTTGTAGACCGATTTTAGAGGATCGCCCGCGACCCCAACCTCTTGTGGAGTCATGCTGAGTCTGAGGGTTGTCCCAAGCAGAGGGGGTTGCCCAAGTCCGAAGTTTTGTTTGGATTACCCCTGGGCCGACCTTGCTTAGAGATTCTTGTTGCCGGATTCTCATCATCGATAAACAAACAGATTAAGATGCAAGGAAACTTATCTCTCTCCCTCTTTAACCTAGTTATCTCATCTTTCTTAGTTTCTAGGTTCCAAATTCTTGTTTCTTTTCAGACGTAGTTCCTTCTCCATTTTGGAGGGAGTTTATTTTGCAAATAGATGTATTGGTGCTAATGTGATGCACCGGACATCTGGAATGTGGTCTTTTTCTGTTGTTGAAATTGATGAATATTAAGTAAAACAATAAGGATAGATTTTGTTTTGGCAATAATCAATTGGACCGCTATCTCATCTTTAAAATCTTTATTGGATTGACAGAGCATTCACAATCAAGATACTTTTCCATATTAGACATTTTGTATTACAATTGTCCTACTTGGGGATGTTATCTTAAAAAAGCTTGAATGCCAGTTTGAGGATGTGTTTGTCATCTAACTTTTCTTATATATGTTTGTTTGTGCCAGTTGAGGATGTATTTCCCATCTAACTTTTATTATATATGTTTGTTGTTTTAGTTTCTTGCAAATTCTAGTATAATTTGGAATGCCTATGGCATTGTGCCAAGGCTCTCTCTTTAACAATACAATGTCTATGCAATATTAGAGTATTCCTTATCAAATCTGATACAAACTTGTAATATATAGCTAATGGATTACTGTTTCCTACTTTCCACGGATGGGCTTTGACTCTTTGAGAAATACATTAATTAAGTCTATAGCAACCCTGAGTGATCAAAACTTACCTAACCTTTATATTTTAATGTTCCTAATTAAACTCACATTTTAGGATAGAACCATAGGAAAAACGACTGGTGAAGTCTTTACATAGGCTAAACCTACTCAAGCAAAAGAATAAAGATGCTAAGGTTTTGAATGCTTAATCCCTTAGATAGAAGATTCTCGTGCATGCCAATTTTAAGTAATTTGGCAGTTGCGTTTTGTCACCTCAATTTTCTGTACCAAGTATGATGTATGGATTCCAATACTATTTGAATAATGCCAAAGTTTTGTATCTCATATTTGCGGGAACATTTCTTCCAGAGTAACAGGCATTACATCAAGAGAATATGTAGAATGTTGCAAGTATCTCATGTAATGAGGGCAATCTCCAGTCCCCAAAATAGAATGAAATCAAGAAATATATTGCCCATATATTCTGGTCCTGCGGATCTTAGGATTCCTGCTTTCTCTAGCCTTGACCCACGACAAAATAGATTGTGCTTTTATGTACAGTGAGATACTATCTAGGAAGCAGGGACATTCCAAAGAACACGCCAATGTTGTGTCACACATGTGCCATACAACCTGAACACTGCAAAATACATTAGAGTCTAGCATACACAAAATAGCCAACGTGTCTGCCTTATTCATGTCCATGTAAATATGCAATTCTCTCTCGTCTTCCATCCCTATTTTCTTTACTTCATGCACCTAGAAATTAAGTGGCCGTTTTGTGGGAGGGCTAATATTAGCCAAAAATAAATAAAAATAATGTATACACGGGTCAATTTTGCTACAATGGAACAGAAAGATGACGAGTGCTCTAAAATTTTGCATAATCAAGTATGAGGTTCCATATTCTGAAAAGTTTAGTATCTCCAGACTGCCAAATCCAATACATTTCCAATATATATCCATCATCATAACCATAACGGTCTTATGAATCCCAAGTTTGTCAAACAAAATCAGAAAGACTTAGACATTTGCCAAATCCCAAATTCTGTCTGACAAAATCAGGAAAACAACAATGTGATACTGATTTGTTTCAACTCATATATGAACAAAGAGTTCCTCTATCAGTACTCTCTCTTGCAAAGATGTCCCAGAGTCAAAATTCTAGTCCTAAGCCTAGGCACATATCACAATAATATTCTTCCAAGAATGAGATGTTGCCGAGGTCTTTTTTGAGTCTGAGTTTCCAAAAAAAAAACTCATAAGGGATGTCCATGAAAGAGAAGAGAGGGGGGGGGGGGGGGGGGGGGGGGGGGGGTTATTTTAAATTTTTAGTTAAGAACCTTTGCTGAAAAGTCTTGTGGCAAGACCCTAACCTATAGATTTTGTCCCATGACATTGCCAGGTCCTCGAGATTCTACTACTATGTTGTAGACGAAATAGCCATAAAAGACCGAGATATGGAAGATCTCCAGCAGTGACCACCACAAGAATAGCAGGGGGGTGTAGATGATCACTCAGTTTCTTCTGGCTGGAAAGCACTCGCTAGTGTTTTGAGTTTCATGCTCACAATAGTACTAAGAGACCTTTCATTTTACTTTAGCAATGAGTAGTTTGCATTTGCATGCTGTGATAGGTCACAACCTTTGACGGATAAAAGTAGGTAATATTCTTCTTTTGATGCTTCAGCCTTCATGTGGTCATGATTTGGTGAAGGTTAGGACAAATATGCATTTCAAAAGCATCTTTGTCGGCACAGTTTTTCTGTCAAGATCTTCTTCACTTGATAACTAAAAATCCAGTCTCATATTTGTCTTAGGTCAAAGTAAAGCAGAACTAAGCTTTATAGTGCTGATAAGAGGAGGATTTTGAGGAGGAAAAAGAGGTCCTTCACATGTACTAAAAGAATCCTCAATAGCAAGCCATGCTATTCCTGATGATGGTACTAGAGACCTGATGCTTATGTTACAGTGTTGATAATTCATATTACTTGACAAGGACAATAAAGCTTTGGATACAGACAGGTGGTCAACTTCTTGAATGTGGTGGGTGGTTGGACAAATGATTTGATATCCACTAGTATTGGATATCGATGAGAACTAACAAAGTGGAACCCTCATTGAAACAAACTTGTTTACAAGATCATACAAGCTTTCAAGATAACACTCACAAAGGGAACTACTAGCAATACTCACACAAGGACACTCATAATACAAACTCACACAAGGCTCTCACTCACCCTAGCTCCTTGCGTTGCTTGGTTGTTGCTTATTTTTCAAATGGGAGATGCCACCCCCATTTATAGGGGAGAAGTAACAGCAGTGGAAATCTCTAAAAACGTAGGGAGTTTGAAGAAAGGTGGAAAACTAAAATTTGGCCATCCATCATATTTCAATTCTTGCCATGGCATGAAGAGAGTTCTAGAACAAGAACTAAAAATGGGATGTAAATATCTAGATGGAACAAGTGAAGGATGTTAAAGAGATTTCTAGATGGATAGAAGGGTGAAGATTATTCTAGAAGGAGAAGGAGAAGGGCAAGAAAAGAAAATTGGTGGTGTCATTTCAATACTCCACCTGATCTTCGAGATTGATGTTGTGAATTGTCTTCTTCCTCAAATAGTTGACTTGGTTGAAGCTCCTCCGATGTCTTGTAATGTATTCATGTGCTCCATGGGTTTGCAGATTGACATGATTGTGATATATCTTTTGGAGGTGCATGCAGTTCTCTAGAGTTCCCTCATGTTGATCCTTCATCTATATGATCATACTCCAACTTCTCCAATAGCTTGTTCTCAAATTTTGTTTGATCCTTCATCTCTATGATCATACTTCAAATTCTCCAATAGCTTGTTCTAAAATTTTGTAGAATCAGGGAGTATGCCTCTTGGGTTGACCACCAAGATGAGGCTTCATCGAAGATGATATTGCGTAAGACATAGCAACTACTAGTTGTAAAGACATAGCAACTACTAGTTGTAGGATCACAACACTTCCAACCTTTCTTTTTCATGAATGTACCCAACGAAGATGCATCGTAGTACCTTCTTATCAAACTTCGTGCACACATGACCAGAACAAACACATAGCATACACATTCGAAGAGTCGAAAGTGACTCACTGCAAGCATGAGATTTCACAACTTCTGGAAATGAGAAACAAACTTTAATTTTGCTTGACGAAGTCGATTCATCACGTAGGTAGCTGTTTTCATGCACTCCGTCCACGAGAGTTTGAGCACATTCTTTCATTCAGTAAGCTTCGACAGGTCTCTACACGATGCTGGTTCTTTCTCTCTTCCACACTATTTTCGAACATGTCAATTGTCATCTAATATTACAATCTCTCAGATAGTCTAAGAACTCATCTGATGTGTATTCTCCACCGTTATTGGTCAACAAACACTTGATCCTCTTGCATATTTCACTTTCAACCTTCTTCTAGAACTTTCTAAACATCTTTAGTGGTTTAGACTTTACTTTCATAAAGTCTACCCATATGTACCTGGAGAAGTCGTCGATAAAGGTTATCATGTACCGAAACCCACTCATTTAGTCATTGATGGTTGTCTACCCAGTCCAAATACATTCGAGTGAATAAGCTCCAAAGGTTCCTTTGCTTGTATTTTCTTGTTGTTTCCGAAATAGATCTAGATGGAGGAACGATCATAATATTGAGACCTCTTGCAAATTAATTTGCTTTTAATTCCGATTCAGCAACGATCAGAAGCAGAGACCTCTTGCAAATTAATTTGCTCTCCTAATTTCCTAAAGCGAGTTTTAGGACTTTGAAGATTCCGGCAAACAAGTTTGCTCTTCAAAAGTATCTGAACTGAGTTTTAGGACAACGGTGATTCGTGCAAACGAGTTTGCTCTCCAAAAGTACTTGAACTGAATTTTGTGACTCTAACAGACTCCCTGGACTCAACATGCTCCCTTTTCTTTTTCATTTGGTGCATCTTACAAAGGAGGTCAGGGGGCTCTATATATAGAGTGGAGTGAGACTTTACTTCTTCTCCTATCCGATTTGGGACTAAAATTCCAATACTCAAAAGTAGATTTTGATATTTTAGATCATCCCATAATCAGCATAGTCGTGTGCCAGTCCACGCCTACCCCCCATACGCGTCCGTGCATGCACGAAGCATCCTTGAGCTCGTATCCGAGTCCGAGTCCGAACGACAAAAAAGCAACATACTTCCTTGTTGGAGCTAATCCTTTTTCCTTCTAGAAAAACACCCCCACATGTGCCCTACCACACCCCATGTGCACACCTCAACACATGCAAAGCATTATATTGAGATACCCACTTGGTGGTGTAGCCGATGTGGAACTATTTTACACTAGTCCAAAGGCAAAATACCAACATTTTTATGGTAAATGATGTGCCTTACCATACCAGCGTCCAATATAAACATTGTCTCCAAGAACCTCTAGTTGTGGTAGTCCCTTAAGCATTGATCGTTGCAATATCATCCTAAACTTATGATGGCTCACGTGCCCAAGTCTAGCATGGTATAAATATGTTGTCTCATTTTTTCAAGTTCTCGCGTGCCCAAGTCTTGCATGTTATAAATATGTTGTCTCATTATCTATGTATGCCAACTCAGCTGATATTACATAGACTCGAGTCTTCGTCCTTCCATGATTGACGTTTCGACAACCTCCGCTATACCTTAACATCTTCGGGTCCAAACACCACATATTTACCAGAGCTTATTTGTTGATATATTGATAACAAATTCTTCTTCATACATGGAACATGGGAGACGTTTTGCAAGTACACATGGTTGGAACTGAAATGTGGCGTTACCACCGTATTGCCAATATAGAAAATAGACAGCTTCGAGTTGTGGGCCATCACAACAACTCTACCTTATTTGTACTCGGATATGATGAGCAACCCGAGTATATGATATAGTCTTTGTCATTTTTGATGTCAATGATACTATAATTGGTTGCTACAAGTGTCAACTCTTCTATGTCATTGCAAACTTCTTCCATGATCTTTCTAGTGGTGAAGGATCCTTGAAACTCCCACTATTCATCACATCTTGGTGATCGTGTTATGTCACAAAGTTGCTTTTGACAGACTTCTTGCTCCAACAATCTCGAGCTTGATGACCATTCTTGCTACAGTCATTCCATGTTCGTGCATTATTTCTTGATCCTATACTTCGTCAGCTTTGACTTTATTGAGCTCCCCTTGGTTTAGAGCTTCCTCCTTTCGTATCATTGTCTTCGTCTTCTTTCCTCTTTTCTTTGCCAGCTCCTTGTCCTCCCAATATTTCTTCTCTTCTTTTATTTATGAAGAGCACCTTCTCCTTATAATTTATTGAGATTTCATATATTTGCTTATCTAAAGCCTCTTGATTTGCTAATATACTCTCCAACTTTGTCGTTGTTGGTTATTTGACCCAACCACGGATTGTCGTGACAAGATCATTATATTTTGATCTTAAATCGTGAATAATAATCCGTCTCATCCGTGTTTCTGTCTTAGCATTCTCAAGATCTAACTTAGAATTTCTTGAGAGAAAATTTTCACTTTAGTAAATAATTGACTCACCATCATGTTCTCTTGCGAGATAGACAAGAGATTACTCTCAAGTTGCCGGAACTTGGCATCATTAGTCCTCGCGAACAAGTTGCTAGCATGTCACATGCTTTATTTGGTGTCTTTACTTCTTGATGTGTTGCAGAAGCTCGATCATCCTCCATAGTTACCAATAATGTGTATATTGTCTTGCTGGTCTTGATCTTCTATTTCCTCATCGCACCATCGTTACTTGGTGTTATTGTTTCACTACTACTGTAATGTCCCACATCCGTACGGTACATTTCGATGAGTCGTTGACTCGAAGAGTTAAGTTAACTCAAAGAAGTATCGATGCAAAGTTAACCCAAAGAAGTATCGATGCAAGTGCTAAGTTGACCCGAAGAGATGATAAGATCGATTAGTTGGTTTCATGTACATGCTAAGCTTTAACGCTGAATTATAAGAGGTCAATCTTGTGCCTTGTTTGCAACAGAGTCCGCCGAAACCAAAGCATCATCTCACAACGGACTGAGGCATGAGCACGGTAGGCCAAATCAGTCGGATAGTTCAACGGAGCATGAAGTACTCGGATGGCTAAGTCAAGTGCGTTGGCCGAAACAAATGGACGAATCGGCTAAGGTGGGAGGACTTTTACCCTTTTTTCCTATTCCGTCATGTCTAATTAAAATGTACTTTTGTATGCTAAGTTATCGAGTCCATGGACGTGGCTCGCATGAAAGAAATCATAGTACGTGTCGATCACTAAGATAGAACATTAAGGCAAAACGTGCATCAAGTGCACAAGTTGCAAATGAGCATCAAAATATTGCAACGACGAGTGCCTTGATGCGCAAGCCATAAGAACATGGGATAACTGTATCGTAGAAACATTGAAAGACTATATTGAGGCGAGTGCCTTAGTGCACGAGCTATATAACATTGAATACTCCATCGAGGCGTGTCTCGGTGCACGAGTCAGAGGGAATGAACATAAGTTTAGCACATTGAGAGATTCTGTCGAGACATGCATCAAATGCACGAATAGGAGAACGTTGAACACTAAGACATAGAATATAATGCCCCGCTCCGCACGGCGCATTACGCTGAAGCGTTGACTCAACGAGTCGCGTGGACCGAAAGAATGTATCGATGCAAAACGATACGAGAGCTAAGTTGTCCCGAGCAACGCATCGAACTAAGTCGATGCGAAGAGTTGCCTTGTCCCTAAGAATGTATCGAGTGAATCGATGCGAAGCGCCGCGTTGCCCCGAAGGATGAGTGCATTGAATCGGCTCGAAGATTCTAAGAAATCGAATCGACCAAGGCGCAAGTCCGAATCGAAGCAAGTATTGATTTTAGTTGGTTTCGTGTGCAGGTCATACTTTGACGGGAAAATATTAGAGGTCGATCTTTTGCAATATTTAGTAAGGGGTCTGCGAAATCAAATCGTCGCCTTGCGACGGGCTATGACTTGGGCATGCTAAGACGAATTGGACGTATAACTCAACGAAGCACGAAGTGCTCGAATGGCTAAGTCAGGAGAGTGGCCGTGCAACAAAGTTAGGGAATCGAGCCGCATCGGCTCGGCGAAACGACGAAGGCATATCGACTCAAGGTGGGAGGATTGACTTCTTTTTACTCCTTCATTCGATAAGTCAAATATATCATTTGTATGCTAAAAGTTAACCTATCGACGCCACGGGCGTGGCCGATCGGAGATAAAATCATAGTGTGAGTCGAACACTAAGTTAGAACAATTGAAATGATACGTGCATCCTATGCACGAGTCGCTATGGAACATTGGATATCGCAAAGGCGAGCGCCTCGGAGCGCAAGCCGTAAGAACATGGAATAACTGTAATCGGCGAGTGCCTTAGTGCACGAACCATACCGTGCCTTTGATGCACGAGTTAGACGGCTAGAACATTGAAAGACAATAGGCGAGCGCCCTAGCGCGCAAGCCCCGAACATTGAATGCTAAGTTGTAGAACATTGGAAGTACGGTCGAAACGTGCCTACGTGTACGGGATAATAAAAGATGGCTTCGTTGCGAGAGAATACAGTTGCGGTATGAATGTGGCGGAACTGTCGGATATGACATGTTGCCTCGAAAGGTGTTCGAGACCTTCGGGTCGTTCGGTTGACGAGCATTGAGTTGAGGCACGATGCCATTGAATCATCGAAACGAAGTGCGAAACGAAAGAACATAGGAAGCTAAAGAAAGAGATGCGAGATGATAAGTCTGAGTCTCGGACTCAAGACTATGTTTGGTTGTTTGAAATTGATACTTGAATGATAGGGCGTTGCATGGTCGATTGGAATGGGCTCGAGATAAAATGTGATACCGCCCGTGCACGGGTGTTTCCCCCGATCGGATAGTTACCGGATGCGCCCCGGAACCGATTGGCCGCGGAGGGATTCAAATAATCTTTGTAGGCGCACATCAAAAACTAGATGGGAAATGCCGCAAATGATGGTATGCAGCGGGAACGTTTCGGTTGTTTTGGGATTGTAACCCAACCCGTGAAACGCCGGGCAGCCCAACCAAATAGTGAGAAAAGAAGGAGAGAAAAGAAAGAAACTCCTTTAGTCCATTCCGGCGCGGATACGCCAACGACCCTCATATAGCTAAGGAACGATGGGTTGAAAGTGTAGGCGCGTGTGCGTCCCGCATATAGATCCTACTTAGAGATGCACTATAACATGACAGGGATGGAACGAGGCGTATTCACCTTGCGTCAGTGCAAGGGACGCAAGGGCGAGTGCGTCGACTCGGTAAGCCACGAATCAAACACGAGATTGCTTGTTTGCTTGCCTATTCAATTTGATAACATGATGCTATGCTAACATGCTTTACGCTTTCAAAGATGCCATGAAATTGACCCTAAGGAGAACATAGCAAGATCATAAGCTAAGTTGCATGATTCAACATAAAGATTAAAATGTCGGTTTGGAAAGATGATCTTTGTTTCAGTACATGCGAGGACGAACGTACTGATCCCCCACCAGCTTCATGCAGGGTGCAGGGAATGGATTGCTCGCGGCGAAGCGTTGCTTGAACGTGTTAAGGCTTGGAATGCCGAAGCGCATTGAAGCGTGCTATCGCATTGACGCTCGGACTACGCAGCTGGATTGATGCGCCCGAGATATAGAAGGCATGATGTATGGAACGGTGAAATCCTTTGTGGGCAAGAGAGAACCTGAGTGTTGTAGCCAATCTGGCATATATTGTTAGGCTATCGAAAGCCATTGTAATCTCAGTTTCGAATATCAATAAAGAGAATTGTTTCGTATACTCTGTTTTCCTATCGTTGTAAATATCGAATCAAAAGATAACCATTTGAGAACTTGTCATCTTGCCTTATACGAGCGCAACTTCAGGCTCGTGCGGCATCACGCCCCCTGCGAGGACGATGATTCGGGTGATTCCGGGTCGGGGCGTGACATAGAACATGAAAATACGACATCGAGACGTGCATCGAATGCATGAGTCGAAGAATAGAGAATAACTGTGTCAAAGCATGCGTATGTGCATGAGAATTATAAAATATGGCTTCATTGCGAAGATGACAGTTTTGGCACGAATGTGACAGAACTGTTGAATGTGGCATGGTGCCTCGGAATGTTCAGGACCTTCGGATCGTTCGCTTGATGAACATTGAGTTGGGACATGGTGCCATGAAACATGGAAACGAAGTATGGAAAACAGAGATGGAAGAATGGTAATGTGAGATGATGCGAAGTATGAGTTTCAGACTCAGACTATGTTTGGTTGTATGAGTTAGACGCATATTGCATGATCAAATGAACTTGGATATAGTCCGTGTACGGGTTTTATTATCCCTCGAACAAGGTACGCCGGGGGACCGAGACCGTTCGGTCTAGAAGGGAATTGAGATAGGTATTATGTTGGACATTTCATTAAGGAGGCTTGCGACCTACTATTGAAAATGGTGCGCCACAAATACCGGTAATGTTCGGGGACCTTCATAAATGTGGTTAGCAGCCTATACTAGAGTAATCACTGTCATACCATTTAGAATATAGTCCATTCTGGCGCAGAGAAGCCAGTGATCTTCATATAGATAGGGACCGGTGGACTGAATTATGGAGGTACACAGATCCTGTACAAAGATCATTATAACATGACAGAAAAAGATGGTAGACGTATTCACCTTGCATAGGTGCAAGGGTGAGTGCGTCGATGTTGGTAAGAAGTCGCCACGAAACAACACGAGATTGATATTTGTTGTCTACTTTCGCGAATCAATGATAACATGTTTGCCATGAAGTACATGTTTTACTGCTTTTGAATATATCATGAAACCGATCCTAAGGAAAAGATAGAAAGATCACAACTTAAGCTGCATGATTCATAAATTTTTTTAATGTCAATTTAGTAGAGTGGATCTTATCCGTACGTGAGAGGATTAGTACTGATCCCCCACTAGATTGCTTGCAGAATGCAGAAAATGGTTTGCTTGCGGCGGAGCTTCACTTGAACGCGTTAAGACATGAAATGACATAGCATTTTGAGACGTACGACCGTATTTACGCTCGGACTTGCAACATGATGATACGATCGAAATATAGAAGATATGATGTATGGAACGATGAAATCATTTGTGGACTAGAGAGATCATGAGTATTGTAAGTCAATCTGACCGATCATTTGGGCTATTAAAAGTCTTTGTAATTCCGCTGCTTATTGAATAAAGAGAATTGTTTCGTATGCTCTGGATAACTTAAATGTGACTATTTTTTTCTGATGCGAATATTGAAGTAAGATAACCATTTTAAAGATTTTAATCATCTAGCCTTGTACGAGTGCAACTCCATACTCGTACGACATCATACTCCGGCGAGGACGATCGATTTAGCTGAATCGACGTGAGGACGATCGATTCGGTTGAATCAACGAGAGGACGAATGATTCAGCGGGTCGGGATGTGACAACTACGCACCATATCCTATATATCTTTCCTGGCAATATAGAATTATATGCGAGTCTATTGAGCAGTAAAATCCACTATGGTGATTTGGTAATATTTTCCGCTTTACCAAGTAAGCTTGGTCGCAGGCCAACCAACTTCACAATTTCATATTGTGTACTAGTAGAACCTCCTCGTACCTCGATCCCTAGTCGCACCCGCTCTAGTACCGGATTGTTGGATATCGAAGGAGAACTCGCACATTTGTATCACTCAACGATAGAATTTTAGTGACACAAGGTCTATATACACGACGATACAAGCTCTCAAGATAACACTCACAAAGGGAACTAGTAGCAAACACTCATACGACGACTCTCATAATACAAACTTGCACGAGGCTCTCACTCACTCACACTAGCTTCTAGCTTAATAGATCCTTGCTTTGCTTGCTTGATGCTTGGTTTCCAAATGATAGAGGTCACCCCTATTTATAGGGTAGAAGTGATAGCAATGGAAATTTCTAGTAGTGTCGGGTGTTTGGAAGAAAGGTAGAAGTATTTGTCTAGAAGATTTCAATGTTTGCCATGACATAAAAAGAGTTCTAGAATAAGAATTAAAAATAGGATGGGAATATGTAGATGGAGCAAGAGGAGGATGGTGAAGAGATTTCTAGTTGGATAGAAGGGATGAAGATTATTCTAGAAGGAGAAGGAGAGAGAATTGGTGTTTCCATCAGAACAACTACTACATATCTTGGTCCTTATTCTACTTTAGGAAGACACAATGGTGGTGCGTGGGCAACTAGGAAGCACACACTCCAATAATCTAGGCCTTGTGTCGACACGTATCATACATGTATCTGACATACACAATATTGACACTCCAAAATCCACTAAGACACGTTAAAATAGACGCCGTGTCCATGTTGATTTGTCCTTACCGTATCGTATCCATGTCAGTCGAACATAGGTCGGCAAGTTCCCCATTTTTCCTTATGAAGAGAAATATCTTTTTGTAAGAACATTATATGATACAGAATCATGAGATATAGTCAATAAGCAGGGAAGTGGAAATTTGAAACAGTGCATGGCACCGAAGGATGAAGCTGAATGATCCTATTGGCAGTTACTGCATTGTGATGTTAAGACTGTTCATTTCATGCACTGCCTATTTTGACTTCTGATACATGCTTGATCCACTTTCTCTGGTTCACCTTGGTTCCGATAGTATTATACCTACAAAATGAACTTTTCTCCTTGTTCATGTTCGATTTTAATCAAATCCTTGCTTGCACGCGTCATCAAATATTATATGAACCAACTTGCACTTTTACTCTGAGATAATATGCTAATTGATCAACACCAATATTGCTCTCTGTTGAGCTTCTCTTTGTAGAACATAAAACCATGCACAGAGGCGTCTTCATTGAACAATTGCCATACTTTTGATTTTTCTTTTGGAGGATTCTAAGCATTTGAGACTGATCAATGGAAGTAAATAGTCGGGCTCTACTGACAATGTTGTGCTAAAAAAAACAGTATCTACATATTGCCAGTGGTTTCACACTGGTCTCCTTGTCAGACAACTCTATGCTTTCTTGCTGCCATTTTCCATCACGAACGTACCGAAGGAAAGTACCCGTTCGATGAGATCATGAGAAGCACATATAATTATAGTATCCGTTGTACAAATTACTACAGAATTCCTTTTGTATCATGCTCAAAATTGTTACACATGCAACATGAATATCTCAGTTGATCACATACATCAAGTTTCTGGTGGAGAGCAGTGGGGAGGATTGTGAAGCAACAAAGTGCAGTTGACTTGGTGCTGGTGGGATAATGGACATCACTATTGATCTTCTGGCTGTCATGTTGAGTGGACCATGGAAGGGGTTTCTATTTTTTCCAAAGCTGCCATTGCCCACCATAAAAGGGGTTGCTGGCACCCCTCCAAAACCAAAATCAACCAAGAAAGAGCAACAAATAACAACACTAGCCATGGCGAGACTGGCGCCGTCGTTCGTCTTCCTCATCCTAATCCTTCTCTCCGAGATGTCCATGGGTAATTTCTATCACTTATAGGCTTGACATTTGCTCTTCACTCTATTTCTTTGGTATTGAGTTTGTTAACCAACTTAGAAAGTTCTTCAATTGTTTACAGGCCAAGTTGAAATCATTGGAGATGGAATGAAGATCTTGGAACCTTTAATCAAGGTATGATGTTGCAATTATTATGAATGTTAGGAACGAAAACATTTTATTATCGTTTAATGTTTAGTATGCGTTTAATGTTTAGTATGCGATCGGACACTATTTTCTTCTTATATATATATATATATATATATATTTTTTTTTTTTTTTTTTTTTTTTTCTTCTTATATATATATATATATATATATATATATATATATATATATATATATATTGTATCATTTAATTGGCAATCAAACTTAATATATATATATGCTTTATGACTGAAATTATTCCTAAATTTTCTTATAAGAAAGGGTGGTCAACTTCCAACTATATCATTCATATCCTGCTCTATGCACTGTTATGCTCATGAAGTTGTTACCAAATCACATTTAGTCCACAGGTTGCTGCTAATTAATTTAATTGGTAGGATAAAGCCAACATTACTCAAAACTTTGTTCATCTCCATAAAACTATTGGTTACAGATTCATGGTTCATGAACCAAATTTTCCTTTTTATTTATTTATAATGATTAGCAGCATAAAATTGTTCCTACAGTTGTTAATTATCATGTACTTTGAAGTTTGAAATTCTTATCCATGCATGACATTTGTTAATCTTGATGTGCAGATGCATAGGAAGGTTCTGATGGAGTTCACAATGGACTACGACTATGGAGGAGCCAACTGTAAACACGACCCGAGGAAAGGAAAGTGCGGGAAGATCCCGTAACGAAGATCAATAGATGCAAGCCTCACTATATGACCCCATCCCAACAGTTTTATGGAATAAGAGCCCCCAAAGACTAGACACACTAAAGTATCATATGTCGCCATCTTTATTTTCTTCTCTATGTTTTCCTACAACTCTGTTCTCCCAGCATAAATATATGGCTGTAACTCCGTAATTCTTAATTCTTCTTCTGAGTTTGGACATGTAGTACTGGGGACAGAGCATGGCATAGTTTCTAGGTTTTCCTTTCAGCATGACGACGATCGATGAGATATCGCTTTGTACTTCAGTGTGTTCCTCTACATCTATCTTTATCCCTTTAAGAACATGCATTGGTGCTGAGTTTAATTTGTTTCAGTTATTTGTGAGTATTGATCGTATGTTTATCGGTACGTTTGGATCATGGGATCCTCTGCATATTGTCAACTTCTTCGGTCCCTACTCAAAACAATTGAAGGGATCAGATGATGTGATATTGTGCCCTTCAAACTTTGTTCGATCAAATTATATATGAACTAACACTGGAAAAGATGTATGCATGTTTAATCAGCCTTTCTGCAATGTCACTTTCCAGTCAGGACTACATTGAGAGAGGTCTTGTTTGGTTGGCGGAATCATGGGATTGAGAAAGAAAAGTTATTCCTTTCCTATGTTTGGATGCCAAAGGAAAGTATAAGGAAATGAAAATGATTGCCATATGGAAGGAGAATAAAGGAAAAGTGATTCCCCCATCCAACCAATATTTTACTTTTTCACTATAGGAAATTCACTTTTCCTTCTAATTTCCTTGTCCTCTCTAAATATCGGAAAAGAAAAAGGATGTAAATTGCAATTTCTCAACGAAAAGAACAAGGAATTGATTTCCTTTCATTTCCGTGAACCAAACGAGGCCTTGTGGTCATATAGGGATATAGCCTACCTACATATGAGTAAAAATATAAAATTTTAAGAAAGATTAATGAATAGCCACCCTCTATCTTTGCTGTGACATATTGGTGACCATAAGTGATCATCTCATAATATTTATTGCATAATATTTTTGTCGAACTTATGTGACCCTTCTTGTTACCGGAGAAGGAGAAAGACATAAGACCTTTGCTAGATGGCGAAAGATAAGCGGTTCAATCCACAGTAGCGCACACTTAAAAAATAGCTTGAACTCTTATAAACTATTTTATTTATATGCAAATGTAATATTAGAACATTTCTATAGCAAAGTTAAAATTACCAAGAACATTATAGACATGAAACATCGTATAAAGTGGACCAAATACAAAATAAAAGGTCTAATCACAAAATAAAATCCAATAATAGTGGACCAATTAAATTTATGGACTCAAAATCATGGACACAAACCAAGTTTATGTTCCAACAAATTTGTCTCCCACTAGTACTGTACTTCCAACTCCTTTGCTCCAGAAAAATCTCATAATAGGGGTATTTTAAGAAAATTCATAGTCCTAATTGCTACTCTTGTGAGAATCCATGACCTCCATCGACCCATCCACTATTTGGTTTTCCAACCTTCGATAGTGATGCTCTTTTTTCTTTCTTTGGTAATAACTGTTTTTACAGTGTGAATAAAGTAAAGCTGTAAACGCACTACTCCTTATAGCTATTTTGAACTCGTGAGTCGTGACATGACATTATTATGGACCGTACTGTTGTTCTTGTACATTTGTACGTGCAAACTGTAGCTACTGTTTATTAACTTTTGCAGTCGAAGCAGTTGGCATCGTTATTGGATGAAGACTCAGCAATCAAAGAGAATATTAGCCGAAATTTATTTTTCTTCTGTAATCGTGTGTTCTCCATCTCTAGTTATGATATCTATATGATGGTTTTATAATTCATTTGTTAGCTACATCAACCATCAATGTATCATTGTTACAGAGATCAAAAGGCTAGGTTGCATTGCTTATTCCTCGTTATTATTTAGAATATACGGTAGTTAACAGGGCCGGCACTGGGACCGTGCTAATAGTGCAGTCGTACAGGACCTCCAATTTTTTGGGGGCCTCAAAAAAAATATTATGATTAGTTTTATAATTTTGTATTTCAAGTTATTCTTTTTCTTTCTCAATTCCTACTCTACAAGACCTCCAATTCTTGGATTCCTATTCCCTACTTACTCGAAGATTCATATTTATAATCATACAAAAAAAATAGAATTTTTTTAAGATATTGCTCTGACCGGTGTGTTAATTGCTATTTTGTTTCTAAAGATCCCTCAATTGTTAGATGAATTTATTTTCTGCAATAATGTTCAGATTTTTTATATATATATAATTTAAGAATTTGGATGTGCAGGCATATTTATTTAAGAAATAATGATGTCGAAGACCGGAGCTCTTGGTCTTGTATCAGGTTACTCAGGTCTATAGTCGGTCATATGATTTACGGGACCTATGACAAAATTTAAAATTTGGACCATTTTTCTCACATAAATAAGAATTTTTTTTTAGCATTTTTACAAGCAAATCATCTATTAAACTATCAAAATCATCAATCAAACTATCATATATTTTTTCCGATTGGAGCACTGGTTTTTTTATTGCTTCAAGATTGGGTCTTTGTTTTTGTTTTTTTAATATACCTAGTCTATTGTAAAATTACGGGACTTCCAAAATTGGGTGCCCATGACGGTGGCCCATCTCGTCCGTGCCCTGGGCTGGCCCTGCTTAGGTCTTGGAGGCTCTAAATTGTGTGATTACATATTACTTCTCATTTGGACATTGATCGTTATTCATTTTATTATATGTTTTCATCAACAGAAAAATTTGACGCCAGATTTAGACAATTTAACGGTTAGTACGTCTTCTATCTAAAACATCTTTGTTATACTATGTAATGTGTTTGAATATAGATAATTTAAGCTTTAATTATTTTGTTAGTAACTACCTATAGATTCAGTTATAATATACAATCAAGAGCATCTCCAGAAATTTTGATAAAGACATATAATAGTATATTTAAAAATATGAATAAATAAATTTAGGGTCACATTTCAAAATTCGCACAGGACCTTCAATTATTAAGGACCGGCCCTGGACTAGTTAATGTATATAGATCAAGCCATATGTACACTTAACTTTTATCGTGGAATCTTTGCCAGGTATGTCCAAAAGTTCATAGACCCAACAAAATCCTAAAGAAACTCACGATTTCTTAATTTTTAAAACCTGGCCATAAAAAATCGTTGGATTACATATATCTTATTTCTTGATTTTTTTTTTCTAGTCCACCCTATGCTACTACTGGATCTGCCCCTGGTAGCATGGGCCATGGGTTAAGCAAAGAATATTAGGAGGAACTTATCTTCTTCTTTTTTTCCATCTGTAATCCTCATGTGTTCTTCATCTCTAATTATGATATCTATATGTGATGGTTTTATAATCCATTTGTTAGCTACATCAATCATCAATGTATCATTGTTAGAGATGTCAAAAGACTAGGTTGCATTGTTTATTTTTCGTCATTATTTAGAATATACAACAATTAATGTATATAGATGAAGCCGTATACTTTTATCGTGGAATCTTTGTGAGGTATGTCCAAACGTTCATAGACCCGCAAAAATCCTAGAGAAACTCACGAGTTCTTAATTTTTATAACCCGGCCATAAAAAATCGTTGGATTACATACATCTTATTTCTTAATTTTTTTTTCCAGCCCACCCTAGCTAGGCTACTACTAGATCCGCCCCTGGTAGCATGGGCCATGGGCTAAGCAAAGAATATTAGGAGGAATTTATCTTCTTTCTTCTTTTTCTTCTGTAATCCTCGTGTGTTCTTCATCTCTAATTATGATATCTATATGTGATGGTTTTATAATTAATTTGTTAGCTACATCAATCATCTATGTATCATTGTTAGAGAGGTCAAAAGACTAGGTTACATTGTTTGTTCCTCGTTATTATTTAGAATATACGACAGTTAACGTATATAGATCATGTCGTATGTATACTTAACTTTTATCGTGGAATCTTTGTCAGGTATGTCTCCAAAAGTTCATAGACCCGCAAAAATCCTAGAAAAACTCACTGAGTTTTTAATTTTTAAAATCCGATCATAAAAAATCGTTGGATTACATATATCATATCTCTTTATTTATTTTTTCTTATTTGAGTTTTTTAGCCAAAATCTAGACCAAAAATTCTAAATGAACTCCCGAGTTCTTAATTTCTACTGTAGTCTCTCAGTGACCTGCATGAGTTCGGCTACAGAAACTCAAATAAGAATTCAAAATAATAACTTACAATATGTATATGGCATATAAATTTTACTAATATTAAAAGTATACATATATTAAATTTTAGCCCCTGGAAAAAAAAAAAAAAAAAAATCAGATGCATATAATCTAAAGGTTGTTAATGGTCGAATTTTAAAAATTAAGAACTCACGAGTGCCTCTAGAATTTTTGAATCTTCTCTTGTATTGGCTGTTTTGGAGGTACATAAAGTATTTTTCTTATTCAATGCACGTGCATTATAGGAAAGAAAAATGCTTTATGTACCTCCAAAACTATATCCTCCGTCACGTGACACTCTTCTATTCGCTCATGTCTTTTTCCAATTCTCCCCTATTTGCTTGGGACGTGACATGTAACGGAAGGACATGGAGGGATGGAGTTATTGGAGGGATAGAATTTTGAAGGTACATAAAATATTTTTGTTTCCTATAATGCACGTGCATTGAATAAAGTGCGGTTAAGGACTGCATCTCTAATGCATGGATGCCAATCAATTTAGGTTATGGAGGATGTGAAAGTGGCTTAGGTATTTCTCCATAGTAACACGTCCACTGATATATTAATGGGTCCGACTATTGACACCCCACCCATTTCTAAGTACACCCCAAAAAAAAAAAAAAAATGTAAAAGTCCTATTCTACCCCCCATTGCTGAGTACACCCCACTCTCCTCCCTCCCCCCTCCTCCTCCTCCCCGCCGCCTCTCCTCCTCCTCCGACCAGTTCCCTCCTCCTCCTCCTCCGACCCTCCCCAGTCCCCCTCCTCCTCCCCGCCGCCTCTCCTCCCCCTCCGCCGCATCTCCTCCGACCCCCCCTCATCCCGACCCGCCGCCTCCTCCTCCTCCTCCTCCTCCGACCCTCCCCCCCCGGCTCCTCCTCCTCCTCCGACCCTCCCCCCCCGGCGCCTCCTCCTCCTCCTCCGACCCTCCCCCCCGGCTCCTCCTCCTCCGTTCGACCAGTACAGGTCGAACCAAATTTTTTTTTTAATTTTTTTTTTTGGGTCGCGGTCGTCGGGGATCGGAGAGGGGGAAGAGGAGGAGGAGGCGGGTCGGGATGAGGGGGGGTCGGAGGAGGAGGAGGTGGGTCCCGGAGGGGGAGGGTCGGAGGAGGAGGAGGAGGCGGCGGGTCGGGATGAGGGGGGGTCGGAGGAGATGCGGCGGAGGGGGAGGAGAGGCGGCAGGGAGGAGGAGGGGGACTGGGGAGGGTCGTCGTCGGAGGAGGAGGGAACTGGTCGGAGGAGGAGGAGAGGCGGCGGGGAGGAGGAGGAGGGGGGAGGGAGGAGAGTAGGGTGTACTCAGCAATGGGGGGGGGGGGGTAGAATAGGACTTTTACGTTTTTTTTTTTTTTTTGGGTGTACTTAGAAATGGGTGGGGTGTCAATAGTCGGACCCTATATTAATAGCCAAATTTGACTGGAACTCTGGTTGCCCCGGATGAAGGAAGACTCTAGCAAAGATAGGCTAATGTATTGTATTATTTGTACATGTTTGGCACAAGTCTAATCAATAATTATTGGAAAAAAAAATTACGCTGATCAACATAATCTTTGACATTAGAAGGAATACCATTTCCCAAAGAGGTGAATATTTTGAATTTTCTCTCTCTTGGGGATATTTTGTAGGGTAGGAGTAATTTAGAAAAGTTATGCTTATGGGATGTTATATTCTTCATAATTTACTTGTGATACTAATTAACACATGATTCTTGTATTTGGTTAGTATTTGTAGGAAATAATAATGCTTTGTTCTCATTGCTAGGGTTTGTTACAATATATATAGTGTCTACATTTGGGCTTATGGGAATGGGCCATATTTACATTACAAATATAATCTAACACCCCCCTCAAGTTGGAGCATGCAAGTCACAAATGTCCAACTTGGGAAGGAAAGAATCAAACACTTGCTTTCCAAGGGGCTTGGTGAAGATGTCAGCCAGTTGAGAAGAAGTAGGAACATACGAGGCTATTACGGCGCCATCTCTAATAGCATCGCGAACAAAATGCAAATCCACCTCAATATGCTTACTACGCTCATGAAATACCGGGTTCTGAGCCAGGTGCAGGGCTGACTGACTGTCACAATACACCGACATAGCAGACTCCTGGCGAATACCCAAATACACCAATAACTCCTTCAACCATTTCAACTCACAAACAAGCGTAGCAAGAGATCGGCATTCAGCTTCAGCAGAAGATCGAAAAACAGTTGATTGCTTCTTGGTCTTCCAAGAAATAGGAGACCCCCCAAGAAACACCAACCAGCCTGTAACAGAGCGGCGAGTCAAGAGACAACTTATCCAGTCGGAATCACACCAACCAGAAAGACGGAGATCACAATCAGCTTTCAAAAGAATATCCTATCCTGGTGCATTTTTGAGATATCTGACAACTCTCAAAGCAGCATGCTAATGATCTTGTCGAGGCTCCTGTAAGAATTGAGACAAGATATGCACAGCATAGGCCAAGTCAGGACGAGTAAATGATAGATAAATCAACCTTCCAACCAGCCTCCGATAAGTCTCTGCATCCGCCATCCTTGGACTAGTCGATTCTGCTAGCTTGTGATTGGGCTCCATGGGAAAACCAGCAGGGCGAGACCCCATCAAACCGCATTTTGAAATGATGTCCAAAGCATACTTCCTTTGACACAAGGAAATTCTTTTCGCACTCCGAGCCACCTCTATGCCAAGAAAGTACTTCAACACACCAAGGTCCTTCATGTGAAAGCAAGAACTAAGGTACTTTTTGAAAGCATCTAAAGCACCTGTGTCATTACCAGACACAATCATATCATCCACATAGATCAAAACATGCAACTCTACCTTCCCCTTAAAAAAAGAGAAAATGGAATAATCGGAATGTGATTGAATAAATCCATAGGATATCAGAGAAGCAGTAAGCTTAGCGAACCAACAACATAGTGCATGTTTCAATCCATATAGAGACTTACGCAGGCGACACACTTTGTCGGGTTCACTATGCGAAAAACCTGGCGGCAACTGCATATATACTTCTTCTGTCAGATCTCCATGAAAAAAAGCATTGTGTACATCCATCTGGTACAAAGTCCAGCATTTCACAGCTGCAAGAGCCAAGAACGCCCGAACTGTAGGCATCTTAGCTACCGGGGCAAATATTTCTGAATAGTCGATCCCTTCAACCTGATGATTACCGAACACAACCAGCCGTGCCTTTAAGCGCTCAACACTTTCGTCAGATTTGTACTTGAATTTGTACACCCATCGACTTCTCAATGCTTTCTTTCCAGGAGTCAAATCGACAAGACTCCATGTCCCATTATCTTCCAGAGCCTGTATTTCAGTTTGCATAGCCGCGCGCCAGTCTGAATCTCGCGAGGCCTGGCGATATGAAGTAGGCTCAACACTTGCAGTGATGGCTGCAAGAAAATCTCTGTGTCCAGCAGTAAATATGTCATAACTTAGAAATTGTGTTAGAGGATATGAAGTACCTGAGGAAGTGACGGGAACAGACGAACTGTGGTGAAGGGGGGACTTTTACTTCGAACAGCATTCGTCACAAAATTCTGTAATCGCACTGGCTGTGATTTCTTTCTCATTCCTCTTCCCAATACTACCTCGTCGTGCACCTCTGGCAACACTGTATCCACTGTATCATCAGTAGTATCCGCATTACCCCCAGCGGATTCTCCTGTCAATACTTCTGCAGCCACATGTGCATCCTCGCTACTCGGTGCCACACCACCAGCAACCACTCTGGCCTCAGCCACCGTAGCCGGCACCATCCCAAAAGTCTCTATATCGTCTCCCGTCACCTCAACAGATGTATGGCGATACTTCTGCAGCCACCTGTGCATCCTCGCTACTCGGTGCCGCACCAACAGCAACCACTCCGGCCTCAGCCACCATAGCCGGCACCATCCCAAAGTCTCTATATCGTCTCTCGGCACCTCAACAGATGTATGGCGTGTCGCAGAAGACATCTCGCTAGCAGAGCCACACCCAGAAAATTCTTCTTCATAAAAAGTTACATCACGGGACACAAAAATTTCACCAGTCTCCAAATCATACAGTTTTTATCCCTTTTTATCAAGTGGATACCCAACAAAGATGCATTTTCTACTCCTGCTAGCAAATTTATCATGTCGGGATTTCAAATCATACGCATAGCACAGACAACCAAAAATACGTAGATGATCATACGAAGGAGCCGAACCATATAAAACTTCATAAGAAGACATAAAATGCAAGATACTAGAGGTGTTCTATTTATCAGATAACATGCACCCAGAATACATTCCTTCCAAAAATCTACAGAAAGAGAACCCTGAAATCTCAATGCCCTGGCGACATTTAAAATATGTCGATGTTTTCTTTCCACCCTTCCATTCAGTTGAGGTGTCCCAACACAGGATGTTTAGAACAATATACCTTGAGATGAAAAATAATCTCGTAAATAATTAAATTCAGTGCCATTGTCACTCCGCACACGACGTACATCGACCCCAAACTGACGCTTCACCATAGCAATGAATTTAAGAAACATAGAATAGACAGCACACTTATCCTTCAACAAAACAACCCAAATAGCTCTAAAAAATCATCCACCAAAGTCAAAAAATATCGTACCCCATTAGATGACGGAACACTATATGGTCCCCACAGATCACAGTGGATAAGTTCAAAGCATCGCAAAGCACGACTACTACTATCAGAAAAAGCATCACGAGTCTGTTTAGCTTGATGACAAATATCACAAGCCTTATGAGAAAACACACTACTACCAGAGAGAAAAGGTAAAGATTATATTACTTTATCTGAAGGATGCCCCAGTCTACTATGCCAAACCTCGGAATCACTCTCTCTGCATGCCAGGATCACCGAAGCCAAAGAAGCTGGAACCTTCCCCGAGAAGTAAAGTCCACCCCTTTGTTCACCTGCTCCAATCACCATCCTCGTACTTCGGTCCTAAACAAAACACAAATCAGGAGTAAATAATATATTATAATTTCTGGCACCAATCAATTGTGAGACATAGATCAAATTACAAGTCAATGTCGGAACGTAAAGAACATCCGTCAACACCAATGAAGCAGTCAAAAATACTTTGCCTCTTAGAACAGCCTCAATAGTGCTCCCATCAGGCAAAGTCATAGGACAGACATGGCCCTCAAAGCAATCAACTAAACAATCACGAGAACCTGTCGCATGAAGAGTAGCCCCAGTATCGAATATCCAAGGGACAGAAGAATTCTTACCCATCAGACGATCAGAGTTTTAAGTACCAGGGTTGAAAGGATTGTCGTTACCCAGCAAGCTCATCAGTTTCTGCCATTGTTCACCTGAGAGTGGTAAAGGATACCCGTCCTGCATGGGGGCACCATGACCAGCAGCGGCGACATGATGAACAACCCCTGCACCACCTGCACCACGTCCCCCATCACGTCTCTGCTGTGGTGTCGGACCTCTGCCACCACCAGCACCACGTCCGCCCTCACGCCGAGGACGAGTCTCCCTCCACTCTGGATAGACAATCTTGGCAAAACAAGTTGCAATATCATGACCTGTTTTCTTGCAATGAGTACAGATCATACCTGATTTGTTCCTGGAATCTGAGATTCTACTATTAGAAGATGTAGAAATACGAGGTGAAGTCTTGATAGTCAGCGCCATCACCTCCTCAGCAGCGGATTGGACCTAAGATTTTCGCATATCCTCCTCCTCATGGACTGCCTGGTATGCCCGATCTAAACTTGGCTGAGGATTCTGAGCCAGAAGATTAGATCGGGTATGACCATACAACTTAGCATTCAACCCATACATAAAGTCCTGAAAGTGGTCTTCATCCCTCATAGCCTGTAGCGTAGCAGCAAGTTCACCACAGGTACAAGTAGGTAATGGAAAATAAGCAGCTTGTTCATCCCACAAAGACTGTAAATTTCCAAAGTAGGTTTCTACAGACATCGACGCCGTTTGTTTGCACTCGGCGAAAGCCACCTTAATTTGTTGCTTCCGAGTGCCATTGCTAACAACAAATCTTTTCTCCAACAAGTTTCATAATGGATAAACCTCCTCAAAGTACGGCAAAAATTTCTTCAGAGACGGATCAATGGTATTAAGAACCCATTGAACCAATAGTGCTTGCACGCATCTTCAATCAAGCAATTTGCTAGCATCATTAACAGGTTTGACTTCAGTATCCTCCAGAAAAGTGATCTTTCGCTTAGAGATCAGGGAGAGACGTATCGACCGAGATCACTCAGCATAGTTTGGTCCACGAAAAACAATAGGAGTAATGACATTTTCTGGTTGATCAGCAGAACTCAAAAAATATGGATCCTTCGGATTAGGATAATTTGGGTTGTGTGCACCGCCACCGCCAGTCGCGACGGAGTAGCTGGACGCAGCATCATCTGCCATCGCAGATGTCGGGTGTACAAAAATTTTGTACAACTCCGACGAATCGGCCGCTGATGGACGGGGTCGGTGGCGAATCGGCCGCGATCAGGGGTGCCGGATCTGGCGCGAAGGGGCGAGCGGATGTCGGGTGTACAAAAATTTGTACAACTCCGACGAATCTGCCACTGATGGACGGGGTCAGGCGCGCGAATTGTGTAAATTCCCTAAATTTCTACTATATTTTAGTACTGAATTTTTTTTATATTTATACGTCGCATAGTCGTATTGTACGTCGTACGAAAATTTATGTTTTCATATTACTCGTCGAGTGCGAATATGTGCGAGGTACATACTTTTAGAAAATTGATTTTTTATTTTTATTATCGGTAAAGGGTTTCAAAATAATATAACTATAATAATTATTTTTATTAAAGGCAAGTTTATTATTTATTTATAAAATGCTATCTTATTGACTAGTGATAATTTAGAAAACTAGAAAATTATTTCATGTTTATTTTCAAATTTTATTTTTATTACTTATAATAATTTATTTAGTAAAGAGGTATTTTAAAGATTTGATTGTTTATGTCTAATAATTATTTTATCTAAATTATTAAATGTAGTTTAAAACTATTCATATTAATATTTACTGTGATTTTCGAAATATATTTAATATTAATATTTTATTGTTCGAAAAGATATTTAAAAATATTTACTATTTTCGAAATTATTATTAATGGTATTTTGAAAAATATATTTGGAAGTTATGGTGGCAATTTAAATCTTGATTTAATTTTTAGATTTATTTAAATAGATTAACTCAATAACTACATTTGGAATTTAAATTATCTCAATGGGTTTTAAATAAAAGATGGATTTTAAATTATATTTAAATTGGATTTTGTTTGGATTTGAATTTATTAAATTGGTTTAAATTAATAGATGAATTATCTAACTGGGTTTAAATCCTAATCCTAATCCTTATCCAATGGGTATTCCCACATCCTATATATATAGGCAGAAACTCTTCCATGAACTCTATCATCCAAAATTTTCCACAAAGGTGCAGGTGCATCGTGTCTGTGTATATCCCTTCCTCCATTATTTTCAATTACACATACATCACATCCACCACCGTGTCGGACACACCCGACACGGCCAAATCCAATCAAATCCTAACCCTACAACCTCTCGATTTTCGGCAAAGCTCCCCGCCATCTCTCACGACCACCATCTTCGTTGTCACCACCATCCGCATCACTTGCACCACCACCATGGTTCCCTCGACTGCTCGTAGTCCACGCCCAACCTTTTTTTCGACTCCCCCTGACCGAACACCCCCAACACCCCCGACGCCATCACCACCGTCATCCCCACCGCAAACCACCAGAAAAAGTAAAGGAGAGGGAGAGAACCCTCACCTGAGCCGCCCGGGCGAGCACAGCGCCGTCGGACGAGACACAGCGCCACGGCGACCAGCATCTGCCGCCTCCAGCGTCCTCCTCCGTGCGCGCTGGAAGTCGCCGGAGAAATCCCTCCGCCATCAAAGGCCGCTCGCCCCCTCTCACCTCTCTGCCGCCGGCCATGAAGTCGGATCCGCCTCCGCGTACGGTGCGCGCCCAAACTCCGGCGTCCCCGACTTCGCCGTGCATCCCTGCAGCGGCCACCCTCCGCTGGACGCCAGCCATCTGCCGACCCGGGGTCTCCTCCGCAACCACCAGCGAGGGCCGATCCGCCCTCGGCGCCGACCCTCCTCCGCCTGTCGCTCCCATCCGCCCATCTCCGACGAGCCCCACACCTCGCCCAGGCCAGAAACCCCATCGCCGCCCTCGTATGTCGATCTCCCCGATGCCCAAACCGTCCGCCTACGAGCTCGGGGGAGCACCACTCTCCGCCGCCTAGATCTAGCACGGCGTCGTCACCGAGCCAGTGGACCGCCTCGCCTCGCGCCTCCGGGCGTGGACCACCTCCGAGCCTTCTGCCGCTGTCACCCAACTCCGCACGCCTCCTCCTCTCGCCGCCCCGGACTCCGTCGAGGTCGGCCATCGAAACCCTCAGGTGAAGCTCCTCTCTCTTCTTCCCTCACTCTCTTTCTCTCTCTCTCTCTCTTCTCTCTTACTGATGGGATTGGGGAAGGAATTGGGGAGGGATGGCTTTGCGTGAAAAAAAAGTTACTGATATATTAGTTATTATTATTATTATTATTATTATTATCATTATCATTATCATTATCATTATTATTATTATTATTATTATTATTATTATTATTATTATTGTATATGAATATATCAATAGTATTACAAGTAATTTTTGTGAGTTATATTTCATTAATAAAATTTTTAAAATTATTTATTAACTCCAAGTTTTGGAGGCTTACCCATATGCAATTTCAAAACTACATTTTTAAAGCCTAAATATATTTATTATGTTACTTTATCTATTTTTAAATAAAGTTTGGCCTAAGTGATAAATATATATAAATGTATACTTTACAAATTTTAGATTTTTACCAGAAGTGATACTTCTTAGATTTCCAAAGCTTTATCTAAAGGTATCTTGATAAATAGGGATTTAGTATAATATTTTGTAACTAAAATAGCATGGCTAATAAAAAGATAGTTCATATCATAAAGTAAGTTATAAGAAATTTTTCGAATACAAATATTTACCTAAAAATAAAAAATAATATTTTGGGTAATAAGTATAGTTGCATAAATATAAATATATATATATATATATATATATATATATATATATATATATATATAGATATATATATATATATATATATATATATATATATATATATATATATATATATATATATTCTAAAAATAGTATAAGTACTTTACCCCAAATTTCCTTCGATTATCACATTTGATCGGGACTAATCATGCGTGCCTATTTTCTCGCGAACTCGGACTATGTTGCACCAACCTCGGCTATTGGACAAAACATGACATCTTGATCATCGCACCACATCCGGCGTCACCAGGCGACCCCCCAGGCAAGATACCTTGCCATCTTGTACTTATATTTGTTTCATGATATTTTATATGTTGCTAGTGTTTTTACATTAGTAAGAGTATGTCCAAGTATGACTTGGGTGCCATCGATATGTATATCGATGTTTGTGTGTGTGCGTGCGTGTGTGTGTGTGTGGACCATATGTGGTAGCGGACTTTTCCGGTGTGTTGAAGTTATGCTTCATAACTTCTTTGACTTGTTGACACGTCTCATACACGACACATGAGTGAGGATCATTGAGTCGACACGAGCCTACGTATTCGACTTGCTACCGATACGGGCGGTTCGTGTGTCGGTTCATTTATGGATTAGCGGAGTCTAGATAGCGACTTGCATAGAGATATAAATCGCCAAGACATGGATATGACTTGTGTGATACATGGGCGGGGAAAACTACTGGGACGTATGAGCTATCCCACAGCCTTCTAGATTGCCCGGTTATGGGTTCATGGTTTTCCTGTTATGGGTGTGTCGCTAGAGGATATATCCATTGCACGGCCCTGACCACGTCATCAGATACGGTCAGGAGGTATGCTAGCGATACAAAGTACGAACTAGGGGATATATCTATTGTACGGCCCTGACCACGTGTCACGACCCGCTACCCAAATTGTTGGGCCAGGCCGAGTCATGCCCAGCCTACGTTGAGATAAAACGTAGTAAGCTGTTCTAAAGACAACAGGATAAGACTAAATGTGCTAACAGTTCTATAAGTGAAGAAGAATCATAAATGCTCCAAACACAAAAGTCGTCGTATATAGTAAAATATCCAAGTACAAGTAAACTGAAATGTAAAACTGGATACATGTCCAGTTACAAAATGATGTAGTCTAATACATGTCTACTCTCAAAAGTCTAAGTAAACAAAAGACACTAGGCGAGGTTCCCTGCAGGAACATCCTCGTAAAGCAGAGCCGGGTCCTCGGCGGTAACTCCATAGTATGAGTCGCAGAGTAACTCCTCCTCAGTAAGGACACCTACAACGTTATCCTGTCAGGACGGGAGCAAGTACTAAATCTAGCAAACTAGCATATGAAACATGGAAATGAATATGAGAGGGATAACTGGAAAGCATGGCATCACATAGTCTATCATGGCAAGGATACATATGTCATAGAAACAGATGTATATGTAATGTTTAAAACTGTAGCAGGTACGTGATCGGTCAATAGATGTACAATATACTGTGGTACATGTAAATAAAATGTACATACGTACAAGTCAACAAGCATAGGTGTACATCCGTACAAAAATGCGGGATAATGGCCTACGGCAAAGTATGCATATAAAATGCGACCTCGCTCGCTACTATAGGGGGGTCATGATCACGTACTCTACCATCAGTTTCCCCATAACCCGTATTCTATCATGTGAGAGATACATAAAGACAGTTCTAAGCATGGTAGTGACTGGAAGTACAATATGTAGAATTTCTAACTTGCTACCCCAAGGATCAGCATTTAACATGGTAGGGTTTACAGTTCATTTATGTGACAATATGTAAAGTTCGTAGAAAGTACTTGCCTCTAGCAAAGCAAAACAAAACAAGTTGCGATAACAGTGCTATGGCTGTCCAGTACTCGTCACTGTAGAAATAAATGCAATAACTTAGCTTTTACACTAAGCTAAAATACTAGAACACTAACTGGTGCGACACGACTTGTGACTGGGCACCTAGCCAAAAATGATGACTTGGCATAGGAGACCAATGTGGGTGACACACTATGTTAACTAACTTTCTAGGGTCTTTACACTAGTGAGGGTTGGGGTTCAACACGACTAAAACTCCAAATAACACAAAAAGCTACAAGTCATAATTAATCAATAAATAAATTAAAAGATTATTGTGTTCTAATAATTTTAGAGATAGACAAAAAGCCTAGTTTTTCTTAAAGTAAAGTACTAAAGTGATCCTTGTTAATCATAGAAATTTATTATAATTTTTCTGGAATTTACTATCCAGTACAAATATTTTATAAAAATCAGTTTTCCTAAATATACAGAAAGTGGGTTTTGGTTTCATATGCCAACCTAGTGGCAAAACAGTAAATTAAATACTACAAAAATTATACTAAATTAGCTAACTTAACAAAGTATCTAAAAACTATTTTTCCATAATTTTAGCAATACTTTAAGTATTTTTAGAAAATCAAAAACAGCAATGCACACACTAATTAATTATCTGCGTATTTTGTCCATGTATATAATTTGAACCAAAGTTCAAATACAGGACCCAAGGCCATGAATCAAGTCCAATATGACTTGTACAGGTCTTGAATGTGTGAAAACACATTTGAGCCCAAATACCCATGCTAGGCCTGGACACCAAATGGTTGCAGTAATTTAAATACAATAAAAATACAGTTTGGTAATAGTCAAAATAAATATTATTATTTTAATAAGGTAAAGTTATGCATAGTGAAAATATGCATACATATGTTTTAAAAGTACATATATATATGTAAGAGAAAAATACTTAATTTATAAAGTATATATATATATATACAAATATATATATATATATATATATAAGAATACACTTAATAATATAGTGTATATATATAATATATATATACATAGGAAAATATATATATAAACATATATATATATAAAATTTACTAACTATAAATATATACCTTTATATTTTAAATACTGTTAAAATACAGTATATATATATATATATACTAATATATATATACATATATATATATATATATATATATATATATATATATATATATATATATATATATATATATATATATAAAACAAAAAGAAAAAGAAAAGAAAATAGAAAAGAAAAGAAAAAGGAAACAGCAGCAGGGGCTCGAACTCGAGCCTGCGCTGTGGGGGGGGTGTTTTAGGTCAAGTCGGGCTGGCCAGGGGGTCAGCCCGTTAGCTCTGTTAGAGGTAGGACTTAGATAGATTTTATTTGATTTTAAGTGATTTAAATGATAAAAAAAATATAATAACAAGTCCTGTGTCCTGACAGTTAGGGACACAGGTATTAACGTGTCTGGGTCGATTCGACACGCACGACACGAATTTCACGTGTCCAGGTCCACGCTTGTGTTCGCCAGGACACGGCGAACAGCATAGACACAACACGAGATACGTATGACACGAAAGGGCACCGCTACTCACGTGTCCGATTTGGAGAGGGGGTTTCGAACGAGCTGGACGGCGGTGGAGGCGTCGGCGTCGCGGCGCTTCGGTGGCGCTGGGCGCGTCTCGTCGGGACGAAGCTGTGGGTGGTGGTGGTGGTGGATGAGGGTGTCGGGATGGCGAGATCGAGCTTCGTCGGAGTTAGGGTTCCGGCGAAGTATTTTGGGGAAGAAGGGGGGTCGTCGGTGGTCGTGGGGAGTGTTTAGGGTTAGGGTCTGGTCGAGGGGGGTGAGGGGATCTTTTATAGGAGTTTGATGGCGGTGGGGGCAGCCGGGAAAGGCGGGGGCAGCGGTCGGGGCAGTCGTCGGGGGTGGGTGAAGAGCTGGAGGAGAGAGAGAGTCGGTCGGGGGTGTTGACAGGTTTGCACAAAAGTCCCCCATATTTAGGAATTTGCATAATGGTTTATATAATGGATAAGTGCAAATAACTATTTGCATTCCTTAATAAATAACAATTTATTAATTACAAAACAGTATTAAAACAATTCTATTAATTACAAATTAATATTAAAACATTTAAATAAATTACAAATTGATATTTTTAATATATAAAACTTCTTTAAAATCATTTAAAAATTCTAGAAAAATTCCTAAAAATCTAAATAATTATTTTAAGGCTAATTTGTCACAAAAAAATAATTAACACTAATTAAAAATGAATTTTAAAATCAGGGGCTTACAAGTCTTCCCTCCTTGAAAAATTTCGTCCTCGAAATTCACAAGGATTGAAGACCCGACAATATTCTAACATAGCAAGCAATGAACCAAAAAGACTAAGGCTGCGATCGAAACTAACCTCTAAGGTATCAAGCGGGAACGGGTGGTTCCCTCGCAGCGGTTGGATCGAACAAGTAAGGGAATCTCTCCCTCATGTCCGACTCCCTCTCCCAAGTAGATTCACCTGGGGAGTGACGGCTCCAAGCTACTCGCACTAGGGGTATAACCTTGTTCCTCAGCCTCTTCTCTCTTCGGTCTAATATCTCCACTGGCTGCTCAGAAACTGTAAGGCTCGGTCCGACCTCCAACTCTGAATGATCTAGCACATGACTGGGGTCTGGATCATATCTCCTCAGCTGAGATACATGAAAGACGTCGTGAACTCCTGCTAGATTGGGTGGAAGTGCAACCCTGTAAGCTACCTCTCCGATCCTGCCAAGTACCTCGAACGGCCCGATGTATCTGGGGCTCAGCTTCCCTCCTCGTCCAAACCGGATCGTCCCTCGAGTAGGTGATATCTTCACTAGCACCATATCACCGTCTGCGAACTCCATCGGCCTGCGACTAGCATCAGCCCAGTGTTTCTGCCTGTCCTGAGCTACTCTGAGCCTGTCTCTGATCATCCCGACTTTCTCTGCTGCATCCGTGATCATCTCTGGCCCAAGCATAACTCTGTCTCCGACATCATCCCAAAAGAGCGGTGTCCGGCATCGTCGTCCATATAGCGCCTCGAAAGGAGACATACCAATACTGGCCTGGTAGCTGTTGTTGTATGAAAACTCTACCAAGTGCAGATGGCTCTCCCATGATCCTCCGAAGTCCAGCACGCAAGTCCTCAGCATATCCTCCAGCGTCTGTATCGTCCTCTCGGACTGCCCATCTGTCTGCGGGTGGTACGCCGTACTGAACTTGAGCCTACTGCCCAACTCCTCCTGCAAGCTCCTCCAGTAGTGGGATGTGAATCTGCTGTCTCTGTCTGACACGATGCTCACCGGCACTCCGTGTAGGCGAACTATCTGCTGCATGTATAGCTCCGCCAACTTATCGGTGGAAAGCCCCACCTTGAAGGGTATGAAGTGCGCACACTTCGTCAGCCTGTCTACGATGACCCAGATGGCATCCTTCCCTCCTTGGAAACGAAGAAGCCCTGATACGAAGTCCATCGTAATATGTTCCCACTTTCACTCAGGAATGGGTAACGGCTGCAACAAACCAGCTGGCCTCTGGCGCTCCGCCTTGACCTGCTGGCAAACTAGGCATCTTGAGATAAAACGCGATACATCCCTCTTCATCCCGTGCCACCAAAGATGTTCCCGCAAGTCACGGTACATCTTATTAGCACCAGGGTGAATAGAATATCTCGATCGGTGCGCCTCCTGCAAGACTGCCTCTACTAGATCTTCCTTTGGCACGCACAATCGGCTGCCATGCCTCAGGGATCCATCCTCTGCTATAGTGAAGTCATCCAGCAATCCAGCTAATGCCTGGGGTCGAAGTCTGCGAAGGCTCTCATATGTAGACTGTGCCTCCCTGATTTGCTCCATCAAACCTGACTGAATGTCAAGCGCCATCATCTGTATCACTGATCCTGGCCGAACTAGCTCGATACCGAGCTTCTCCAGATCCTCCCGCAAATGCCGATCAATCATCAGGTACCATGCCATCGGATGCCTGCTCAGCGCATCCGCCACCACATTTGCCTTCCCGGGGTGATACTGTAAATCGATGTCGAAGTCCTTCATCAACTCCAACCATCGTCTTTGCCTCATGTTCAGCTCTTTCTGCGTGAACACATACTTCAAGCTTTTGTGGTCAGTAAAGATTTCCATACGCTCTCCGTATAAGTAATGTTTCCATAACTTGAGTGCAAAGATCACCGCAGCTAACTCTAGGTCATGGGTAGGATAATTTCTCTCATGAGTCCGCAATTGCCTAGATGCATAAGCAATTACTTTCCCATGCTGCTGTAGAACACATCCTAGCCCCTTCCCAGAAGCATCGCTGTATATGGTGAAACCTCCAGAACCTGAAGGTAAAGTCAGAACTGGAGCGGTCGTCAGCCTCCTCTTCAGCTCCTCAAATGCCGCCTGGCAGTCCTCAGACCAAATGTACTCTGCGTCCTTCCGCATCAGCTTCGTCATGGGTTCAGCTATCCTAGCAAAGTCCTGGACGAACTTTCTATAATAGCCTGCTAAACCCAGAAAGCTCCTGATCTCTGAAACTGACGTCGGAGCCTTCCACGTCTCAACTGCAGCAATCTTCCTGGAATCCACCGAGATTCCATCTCCAGTGACTACATGGCCGAGAAACTCCACTCGGTCTAAAAAAAACTCGCACTTCGGCAATTTGGCAAACAATCTCTCCTGCCTCAGAATCCCCAAAACTATCCGCAAGTGCTCTGTATGCTCCTCCGGCGTCTTCGAGTATATCAGGATGTCGTCGATAAACACCACGACGAACTTATCCAGATACTGGTAAAATGTCTTATTCATCAAGTTCATAAAGACAGCTGGCGCATTTGTGAGACCAAATGGCATCACCAGAAACTCGTACTGCCCGTACTTCGTGTTGAATGCCGTCTTCTGGATATCTGCTGGCCTAACCTTCACCTGGTGGTACCCAGATCTCAAATCTATCCTGGAAAACACCTTCGCTCCGCTCAATTGGTCGAACAAATCATCTATCCTGGGCAGAGGATATTTGTTCTTGATGGTGATGGCATTCAAGGCCCGGTAATTAATACACAACCGGACAGTACCATCTTTCTTAGGCACAAAGAGCACTGGTGCTCCCCATGGAGAAGCACTGGATCGAATGAAACCCTTTTTCAACAGGTCATCAATCTGCTCTTTCATCTCTATGGCCTCCTTGGGATTCACTCTATAGCAAGCCCGGGATACTGGTGATGAACCCGGCACTAGATCTATAGTGAACTCCACATCTCTGTCTGGCGGAAGACCTGGAAGATCCTCCGGGAATACATCCATAAACTCCCTAATGATAGGGTGTGGCGGTGCTGCATCCCCGACTGTAGCACAACAGTTCGGCTCTAGGCTGATCTCCGGCCCTGTCCTCCTGACACTGAATGGTGCTGTGCCTGGGGGACTGAACACAATACTACCCTCATGGCAATCTATAGATGCATGGGCATAGCTAAGCCAGTCCATCCCCAATATGATATCATAACCGGGGAGCGACATCACAAAGAATCGCCCTCTGAACTCTCTCCCAGCTATAAAAATAGAACACCTATAGATAGATCTAATAGGCACTGGTTCTCCTCCCGTCATCACTCTACTAATCTCCGCAGTAGGTGTAGCTACTAGATGATGTTTATGCATAAACTCTAATGATAGGAAGCTATGAGATACACCAGAATCAAACAAACATACAGCTAGAAAAGTATGCAAATAAACATGACCTGTGATGACGTCAGCTAAGTAATCCGGCTCCGAAACCTGCTCCGGCTCCGGCTCAATGGCTAGGCTATAGACCTTCCCCTGAGGTCCCTTCTGCTGCTGCAGATGCTGCCCAAACCTCTGCTGCTGAGTCGGGAGTGGTCCTCTAGGTCCCTTCGCCGCTGGACAGTTCCGAAGCTGATGGGTGGCAGACCCACAAACTAAACACTGTCCAAGTCTCTTCCTACAAACGGACCTGTCGTGCCCTGGTCTTCCGCAGAAAGAACATATAGCTCCTCGCTGCTGCTGCTGCTGCTGGAGTCCCGGGGCTCGAACTGGCGGGGTCTGATGATGTGGTGTAGAGGGACGGTAAGTCTGCTGGGGTGGCGCCGGTGCTTTCTGCTGGAAAGCCTGACGCTTGGACGGTCCCTCATGATGTACAGGAGCCGGCCTCTTGCATGACAGAAGACGCTCCTCAATGCTCCGGGCTAACTATAGGCTCTGGTAATAGTCAGTCGTACCGTTTGCCACTATAAGAATGCCAATGTCTGGAACTAGGCCATGGCAAAACCTACGGGTCATCTCCTCTGGATCAGCAACCAGACTAGGAGCAAAACGGCTCAAGCGACTGAACTCTCCCGCATAGTCGTCAACAGAACGGTTCCCCTGCTGGATGTTCTGGAATCGTAGTCCCATGGCTACTCTAGCAGTGGTCGAGAAGAATTTCTTCTTGAACTGGGTCTTGAACTGGTCCCAGGTGGCTCTACCTCTCGCGAACAACGGCTCATTCCTGAACCAGACTCCGGCTAAGTCTATCAGCAGAAATCCTGCTGCCTCGACCTGAAGGTCATCCGGCATCCTAACTCCCAGAAGCTTCCTCTCTACAGAATCTAGCCAGTCATCCGCTACTACTATGCCCTCAGTCCCTGAGAACTCCTTGGGATTCAGACCCATGAAGTCCTTGACTGTCCCCGCTCTCTGCCGTGGCTCTACATGTGGTGGGACTACGGGACGTCCCTCAGAACGCTCCATGCTCTGGCGGAGTAGGGTAGTCTGCTCCTGGTGGGTTGTTAGGAACCCCTGGATCAATGTGAGCAGCTGGGTCCCGTCGAGTGTGACGGAAGCCTGGGTGGGTATAGTGATAGGGGGTGGTGGAAGTATCGGGTCCTGCCGGGCCTGGAATGTGGAAGGTGGTATCTGGGTCTGTGGATCTGTGGAGTGGGGGAATATGGTAGGTGGAGGTGTATCAGTCAACCGGTCAGCTGACTGGACATGGAGGGCCCCATTCTCGGGGGTGATATACTGGGACGAGCGAGTAAGCACCATCTAAATTACACATAAAAGACTTATAAGGACTTATTTAAAGCAAGTAATCATATGCAAGAAAATCTAATTATAATAGCAAACATGTGATGTATTTCCTATGTTGCAATCCTAGCATTCCTCTAGGTGTTCTAAGCGTCTTTCCTAATGTTGTCTAATTACCTTAAGTTCCTAATTGCAGGCATGCTTGGTACAATAACGTAACCAAACAGTTTAGTCAGGACCTGCATGGGCCACCACTAAAAACATGTCACGACCCGCTACCCAAATTGTTGGGCCAGGCCGAGTCATGCCCAGCCTACGTTGAGATAAAACGTAGTAAGCTGTTCTAAAGACAACAGGATAAGACTAAATGTGCTAACAGTTCTATAAGTGAAGAAGAATCATAAATGCTCCAAACACAAAAGTCGTCGTATATAGTAAAATATCCAAGTACAAGTAAACTGAAATATAAAACTGGATACATGTCCAGTTACAAAATGATGTAGTCTAATACATGTCTACTCTCAAAAGTCTAAGTAAACAAAAGACACTAGGCGAGGTTCCCTGCAGGAACATCCTCGTAAAGCAGAGCCGGGTCCTCGGCGGTAACTCCATAGTATGAGTCGCAGAGTAACTCCTCCTCAGTAAGGACACCTACAACGTTATCCTGTCAGGACGGGAGCAAGTACTAAATCTAGCAAACTAGCATATGAAACATGGAAATGAATATGAGAGGGATAACTGGAAAGCATGGCATCACATAGTCTATCATGGCAAGGATACATATGTCATAGAAACAGATGTATATGTAATGTTTAAAACTGTAGCAGGTACGTGATCGGTCAATAGATGTACAATGTACTGTGGTACATGTAAATAAAATATACATACGTACAAGTCAACAAGCATAGGTGTACATCCGTACAAAAATGCGGGATAATGGCCTACGGCAAAGTATGCATATAAAATGCGACCTCGCTCGCTACTATAGGGGGGTCATGATCACGTACTCTACCATCAGTTTCCCCATAACCCGTATTCTATCATGTGAGAGATACATAAAGACAGTTCTAAGCATGGTAGTGACTGGAAGTACAACATGTAGAATTTCTAACTTGCTACCCCAAGGATCAGCATTTAACATGGTGGGGTTTACAGTTCATTTATGTGACAATATGTAAAGTTCGTAGAAAGTACTTGCCTCTAGCAAAGCAAAACAAAACAAGCTGCGATAACAGTGCTATGGCTGTCCAGTACTCGTCACTGTAGAAATAAATGCAATAACTTAGCTTTTACACTAAGCTAAAATACTAGAACACTAACTGGTGCGACACGACTTGTGACTGGGCACCTAGCCAAAAATGATGACTTGGCATAGGAGACCAATGTGGGGTGACACACTATGTTAACTAACTTTCTAGGGTCTTTACACTAGTGAGGGTTGGGGTTCAACACGACTAAAACTCCAAATAACACAAAAAGCTACAAGTCATAATTAATCAATAAATAAATTAAAAGATCATTGTGTTCTAATAATTTTAGAGATAGACAAAAAGCCTAGTTTTTCTTAAAGTAAAGTACTAAAGTGATCCTTGTTAATCATAGAAATTTATTATAATTTTTTTGGAATTTACTATCTAGTACAAATATTTTATAAAAATCAGTTTTCCTAAGTATACAGAAAGTGGGTTTTGGTTTCATATGCCAACCTAGTGGCAAAACAGTAAATTAAATACTACAAAAATTATACTAAATTAGCTAACTTAACAAAGTATCTAAAAACTATTTTTCCATAATTTTAGCAATACTTTAAGTATTTTTAGAAAATCAAAAACAGCAATGCACACACTAATTAATTATCTGCATATTTTGTCCATGTATATAATTTGAACCAAAGTTCAAATACAGGACCCAAGGCCATGAATCAAGTCCAATATGACTTGTACAGGTCTTGAATTTGTGAAAACACATTTGAGCCCAAATACCCATGCTAGGCTTGGACACCAAATGGTTGCAGTAATTTAAATACAATAAAAATACAGTTTGGTAATAGTCAAAATAAATATTATTATTTTAATAAGGTAAAGTTATGCATAGTGAAAATATGCATACATATGTTTTAAAAGTACATATATATATGTAAGAGAAAAATACTTAATTTATAAAGTATATATATATATATATATATACAAATATATATATATATATATATATATATATAAGAATACACTTAATAATATAGTGTATATATATATAATATATATATACATAGGAAAATATATATATATAGACATATATATATATAAAATTTACTAACTATAAAATATATACCTATATATTTTAAATACTGTTAAAATACAGTATATATATATATATATATATATATATATATATATATATATATATATATATATATATATATACTAATATATATATACATATATATATATATAAAACAAAAAAAAGAAAAGAAAATAGAAAAGAAAAGAAAAAGGAAACAGCAGCAGGGGCTCGAACTCGAGCCTGCGCTGTGGGGGGGGTGTTTTAGGTCAAGTCGGGCTGGCCAGGGGGTCAGCCCGTTAGCTCTGTTAGAGTTAGGACTTAGATAGATTTTATTTGGTTTTAAGTGATTTAAATGATAAAAAAAATATAATAACACAGTCCTGTGTCCTGACAGTTAGGGACACAGGTATTAACGTGTCTGGGTCGATTCGACACGCACGACACGAATTTCACGTGTCCAGGTCCACGCTTGTGTTCGCCAGGACACGGCGAACAGCATAGACACAACACGAGATACGTATGACACGAAAGGGCACCGCTACTCACGTGTCCGATTTGGGGAGGGGGTTTCGAACGAGCTGGACGGCGGTGGAGGCGTCGGCGTCGCGGCGCTTCGGTGGCGCTGGGCGCGTCTTGTCGGGACGAAGCTGTGGGTGGTGGTGGTGGATGAGGGTGTCGTGATGGCGAGATCGAGCTTCGTCGGAGTTAGGGTTCCGGCGAAGTATTTTGGGGAAGAAGGGGGGTCGTCGGTGGTCGTGGGGAGTGTTAGGGTTAGGGTCTGGTCGAGGGGGGTGAGGGGATCTTTTATAGGAGTTTGATGGCGGTGGGGGCAGCCGGGAAAGGCGGAGGCAGCGGTCGGGGCAGTCGTCGGGGGTGGGTGAAGAGCTGGAGGAGAGAGAGAGTCGGTCGGAGGGGGGGGGGGGTTGACAGGTTTGCACAAAAGTCCCCCATATTTAGGAATTTGCATAATGGTTTATATAATGGATAAGTGCAAATAACTATTTGCATTCCTTAATAAATAACAATTTATTAATTACAAAACAGTATTAAAACAATTCTATTAATTGCAAATTGATATTAAAACATTTAAATAAATTACAAATTGATATTTTTAATATATAAAACTTCTTTAAAATCATTTAAAAATTCTAGAAAAATTCCAAAAAATCTAAATAATTATTTTAAGGCTAATTTGTCACAAAAAAATAATTAACACTAATTAAAAATGAATTTTGAAAATCAGGGGCTTACACCACGTCGTCAGATACGGTCAGGAGGTATGCTAGCGATGCAAAGTATGAACTAGGGGATATATCTATTGCACGGCCCTGACCACGTCGTCAGATACGGTCAGAGACGTATACTAGTTCATGCGAAAGCCTCTAGGGGATGCTATGCTTTATTCCTACCCACTTATACGTTCCAGTATAGTTTTTGACTTGTATTACACCTAGATGGTTAGGTTCCATTGTGTTGGAGCATGTGGTCTTTTCTTTATCATGTATCATTTACAGTTCATCATGGTATTGTTATTATGTATCTTGTTACGTTCCTCTGAGGACCTGGTTTTTCCCCAGGTATGTGTTTTCGTTATTTCTTGCAGGTGCTCTAGCTAAGGCCATGTCTTGCGCTCTATCCTTCGCGATGGTTGCTTTGGACTCGTCATTTGCTTCGCTCGACCAATCACTTTCTTTGTATAGGTCTTCTCTATTTAAATTTGTTGGTAGTGGACTTTGTCTCCGTCCAACGATTGTATCATAAATATTCGAGTTGATATTTATATATTTATTGTGGATGAGATTAGTTTGTCTTGGATTACTGTATTTTATAGCGTATATATTCATACGAGGTCCATGTATTTCGTATGTATACAGCTGGCATGTCTACGTACTTGGTCCTACGTATTTTGGGACTGGGGCGTTACATGTTTTTGTGGTGGCCCATGCAGGTCTAGATAAATTGTTTGGTTACTTTACCGTACCAAGCAAGCCTGCATATAGGATTAGAAGTCTAGGATCTCATCCACATACTTGACCTCTTTCCTTGATTTTTATCTACCGTTTGACTCATCAATTGCATCATGTTTGCTTCCTCCATCCCTATACCTATCTTTCCTTCGTGCTTGCTAGAGATTGACCCTACTAGTTAATTGTACCAAAATACCATTAGTTTAATTCTTTAAGTTGGGTAGAATACCTTATGAACTAGCAACCCCTTTGACTTAGTGACCTATATTAGCAAGCTTATTTAGATCTTAGAATCTAGAGGACCTAACCCGTCTAGCTAACCAAAGACTTGGACAAGAAGACTATAGGACGACTGTATGACTTAGAATCATTCTACCTTCTTTAAATCTTAATCTCTCATGCCTATGTTTTTACTATCTTGACTAATAATTTTTTTTTTGTAAGCTTATTCTTTTATCAGGCTTGTTTCAAGACATATGTTATTGGGCATGTCCACTAACATATGGTCTAATCAGAACCGGTGCATGATGGTCTGATCAACCGAGTGCACTTTGGTTCGCTTTTATCTATCGTTCTACGTGGGTGGGGACATAGCTAAACTTGTCCTCTAGAATCCCATCCACGACTGTCTTGACAATTCTTTTGAAATTATTCGGTCGTCTTTGTACCACGAATTGCATTCGATAATATCGTCTTTTGAACTCCCTATTGCTTTCGCCCTCACCAATTTTAGAAGGACGAAGGCGTTGTACTAGAACCTTCTCTAGCCTTCATATCGAATATGATTATTATCACTCGATATTGCTATCCTAAACTACTCGTCCTTTTCTCGTCCCTCCTAATCACTTAAATTAGGAGCGAATCTAATCGTTCTCCTAATCGTGCCCTCGACCTACTCTCAAGCCATAACGTTAATTTATTTTCTCTTACCGTAATATTCCTTATTGTTTGATATCTTGTTTTAACTTTAACCCGTACTCATCTTCCTTCTTAAGCTAACCTATGATTACTCTCGTCGTTATTGAATTCGCGATTTCCTACTGCATGATTGCGTTGGACGTCGTAATGATTATTCCTCCCCAATACCCCTCGTGTCTTCTCACCCCCCTACAAATTCTTAATTTCGAGGACGAAATTCTTTTAAGTTGGGTAGGATGTAAAACCCCTAAATTTCTACTATATTTTAGTACTGAATTTTTTTTATATTTATACGTCGCATAGTCGTATTGTACGTCGTACGAAAATTTACGTTTTCATATTACTCGTCGAGTGTGAATATGTGCGAGGTACATACTTTTAGAAAATTGATTTTTTATTTTATTATCGGTAAAGGGTTTCAAAATAATATATCTATAATAATTATTTTTATTAAAGGCAAGTTTATTATTTATTTATAAAATGCTATCTTATTGACTAGTGATAATTTAGAAAACTAGAAAATTATTTCATGTTTATTTTCAAATTTTATTTTTATTACTTATAATAATTTATTTAGTAAAGAGGTATTTTAAAGATTTGATTGTTTATGTCTAATAATTATTTTATCTAAATTATTAAATGTAGTTTAAAACTATTCATATTAATATTTACTGTGATTTTCGAAATATATTTAATATTAATATTTTATTGTTCGAAAAGATATTTAAAAAAATTTACTATTTTCAAAATTATTATTAATGGTATTTTGAAAAATATATTTGGAAGTTATGGTGGCAATTTAAATCTTGATTTAATTTTTAGATTTATTTAAATAGATTAACTCAATAACTACATTTGGAATTTAAATTATCTCAATGGGTTTTAAATAAAAGATGGATTTTAAATTATATTTAAATTGGATTTTGTTTGGATTTGAATTTATTAAATTGGTTTAAATTAATAGATGAATTATCTAACTGGGTTTAAATCCTAATCCTAATCCTTATCCAATGGGTATTCCCACATCCTATATATATAGGCAGGTACTCTTCCATGAACTCTATCATCCAAAATTTTCCACAAAGGTGCAGGTGCATCGTGTCTGTGTATATCCCTTCCTCCATTATTTTCAATTACACATACATCACATCCACCACCGTGTCGGACACACCCGACACGGCCAAATCCAATCAACTCCTAACCCTACAACCTCTCGATTTTCGGCAAAGCTCCCCGCCATCTCTCACGACCACCATCTTCGTTGTCACCACCACCATGGTTTCCTCGACTGCTCGTAGTCCACGCCCAACCTTTTTTTCGACTCCCCCTGACCGAACACCCCCAACACCCCCGACGCCATCACCACCGTCATCCCCACCGCAAACCACCAGAAAAAGTAAAGGAGAGGGAGAGAACCCTCACCTGAGCCGTCCGGGCGAGCACAGCGCCGTCGGGCGAGACACAGCGCCACGGCGACCAGCATCTGCCGCCTCCAGCGTCCTCCTCCGTGCGCGCTGGAAGCCGCCGAAGAAATCCCTCCGCCATCAGAGGCCGCTCGCCCCCTCTCACCTCTCTGCCGCCGGCCATGAAGTCGGATCCGCCTCCGCGTACGGCACGCGCCCAAACTCCGGCATCCCCGACTTCGCCGTGCATCCCTGCAGCGGCCACCCTCCGCTGGACGCCAGCCATCCGCCGACCCGGGGTCTCCTCCGCAACCACCAGCGAGGGCCGATCCGCCCTCGGCGCCGACCCTCCTCCGCCTGTCGCTCCCATCCGCCCATCTCCGGCGAGCCCCACACCTCGCCCAGGCCGGAAACCCCATCGCCGCCCTCGTCTGTCGATCTCCCCGACGCCCAAACCGTCCGCCTACGAGCTCGGGGGAGCACCACTCTCTGCCGCCTAGATCTAGCACGACGTCGTCACCGAGCCAGTGGACCGCCTCGCCCCGCGCCTCCGGGCGTGGACCACCTCCGAGCCTTCTGCTGCTGTCACCCAACTCCGCATGCCTCCTCCTCTCGCCGCCCCGGACTCCGTCGAGGTCGGCCATCGAAACCCTCAGATGAAGCTCCTCTCTCTTCTTCCCTCACTCTCTCTCTCTCTCTCTCTTCTCTCTTACTGATGGGATTGGGGAAGGAATTGGGGAGGGATGGCTTTGCGTGAAAAAAAAGTTACTGATATATTATTATTATTATTATTATTATTATTATTATTATTATTATTATTATTATTATTATTATTATTATTGTATATGAATATATCAATAGTATTACAAGTAATTTTTGTGAGTTATATTTCATTAATAAAATTTTTAAAATTATTTATTAACTCCAAGTTTTGGAGGCTTACCAATATGCAATTTCAAAACTACATTTTTAAAGCCTAAATATATTTATTATGTTACTTTATCTATTTTTAAATAAAGTTTGGCCTAAGTGATAAATATATATAAATGTATACTTTACAAATTTTAGATTTTTGCCAGAAGTGATACTTCTTAGATTTTCAAAGCTTTATCTAAAGGTATCTTGATAAATAGGGATTTAGTATAATATTTTGTAACTAAAATAGCATGGCTAATAAAAAGATAGTTCATATCATAAAGCAAGTTATAAGAAATTTTTCGAATACAAATATTTACCTAAAAATAAAAAAATAATATTTTGGGTAATAAGTATAGTTGCATAAATATATATATATATATATATATATATATATATATATATATATATATATATATATATTTCTAAAAATAGTATAAGTTCTTTACCCCAAATTTCCTTCGATTATCACATTTGATCGGGACTAATCATGCGTGCCTATTTTCTCGCGAACTCGGACTATGTTGCACCAACCTCGGCTATTGGACAAAACATGACATCTTGATCATCGCACCACATCCGGCGTCACCAGGCGACCCCCCAGGCAAGATACCTTGCCATCTTGTACTTACATTTGATTCATGATATTTTATATGTTGCTAGTGTTTTTACATTAGTAAGAGTATGTCCAAGTATGACTTGGGTGCCATCGATATGTATATTGATGTTTGTGTGTGTGCGTGTGTGTGTGTGTGTGTGTGGACCATATGTGGTAGCGGACTTTTTCGGTGTGTTGAAGTTATGCTTCATAACTTCTTTGACTTGTTGACACGTCTCATACACGACACATGAGTGAGGATCATTGAGTCGACACGAGCCTATGTATTTGACTTGCTACCGATACGGGCGGTTCGTGTGTCGGTTCATTTATGGATTAGCGGAGTCTAGATAGCGACTTGCATAGAGATATGAATCGCCAAGACATGGATATGACTTGTGTGATACATGGGCAGGGAAAACTACTGGGACGTATGAGCTGTCCCACAGCCTTCTAGATTGCCCGGTTATGGGTTCATGGTTTCCCTGTTATGGGTGTGTCGCTAGAGGATATATCCATTGCACGGCCCTGACCACGTCGTCAGATACGGTCAGGAGGTATGCTAGCGATGCAAAGTATGAACTAGGGGATATATCCATTGTACGGCCCTGACCACGTCGTCAGATACGGTCAGGAGGTATGCTAGCGATGCAAAGTATAAACTAGGGGATATATCCATTGCACGGCCCTGACCACGTCGTCAGATATGGTCAGAGACGTATACTAGTTCATACGAAAGCCTCTAGTGGATGCTATGCTTTATTCCTACCCACTTATACGTTCCAGTATAGTTTTTGACTTGCATTACACCTAGATGGTTAGGTTCCATTGTGTTGGAGCATGTGGTCTTTTCTTTATCATGTATCATTTACAGTTCATCATGGTATTGTTATTATGTATCTTGTTACGTCCCTCTGAGGACCTGGTTTTTCCCGAGGTATGTGTTTTCGTTATTTCTTGCAGGTGCTCTAGCTAAGGCCATGTCTTGCGCTCTATCCTTCGCGATGGTTGCTTTGGACTCGTCATTTGCTTCGCTCGACCAATCACTTTCTTTGTATAGGTCTTCTCTATTTAAATTTGTTGGTAGTGTACTATGTCTCCGCCCAACGATTGTATCATAAATATTCGAGTTGATATTTATATATTTATTGTGGATGAGATTAGTTTGTCTTGGATTACTGTATTTTACAGCGTATGTATTCATACGAGGTCCATATATTTCGTATGTATACAGCTGGCATGTCTACGTACTTGGTCCTACATATTTTGGGACTGGGGCGTTAAAATTGGCACGGTCGGACACGGATCGGCGCTGATCGGCGCTGTTGGGATCGGAATTCTGGCAAGGGATCTGTTCGATCAATCAAAGAGTCTTCTGGGATAATGAAACTGAATGAAAAGAATGAATCCCGAATGAAAGATGCTGCTGTTACGGGAAAAAACAATGAAACATCAGAGCGTCGAGTATTGGATGTGACCCGAAGGCCAGACACAGATAGAAACAAATGGTTTAAGGGGCTCCCTTGGGAAGGAAGAATTGTCACGCCCCGCTCCCGTAGGAGCGATCGTCCTCGCTAAGGCGTGATGCCGCACGGGCCTAGGTTGTGCCCGTGCAAGGCCAAGTCCAGAAACGGCCGATTTGAGCTAGGACACAGAGTCGCACAGAGTGTCCCCATTTGCAGCGGAAAGTAAATGAACACAAATTGAAGTGAATTCAAACTCTTTATTGATATTCAAGAAGTTTACAAGCGGCGCTAGGTCGAGTTTACAAGTCGCTCAAGCTCTCTCTCTCTGAAACATAAAAGGCGTGCCCAATGGCTTACAAGATGGAATGATTCATGGCGATGTTCCGATACATTATGTCCTGTATAGGGTGCTTCAGCTTCTTGCAACGTCCCAAGGCCCCGGAGTTGGCTCCGCGCCCTAACACGTTCGATGGAAGTTCCGCACCCGCCGGCGTCTCCTGTATCCTGCAAGCAGACTGTAGGGTTATCAGTACATTGTTATGCACTGGTGGGGAGGCTAGCTCGCCCACAATGCTATCATTACCAAACACGTTCTATTTACTTTTGTGCACCGTCTATCAATCATTGTCTTTCTAATCTTGCCTTAAGATCATTTACATGGCATATTTTATAGCCTATCTCGTGTTGCCGAATACAAGTGTCGCATGGAAATACATGCACGACTTACCCATACTTACCGTCCGGCCTTCCATGTTCAACGTAAACCAAGTTAGTCAACAATTCATATGAAATAACTTAACGTAGTTCATGTAAGCATTCAATGTCAAGTGCGTGTCCTTGCCTCGGGTTCTAGCACGTCCTAAGCACGTTTTCTAACTCGTTTGCTCAAAGTACTCTTCATCATTTTGTGTGTTATATTCAAGCCTATTCAGAAAGTGCTTTGTACAGTTAACTTAGACTACTTTGATTTCAATGCAAGAACTTGCACGTGGATTGTCACCAGCAAAACCCTCTTAAATCTATATGCACCGGTCGCTGGCATCACAAGCTATTTTGGACACATCCCAGCGTGGTATTTCTCAACTAGCGTAGGGTGAGGACTGGCACACACCCCGTTAGTCTCTTGAAATACCTCAGCACTTACGTCCCCCGGGTGGCCAAGTCCGCACCCAGGCAGCCCGTAAGCCTTGACTTGATCCCGCCTAGGCCGGCCACGATCCTCCCTTTGATCATGCCGCGGAATCCGTATCACCCGTGCATGGGTCCGTCCACGACCATTTCGTATTTTATCGTCATAGGCTAAGCCTTAGCCACAATGCGTTATCGACCAGGTTGGCGTCCGTGCAGCACGGATAGCGAGCCCCGTTGCACGTGTCCGTCACACCTGTCGCTAACCATTCCTTTCCTTCTTATCTTTTATTCATTTCTTCTTTTCTTTCTTTCACTTGTCCATTCGTTCATTGATTCATTTTCGTATTCATCCTTTCGTTGATTCATTCATTCACTCGTTTGTTCGTTCATTCTTTCATTTATACATTATGCAACTTCCCGTGCGGGAGTCGCCTTGGCGACCCATCGGTCCCATAGTCTTTTAATGTTGCTAAACTCTACTCGGAACGACTATGTTGATAGTCTTTCCGTTTCATTGTTGTGAACCATTTTTTGTTTCATTGTTGAACGCATAAGGGACCTGAACGTAAGCTTGTGCCTTAGCACGAGCGTGGAGCGCGGTGCGAGAGTTCTCGTATTTTCTATGTTCCTTTCCATATTCTCTACAAGCATACAAGATAGGATTAATCCCTTAGCTAGGTGCGTTGGGTCATTTATTAGCATGTGCGGTGTTATCGCCTAGCGATTTCAGTGATAGTATCCGTATTATTATGTGTCTAGGCTAAGCAAAGACGGGTTCATCGGAGCCACCCACCTTAGCAATGTTCGCATCGGCCGAGCGATACTCCGAGCGCGCCTTTGAAAGTCTAAGTCTGGATTCATCTTGCCGGGCCAATGTAAGCCTTGCATCGATTCTTCATCAGGTCGATGCCAACTCTTCGGGTCGACGGCTCGTCTGAGTCGTTGCACTTGCTGTTTGAATCGGCGTTCCGCTAGGGTGGAGCGGGTCATTACATAATACACCACTCAAAACAAGTCTCGTCCTCGACACTTCCTGAGTGCAGGTCATCCTACCATTCCTTAACTCGCGTCGTCGTGTTTCTTAGGCAATCCCTATCGAACGGCTCTATCGTTCTATGGCACCGAACTGTACTCGATACCTTTCCAAGTTCCATGTCGCATACGTTTGGTCGATTTTTATTGAGTAACTTTTCATTCATTTCAGAGTTGATGGTTCTTATTCAATTGTCGCGTTTCTTCGACTTGGTTGCTATTTCGATGCATCATGGGACTGAAACGGCCGTACGAGGTGCGTTGAAATTCTCAAACACGAGAGTCGTAGGCTGAGGCAAACTTACTCATTCGTTCATGCGCATCTCAACGCCCACTTGTAGCTGCATTCGAGTTCAACATATCGCTGAGTTTGGATCGTGCACGCATTCAAAGTGTCCCCCGAATACGAACATTTCAACCAAGCTTAGCGACTAGCGAAGTCGGACAAGCTACTCGTGATAGTTTCGATTTGCCGATGGTTTTGCTAACTTCGATTTAAAACCGAACTCATGTGTGTATCACATATCGTTTATCTCGTTCCTCGAGATTATTCGATTCGCTTCTCAAGCGCTCTTGTCAACGAAATCAATACGATTTCTTCTTAGCGGAGTCGACCAAGTCTAAGTAATTCCCGTCCAATTCGAGACCAAGTATTGCACTATCATCGAGTACGTCTTTCGACCAATGATTCAATTCGTTATTCCAACTTTACTTGCGCATCATCCATTCCTATCATTCCCATCGTTTGGGGCCATTCTCGTTGTCGTTCACGCACACTCCTAATTTCCCGTCCTACTCTAAGTCTTGTTGTCCCAAGTCTATCGTCCGTCCAGACGATACTCTAATATCAATCGCACAGGTTCAATCACTCGGTATAGGGTTGTCCGCCTATCCGCTAGGCTATTTCTTTTCGAGGCTAAGTCAATGTCAGGATTTGAATCACAGTTCTCCAACAATAATGCCAACACTGACCCCAATCCTAGGGTCAAACCAAAGTCGATAGTACGAGGGGTTTTCTACCCAAGCTCGTGTAGTGCCCCAAAATTTGTGATACGTATTTTATACGTATTCGTATTTCTGACCCGTATTTCTCTTTTCCTTGGCTAGTTAGTTGTGGTTTATTTTCGTATTTAGCATTGTGATTTAATTTATTCATGGATTAGTTTTTATTATGGAGCTTGGTTTTATTTGGATAGGAGGAGGATTGGTTTGGCTCGGTTTGGCCTGGCTTGGTTGGGTTGGCTTGGTTCGGTTTGGGATTGCTCTTGGTTCATCATGAACCAAGGGGGTGAACCCCCTACCTACCACCACCACTCATATTTATTACCTATTCTTCTTCTCTCTCTTCATTGATCTCTTCTTTCTTCTCCATTAAACCCACCACCAACCAAGAACACCCCTTAGGCAAGTGCATCTTGCTTCATGGAGGAACCCGAATTTTATTGTTCTATTCTCTTCTTTGCAACATTTTATCTTACTTTAGTACTTGACATTTTCTCTTTTCATGGCTAGATTCTTGTAGATCTGAGTTTAAATTATTTTCGAAAATCTTGGGTTTTGATCTACTAAACCTTGTTATTTTTGAGTTTTGATGGTTCCATGTTGTTGAGAATTTTATTCTACCCAATTTGACCTTTGAAAAGTTGGATTTGGACTTGTTTTGACCAAGTTATGAATTTTGAAGTTTTAGGTTCAAACCATGGAGTTCTTGCTGTTTTGGAGAAGACAGTGAGCAGTGCACGAGCTTTTTAGCTTGTGCCACTGAGCTGCGCGCGCTCTTTAGCGCAGCGTAGTCGACCCCATACGCTGCCTTTTGGAAGCGTATGACTCGCATACGCTCGCTTGCTTGACAAGGAGTCGTATGGACCCCATACGCTGTCTTTTGGAAGCGTATGACTCACATACGCTCGCTTGCTTGACAAGGAGTAGTATGGATCCCATACGCTGCCTTTTGGAAGCGTATGACTCGCATACGCTCGCTTGCTTGACAAGGAGTCATATGGACCCCATACGCTGCCTTTTGGGAGCGTATGACTCGCATACGCTCGCTTGCTTGACAAGGAGTCGTATGGACCCCATACGCTGCCTTTTGGAAGCGTAAGACCTGAGCGTACCCTGACCTGAGCGTAGCTTGACCTAAGCGTATAACTTTTGCACTGAGCGTATGGCCTTCGGCTGACTTGGTCTTTTGTCAGCGTGTCAGATTTGGTTTTATTTTCCTTATCCTGGATTTTCTATAGTCCTGTATATTGATATTTTATTAGATATTTAACGTCCATTTTATATCCTTACGCCTTTTATGAACTTGATAATTCTGAATTTATTTATTATGTTTGGAATAATAATTGAACAATGCCTGATAGTCGCCCGCCGTGGTGCACTCTTGACTTGATAACTTGACCTGCTACACATGACCTGATAGTGGCCCGTCGTGGCGCACTCCTGACTAGTACACTTGACCTGATAACCCGACATGTTATATCTTGATATAGCTGTTGCGACGGCTACCTGACATGACATGACCTATATAATTAATCTAGACACCGTGATTGTTTGCATGGATTGTGCTTGTATAAACTACGAGTCCTGTGTGTCTTACATCATGTCTAGGGCATGATTCCTGAGTACCACGGTCAGGGATTCATACTGAATCTGGCTAGGTTAATGACTAGATTGATCAAATAGTTCATGGAAAATTTCCCAGTTACCTGTTGCCCCTTTGGTCCCGGCCTTATATATATATATATATATACATAGGATTTGTTGTTATCCGTCGAGATGAGCGCACTTCCAGCCCGCCGTCGAGTGTGGTACCTTAGGACACATGTATCTTACTACAGTGTGTCTGCTATATCCAGCTATCTTTTCCTTTTCTTGCTGGGATCACTCAAGTAGTAACAAACAGGTAACCGGACTTGGGATTCTCATTGCATCTTGCTAGAAACTAGGCCTGTGATAACCCTAGTTAGTTAAAGTAGCAAGCCGTATTTATTGCTTGGCCGTGATTGATTGGATGGAGTCTAGTCCAGCTTTGTCTCGTCCTGATTCTGTACCATTTCTGGCATGACATGATTACTCGTGCTTTATCTTAATTCTATATCATGAATAATTGTATGACCAGATTTCTTACCTTGCCGATAAATGGTGGGAGAAACCAAGTTCCGTTCAGACGAAGGGTTACAACCCCGGTCCTTGTTTGGTTTACGGGTTGTAACCTGGTTATCTAAATAGTCCCATGGTTATCTCATCGTATATCATCCTGTCATGCTTTATCATATGTTCTGTCTTTATTGATTATGTACAAGATTGTCTTTTATATTCACCTATCATGCTTTTTTCCTAAATTACTGCCTCTTATTATGTAATTATATTATTGTGCTAATTTGCTGGTTTTTAGTTCCTAAGTGAAGCCTCCTTTGTGGCACTTGCTCTTTCTGGGGTCTGACCCAGCTGGTTTTGTATGGCCAGATACCGGAGCAGCAGCAAAGGATCTACCTGCTTTCCAGCCAGATGGTAACCACTAGAGGGAATCCTGGCAACGAGTGGGTTTCTTTTGTTCTCCCACTGTAATTGTACATTATTCTTTTGAGGCGTTTAGCCGCCGAGCAAGTGTTAGCTCGTGTATATTTTACTTACTGTCTGCCTACGGGCTGTAATCATGATTGGCAACTCGAGGTTGATCATGTATGACTTAACTCTTGCTAGTCCTTACATTTTGTACGACTAGCTTCATGATCATCTGGATATGTAATATTTGGGACGCCTTACAATTGTATATTTGGTGATCTGATATCTTGTGATTATTATTAGTTGGTTGAGATTGAGACAATAGGATAATTTATGACCTTAAGAGACTGATGGCTTGTAGATAAACCCTCACATATCTAGACAGCCGTGACCGTATGGTGAGATGGATTCCATTTCATTATACGTAGCTGGCTATGTCTGCCCCCGCTCTCCAGTATTCTGGTTCTGGGGCGTGACAGCTCGTGTCACTCAGATTTCTAAACATCGAGCACGATCACCTATTCGCATCAATGTATTCGTTGCGCATATTCAATTCCGTTCAATCACCAGTTTTAACCAATTCATGTATTCGATCACGAGGTCATCCAGCTCGACAATACATTGTGCGCGCCCCAATCTCACGCGAGTCCGATTATCCACGGCGCTTCATGAATCACCATGCAACGCTTCCGCAGAATAATCATTCTCATCGGGGCGTAACTCTTGTTTGAGTTTTAGACTAACCCATTCTCGATACACGGATTGGACCTACTCAATCCTCAAGTTCAATCATCACACACACTGATTCATTCTCAAGTTTACCTATGCGTCAAACCATATGTCGAAGCAATCAAATTGCTACACCATCCAAGTTTAATCACTCCCGCTGTATGAATCACCATATCAGCGCTCACGCGGAGTGATCGTCCTAATCCGGCGCGACGCATGTGCGAGGCTGGAGTTGCGCTCGTATAAGACAAGAACGTCAACGTTGTGGTTGTCAACGAAGCAAATCCAAGCATTCTCATTCTCATCCAAGCCAAATCGATTCGACAGTCTGACCATCATGCGTTCAACTAGAAAATCTTCGAGCCAAGTCTATCTTTTTCTCGACACATTTTTAACATTCCAAGTATAGCATCCAACGGAACAATGACATTTGTACGATCGTCATTCGCCGAGTCAGAGTACCCTCGAGTTATCGTATATCGATCTTTGATACGTCTCAATACCATCGACGATATGCGTAACCTGACGATCTTCCTTTGCAACCGATTTCGAGTCGTGCGTTGATGCTGTTGTCCGAGTTGAATATTCTATAATTTTATTTAATATTCAAGATCAAGATCAACTGCTATTCCTCAAGCTAGTTTCAAGATCGTTGTTCAAACTCAAGTCACAATTCATTTGAATCAATCCGAAATCGTACGCGCGATCCTCTAAGTTTTCTCGATCACGACCATTCATTTTCATTCATCGTTCCAAACTATTTTCTAACTCGCGTTGCCCAATAACAAGCTGTCCAGCGACATCTCGTTCGGGACTTTTGAAGTCACGACCAACTAAGCGTGACACGTTCTAAGGCTTTGCGCGATCGCATCGCTTGCCGACATACTCGTACTATCCGTAAATCCTTTAGTCTCGCTCGAACAATTTCTATGACGTCCATACACCACTCAGGGTTCGAGCCACTCGACTAGTCGTCGACACTCATTCTTATTCTTCTCCGAACCTATCACATACACCACTCGGATTCAAGTCATACGATCTAGTCCTCAATCACGTTCGCGTCATGCGCTAAGACATCCTTCATATTCGTTCGACGAATCTCTAGCGTAATCGCTCACGTCGCCTCGACGTACTAAGTCGTTCGCATTAATCCTCAAAATCCAAGCCAATCTTTCGGGTACGTCTAAGCGTTAACTCGATAGCGTTCCTATTGATAGACACTCAAAGTGTATCTCCGTTCTCGATCGAGCGATACTTGATATCGCTCGCAACCCGATTGCACCCAAAAGTTGAGGTGCGCGACACGCGGCACAACTTAGCCAGAAGGCCGTGTGCATAGCTATCCCGTGCGGACTATATTCGAGTTTGCACGCTCACTTATTCTCGTTCGAGCGATAACCGATCTCGCTCGCATCTCGTTTGTACCGGAAAGTCTAGGTGCGCGATACTCCGCACAACTTAGCCAAAAGGCTGCGTGCATAATCATCCTGTTTGAACTATACTTCGGTCTCGTGTATTTCGTTTGCTATTGTCAGCGTAAGCTTATTCAAGCATTGTCTTTCTAATCTTGCCTTAAGATCATTACATGGCATATTTTATAGCCTATCTCGTGTTGCCGAATACAAGTGTCGTATGGAAATACATGCACGACTTACCCATACTTACCGTCCGGCCTTCTCTGTTCAACGTAAACCAAGTTAGTCAATAATTCATATGAAATAACTTAACGTAGTTCATGTAAGCATTCAATGTCAAGTGTGTGTCCTTGCCTCGGATTCTAGCACGTCGTAAGCACGTTTTCTAACTCGTTTGCTCAAAGTACTCTTCATCATTTTGTGTGTTATATTCAAGCCTATTCAGAAAGTGCTTTGTACAGTTAACTTAGACTACTTTGATTTTAATGCAAGGACTTGCACGTGGATTGCCACCAGCAAAGCCCTCTTAAATCTATATGCACCGGTCACTGGCATCACAAGCCATTTTGGACACATCCCAGCGTGGTATTTCTCAACTAGCGTAGGGTGAGGACTGGCACACACCCTGTTAGTCTCTTGAAATACCTCAGCACTTACGTCCCCCGGGTGGCCAAGTCCGCACCCAGGCAGCCCGTAAGCCTTGACTTGATCCCACCTAGGCCGACCACGATCCTCCCTTTGATCATGCCGCGGAATCCGTATCACCCGTGCACAGGTCCGTCCACGACCATTTCATATTTTATCGTCATAGGCTAACCCTTAGCCACAATGCGTTATCGACCAGGTTGGCGTCCGTGCAGCGCGGGTAGCGAGCCCCGTTGCACGTGCCCGTCACACCTGTCGCTAACCATTCCTTTCCTTCTTATCTTTTATTCATTTCTTCTTTTCTTTCTTTTACTTGTCCATTCGTTCATTGATTCATTTTCGTATTCATCCTTTCGTTGATTCATTCATTCACTCGTTTGTTCGTTCATTCTTTCATTTATACATTATGCAACTTCCCGTCCGGGAGTCGCCTTGGCGACCCATCGGTCCCATAGTCTTTCAATATTGCTAAACTCTACTCGGAACGACTATGTTGATAGTCTTTCCGTTTCATTGTTGTGAACCATTTTTTGTTTCATTGTTGAACGCATAAGGGACCTGAACGTAAGCTTGTGCCTTAGCACGAGCGTGGAGCGCGGTGCGAGAGTTCTCGTATTTTTCATGTTCCTTTCCATATTCTATACAAGCATACAAGATAGGATTAATCCCTTAGCTAGGTGCGTTGGGTCATTTATTAGCATGCGCGGTGTTATCGCCTAGCGATTTCAGTGATAGTGTCCGTATTATTATGTGTCTAGGCTAAGCAAAGACGGGTTCATCGGAGCCACCCACCTTAGCAATGTTCGCATCGGCCGAGCGATACTCCGAGCGCACCTTTGAAAGTCTAAGTCTGGATTCATCTTGTCGGGCCAATGTAAGCCTTACATCGATTCTTCATCAGGTCGATGCCAACTCTTCGGGTCGACGGTTCGTTTGAGTCGTTGCACTTGCCGTTGAATCGTGTTCCGCTAGGGCGGAGCGGGTCATTACAAGAATGAAAAAGGCAAATGAACAAGGAACTCTCGTCTTCCTTGACAATATTGACAGATCGTTTACATCGACAGATATGGAGGATATCGTGTACGGGGCATTTTCCCAAAGTTGCACTGCGAAGATAAAAAAATAGCTTGAAGACCTCGTTGGCGATAGAGAGAAGACGGAAATAGGAGCAAGGGGTCGGACGCCGGGATCAGTCAGGTTTTTTTTTTTTTTCGGGAGATGGCGGCTAGGGTTTTTCGGGAGGCTCTGATACCATGTAGGAAATAATAATGCTTTGAGATGAAAAATAATCTCGTAAACAATTAAATTCAGTGTCATTGTCACTCGGCAACACTGTATCCACGAAAATAGGAGCAAGGGGTCCATTATTATTTCCTACAGGTTCTCATGAAGAGTAGCCCAAATGTGTTCTAGGTGCATGTTATCTGATAAATAGAACACCTTCTAGTATCTTGCATTTTAAGTCCCCTTATGAAGTTTTATATGGTTCGGCTCCTTCGTATGATCATCTACGTATTTTTGGTTGTCTGTGCTATGCGTATGATTTGAAATTCCGACATGATAAATTTGCTAGCAGGAGTAGAAAATGCATCTTTGTTGGGTATCCACTTGATAAAAAGGGATGGAAACTGTATGATTTGGAGACTGGTGAAATTTTTGTGTCCCGTGATGTAACTTTTTATGAAAAAGAATTTCCTGGGTATGGGCCATATTTACATTACAAATATAATCTAACAGTATTACATACATTATACAAAACATAGTAATTTTGAATATCCGTGAATATATGCATGAGAATTTTGGATTGTGGACGTTTCTGAAAATATTACCAAATATATATATATATATATATATATATATATATATATATATATATATATATATATATATATGCCATTTTTATAGGCGCATGAAATTATAATTTTCATCCATTTTTTTTCCTACGGTGTTTAGAAAGGTCATGAATATAGTCAGAATATATATTTGATGGGCATGGATAGTTAGTTAAAATTTTATAATAAATGCTGAACATTGAGCGAGAAAAAAAAAATCCTTCGGTCATGCGAGACACTGAGCAAGTGCATCCGCTCCGGATCCCGTATTTACTAGGTCCCAAAATTAAGATATAAGTTGTTAGTTATAGAAAAAATAATTACGGTGCAATGGTTAACATAAAATATTTGTGGTATAATTATTAACATAAAATAATTGTGCTGTAGTGGTTAATATATTAGTCCTGTATTCTAGAGGTTCTTTGCTCAAATCTTGATAATAAAGATAATTTATTTTTTTAAATTTATTTTTATATTATGTAGGTGGGTCTATTTTGAAAGTTAGTCTCGGATCCTCGTAAGCTCGGAGTCGGCCGTGCCTTCCGTGGGTGGAGGAAACTGTTTTCCCACCATTTTTTTGGAAATTTTTTCCTGTTTTTTAACATCCAATAAATTTCCAACCCCCCCCCCCCCCCCCCCCCCCCCCCCCCCCCCCCCCTCCTGATTCTGTGAGGATTCAACCGGCCTAAATAGTTGATTCAAGAATTCAACAAAAAGTGAAATTGCATGAGCATGAGTAGCTAGTAACTGTGAGTCTGAAATTTTGACAATAACGCTATAACAGTAAGAAAGGTTAGATTAATTATGCGAGAAGCTGGCAGAAGAACAAGTTATTCCATGATTGGTGACAAGAATAAAGGGAGACTGGGATTACTAACGAATTCTTGTCCACGAGTATTTGTGCTCTTTTTCCAAATATCAACCTCCTTTTCACATAAATTTATATTCTTGAAATGAATAGAATAATTAAAAGTACCAAAACTTGCCAGCTCCGCAAAAGTATTGGCAATCGCCAGCTCCACATCTTCGCATGCCATTCTCGACCGCTTGTCAAGTGTTTTTTTTATACTTCGCGACCGCCTATTATGGGTGAGTGTCGGTATAATCGGTCGGTATTTAGTCGATTTTTTTGGTATTTTTAAGATCTGTATTTGAAAAATCAATACCAACATCGTACCATTTAGAATCGATTTTTTCGGTTTCGGTTAAATCGGTATTCGATCGGTTTTTGTTCGGTATCGATATTTTACCAATTAATATTTAATCAATTAACACACTTAATATTGTAGAACCTCTTAATCTATAATATTTTTTTTTTTACTTTTTTGGAGCATTAATTTTAAAGCCAAGCCTCTACCAACCAAACAATTAATCAAAATTATTAGAACAATATGTAATAATTCGCAAACACCTAAAAATGAGCTTAAAATATCAAACGCGGTCACTAAATTTAATCTTTAGTATAAATTTAAGTAACCAAAATTTACTTCAAAATTCTATGAGAACACAAAAACATAAGTTCAAAAGATCAAAAAACTCAATTCTTAGCATTCTTAACATAAATTCAAGTCCACTAAAATCCATTCCAAGTTCTAGGAAACCAACCAAAACAAAGATAAAAATAAAAATGAGTAGTGTAAAATTAATCATTAACAACATTAAAAAATGTTTGTGCGTGTGTGTGTGTGTGTGTGTGTGTGTGTGTGTGTGTGTGTGTGTGTGTGTGTGTGTGAATCGGTTCGTTTCGGTATTTTCGGTATGGTATTACACTCAAACCATTACCATTACCATTATACCGTAATTTAGTTGGTTCGGTATTCGGTATCGGTACATAATTTCGGTTCAATTTCTCGGAATATTTTTAATCGGTATTCGGTCGATTTTTCAGTATCGGTTGGTATTTGCTCACCCCTACCGCCTATATGTTTGCAGCCAATCGATCTCGTGGAAATTCAACTTCTTTCCCAATATTAAGAAAGAAAATTTTATGAAATGTCCAAAAATTATAAAATTTTTATATAAAATCCATAGCAAAATAATATTTCATCGCGTGTTCAGAATTAGCGAAAAATATATAAAGGGAATTCTGAATGACTTTTTTGCCCTTCTAATTTATTGAAAACACCTCTGAACCTTACTTTTCAAAAAAAATATTTTGATACTTTCACTTCTTCCATACGCCGCTCAGTTTCGAATCTAGGTTTTCTCCTGCAAAATCTTCAAAGATTCCTTCAAAAATTCGTCGAAAAATTTCGCAAAGGCCGACAAACGGTAAAACTGTTAAAATGGAGGTCCAAATATTATTTTTTTTTGCGATTCTAAAATTTTGGAAGGCCAACAAACGGTAGGACGGTTTACGCTCCTCGAAAATACGCTCGTTTTGCGACAAATCGGGTCTCGTTTCGACCTCCCAGTCAAAAGTTATAGCCCTCCAAAGTTTCAATTAGCCATAAAATGCAGGAGAATGGCATTCTTCGTGATAATATCACGGAGAATGGTAATTCTCCGTGTTAATATCACGGAGAATGACTATTCTCCTTATTAAAATGCAGGAGAATGACCATTCTTCGTGTTAAAATGACGGAGAATAAACATTCTCCGTGCTAAAATGACGGAGAATATCCATTCTCGAAATCACGGAGAATGACTATTCTTCGTTCTTAAAATCACGAAGAATGACCATTTTTCGTGTTAAAATCACGGAAAATGATCATTCTCCGTGTTAAAATTATGGTAATATCACGGAGAATGGCAATTCTCCGTGTTAATATCACGGAGAATGGTCATTCTCCTTATTAAAATGCTGGAGAATGACCATTCTCCGTGTTAAAATGACGGAGAATGACCATCACGGATAATGGTCATTCTCCGTATTAGAAATCACGAAGAATGACCATTATCCGTTCTTAAAATAACGTAGAATGACCATTCGTCATGTTAAAATCACAGAGAATGATTGTTAAAATGTAGGAGAATGACCATTCTCCGTATTAAAACCATAAAGAATGGTCATTCTCCGTATTAGAAATCACGGAGAATGACCATTCTTCGTTCTTAAAATCACGGAGAATGGTTATTCTCCGTGTTAATATCACAGAGAATGACCATTCTCCTTGTTAAAATGCAGGAGGATGACCATTCTCCGTGTTAAAATAACGAAGAATAACCATTCTTCATGCTAAAATGACGGAGAATGGCCATTCTCCGTGGTTTTAACACGGAGAATGGTCATTCTCCTTATTAGAAATCACGGAGAATGGCCATTCTCCGTTAAAATTACGGAGAATGACCATTTCTCGTGTTAAAATCACGGAGAATTAATTTTTCGTGTTAAAATCACGGAGAACGATGGAGAACAGTTGACAGAAACCTGATTTTTCATTTTTTTTTTGGAGAAAAAAAATTTGTCAGGAATAAAGAGTTTCGTTCTTCTTTCAAAACGATGCTAAATCTTATGGAAAAGAAGAAGATTTTCTCTCCACAATTGACCTAATCGTCGAAAAACTTCAAATCTCTCCAGGAAGAAGATGATGATGATGATGAGCGATGATCAAAGTTCGACTGAAGAAAAGCACAGTGAACTACGAACGATCTTTGCGATCTCTGCTGAAGATGAGAGCAATAGAATTTAGATCTCTCGTGAAGAAGAAGAAGAAGAAGAAGAAGAAGAAGAGAATTGCAATCCAAATCTGAGTTTGTACGAAGGGGTAGTTATGGTATTATCAAAATTACAATTTTGTAAATACAGAACATCTAAAGAAAATCTTGAAATATTTAACGTAGAAATATATAATTCTGGACATTTCAACCCATCCTATGGGTGATTTTTTCATAAAAACCAACCCCGAAATTGGATTTCTCAGCAGCAATATTGTAAGAGTTGTTAGTGTAATAATATTTTAGATAAAATAAAACGTAGGAGGGGTATGTAAAATAAACATAAAATATATAAGAAGTTAGTGTAATTATTTTTAAAATAAGGAAGATTCTTTTAAAAATCGAAAATATAGAAGAGTTTAGTATAAATAATCTTTTTTTTAAAAGCAAAATATTAAGCACATTAGGAATATTGCTGACCACTCGATGAAAAATACCACTCTTTCATCTGTTATGTTATATAAACAATGTTTGAAAATTTTTGAGTTGAACCCTATCTGTTTTACCATAATTCATTGTGCATATGCACTACTTGATTTTTTTTTTTTTTTTGAGACCCCACTTATTTTACTATAGTGCATGGAATCTCCTATTTTTAATGGAAGAAATTGAGTAACAGTCAACTCCAATGGCTCCCCCACGTAGATACTTTTGAGACTAAAATACCCTCGCGTTGGATCCTCCACGTGGATACTTTTGAGATCAAAATACTCTCGTGTTGAGATCAAAACTCCTTCGGTCCCAGGTTGCTTCACACTCAGGCCTCGTTTGGTTCGCGAAATCTCCCGGTTAGAAAAGGAAAGTGATTACTTTCCTATGTTTGGGTGTCCAAGGAATTGAGGAGGAAAGGAAAGTGATTCTCAATGGAAGGAAAATTAGGGGGAAAAGTGATTCCATCCATCCAAGGAAGGAATCACTTTCCCACATTGAAGTATTCACTTTCCTTTTCAAATTCTTTGGCATTGCCAAACATCGGAAAGAAAAATCAATAAGAATTAAAGTTTCCCAAAGGAAAGGAAATGACATGGAATTGATTTCCTTTTCCTTCCATTCCGCGAACCAAACGAGGCCTCAGATGGACATAAATAGATGTCAGTGAGAATAACCAATTGAGAATATTTTAATATCAAAAGTGTCCACATGTGGGTGTCAAAGTCTGCCACCGACAAGAAGTAAACTAATTCGTACGAATGGTCGGGTCGAGATCTGGAGCTCTACTTCAACGGCTGGATGGCAAACGTGCATGCAAAAATTGGGGAACCGGCATGCAGGATCCTAATCATCATTTGCAAATGCCAAAGTTCGTCGAGGCGCATTTTGTTGAGCTAGTAGCTAGTGGAACCCTAAAAACGCTACTACATCCTGTTAATTGTGAAGCTCACCCATTCTAATTAGTGATGTTATTTAAACGATGAATGCATCATCGACATTGTAAGAACTGTGATTTGCTATCGGTCCAAAACTGTTGGATTGTATCTCGTCTTCGGTGTAACGCTAAAAAAAGGGAGTGACAATAAAAAAAGGAGTGACAATCCAAAACTGTTGGATTGTATCTCGTCTTCGGTATAACGCTAAAAAAGGGAATGACAATAAAGTTGGTAATTTATTTCCACATCGGATAGGATGTGGGATCATGAAATTTAGATAATAGAAATTGGTTCAGGTTTTACATGAGAATTCTCTTTTAAGGTATATGGGTCCAATTCAATATCGCACATCATGGACCAACTCCGGTTCGGGTCACACCGCATTTCCAACAAGTGGTATCAGAGCCCATAGTTATGGGACGGATTTGAGCGGTTCTAATTGGTTCGAGACAGATGGTGCTGAACGTTCATGCATATACACAAATAGCAGGGATGCTAAAGTTGTTCTTAGTTGCGACCTTATCATTTGTCGATAGTGTCTCTTGTTTGCATCTACAGATCTACCACCAATTGCTAAATTCAGCCGTGCTGGTGTTGATGTTATTTGAGAAGTTGTAGAGCTAAATTTCCTATAAAAATAGACCTAATTTTTCCTAGTATAATCTTCACTGAGAGTAAATATGTACTTTTGACATCCATTACAAGATGGAGATACTAGCCAACAAATATCGAAATGAACACTCTCTAATGCCTTCTTCGCTCTCCATGTTTTTTTCTTGTGGAAATTTAATCGGTGTTGTTTGCTAACACAATACGTTCTTCACAAACTTTAGAATGGGTCAAGGAGCTGTAATTTGAGGAAGACATATCACCATTGTAGGGTTTTTAATCCTCCAAAATTATGATGCTAGTACGAAAATGCTATATATAGTCATACGAGTAATGCTATTCGTACCTCCAAATTGTCCCTCCAATACATCTCTCCTTATGTGACAGCTGACATGGCATGTTAAATAATATTATGTGTCATCGGCGTAAATTTTAACCCAAAAAGTTAATTACTCAATTTTGTCAATGTTAATTTAATGTTAATATTAATTAATATTAATATTAATGTTAGTATTAATATTAATTAATGTTAATGTTAATTTTAATGTTAATGTTAATATTAATATTATTGTTAATGTTAACGTTAATATTAATGTTAATGTTAACATTAATTTTAATTTTGATTTTAATTTTAATTTTAATTTTAATTTTAAAATTTGTCACGTCAGCTGCCAAATCAACATGTTATTATGTCAGCTGTCATGTAAGAAGGAACGGTTTGGAGGTACAATTTGGAGGGACAAATAGCATTATTCATAGCCATACTTCCTCCTTCAATCTAGTAGAGAAGCATGAACTAGTACTGTTGTGAAGATACAATGGAAACATTCAGCAACTAAGCCCAATTTTTCATCTACGATTATGCAGAATACGTTCTTTTTATAGAGATTACATACCATTTTTTTTTAAACTGGCCTATGATGAGTAAATTTGTTCTCAAATCTGGAACAAAGATAACATTAGAGAGAGTTTGTACAGAATTTGTTCTTGGTTTGAATTTGTAGCTTTCCTCTTCCCATGACAGACTCGAGAGTTGTCACCAAACTTCACAAAATCACGTAATGGTTCATCCAAATCAGAGAATGCAGACTTCCCTCCATTCATATGGTTGCTTCAGCCTGTGTACCACACATTTTTGCACATTTTTTTACACCAATTATGCTATTTGGCTTCTAAATTTTTTTTGGTGATGACATCTTCCATTATGTGATATCTGACATGACATCCGACATGGCAGCCGACATGTCATATTTTAACCAAAAAAATTAATTACCCAAAATATTTTATTGTTAATGTTAATGCTAATGTTAATTTTAATTTAATGTTAATATTAATTTTAATATTAGAATTAATGTTAATCTTAATATTAATATTAATATTTATGTTAATTTGATATTAATTTTTATGGAAAATTTACAGTAACGAAATAAATTTTGTATAAATTAGCACAAACGAAACAACTTCGAAAAAACTAGCAATAACGAAACTTGCCGCCAACCGAGATGACGGAAAAACGAAAGCGTGAAAAAAGAAAAAAATAATTCAGCCAACTGAGTTGGCACGGAATTTTAGCAATGTTAAAATTCAGCTAATGCTAAAATTCCGCCAACTGAGATGGCTGAATTTTGACGGGTTTGCGTGGGCCGATTTTTTGATGGGTTGGTTTTTTTATGGTTGGTTTGTTTTATTTTTTGTTTGGTTTTAGTTTGTTTGTTTGATTTGTTTTATAATGTTTATATGCTGAATATTGTAATTAGTGTCTAAATGTTTTTTATCTTATTGTTTTTCTTAAAGATGAGAGGGACACACAGGTTTTAATCTATCTATTAGTTAGAAATAATAATAATAGGGTTATGTTCTGAATACTTTCTCCCATGACATGTTACACTATTTTTTTCTTGACTAACTAAATATTGTTTTGTTTATTACCATGAAATGGCAGCCATCTGAGATGACGGAAGAAAGCAATTAAAAAAAAAATCAGCCATCAGAGGTGGCGGAAAAAAGCGAAAAAAAGGAATAAATCAGCCTTCTGAGATGTCGGAAATTTAGCTGAATTTGGTTGTTCCAGTGATTCATGGGTTGAATCGTGGATTGAATCATGGGTATAAACATTACAAAACAGCTTAAACCAATCAAACAAACAAACTAAAACCAAAAAAAAAACAACCATAAAAAACCAACCCATCAAGAAACCGGCCCACCCAAGTCCGCCCAAATTCAGCCATCTCCGTTGGCAGAATATTAGCAACTAAAATTCCGTCAACTCAGTTGGCTGAATTATTATTATTTTATTTATTTTCGCACTTTCGTTTTTCCGTCATCTCGGTTGGCGGCAAGTTTCGTTATTGCTAATTTCTTCGAAGTTGTTTCATTGTGCTAATTTATACAAAATTTATTTCGTTACAGTAAATTTTTCGTAATTTTAATGTTAATGTTAATATTAATTTAATGTTAATATTAATTTTAATGTTAAAGTTAATATTAATGTTAATGTTAATGTTAATTTTAATATTAATGTTCATGTTAATTTGATATTAATATTAATTTTAATTTTAATGTTTAATTTTGTCATGTCAGTCAGCCATGCGTCACATAATGGGAGATGGTATCACCCAAAAATTTTGGGAGCCAAATTGTATTTTTGTTTTTACACCATCGAAAGAGAGATTTCTTCCTGTCCACGGTATCTATTTAAATTGGTACGACCATTTTGCGCGATAAGGACGATTCCTGTGACATCTCGGAAACATTGAACATTTGATTTGTCTATAAGCTTGGACTTCTTTGTCTGATGAATGGTGGTTGTCAAAACCTCTCCATTTTCTCTGGGAATCAGTAGCTTGATTCTCTTGTGCTTTCGCCTGTACGTACATTTTGAGCTAGTTGCTGCATGTAGTGCTTGCTCCTCTTTCTCGTACTGATCAAGTTTTTGGTCGTGAACCAGTAATGAACTCTGCAACTCATCAATTGGAAGTCAAGGTTTTAGATTCTTCAATGGAACAAACAACATACCGAACTTTGGCATCATCAACCGATGCTTTTCCTCAATGATGGTAATAGTCTTCCAGCTTCTTGCCATTAATCCGCATCTTATTTGCGATTGTCATTGCCCTTGAGAGAAATAATTTCAAGCTGGTCTTCCCGACTTTGTAAAGTCTCGAATTCACCACAAAGTGTTTGAAGTAGCGCCCGTTACACCGTACCGGCTCCTCGATATTTCTTCTTTATGGAGCCCCAAATCTGCTTAAAGGCGTCTCTGCAGAGAATCGTCTCCAAAATCTCTCTTCCAATAGCATGGAAGAGATAATTCTTTGTAGGGGTGAGCATCTGGTTAATTCAATTCTAACCGAACCGAATAACAAAAAAAAACGAATTTGACCGAAAAACGAATAAGCAAAATCGAAACAAAATCGAAACAGCCCATAACCGAATCAAACTGAACCGAATTAAATCGTTTCGGTTTTCGTTTATTCGATTTTTCGGTTTATTTGTGTTTTTGTTAATATATATATATATATATATATATATATATATATATATATATATATATATATATATATATATATATTTTAGCATAAACTTAATACCCTCAACTATCGTTGTTTTTCAACTTAGATATCCTCAACTTTTATAGATACTAATTTAATACTCTATTTCAACTCACATTTCTAACTTGATACCCAAATTTTTATTTAATCCTAAATTACCCTCCCTCTGGCTGCTACTTCTCCCACCCCCTCCCCTCCCCCGGCGACCATCCCGCTCCCCCCCCCCCCCCCCAATCCATCCGGCGACCACCTCCCCTACATGCCCTCGGCTCCGAGCCTACGCTCTCGCTCGTGTGCACCCCCGCATGCTACCCCCGGCGCCTCCGTGCGCCGTTCTGCACCTGCTCGCACGCTGCCGACCGTGCGCCCCCCCCCGAGCATCCTTGCGTCCGCCGTCCGCTGCTGCCCACATCCGGAAAGAGAGGGGTGGGGGAAGGGTTGGGGGAGAAGAGGAGGGACAATTTGGTCCAATATTTTTTCAGGGTATCAAATTAGTATATATAAAAGTTGAGGGTATCAAGTTATAATTTAACCCCTCTCCCTCCCCCCCCCCCCCCCCACCCCCACCCCCCCCCCCCCCCCCCCCCACACACACACACACACACACACACACACATATATAGGGCCCGGCTATACACACCCCAAGACTTGCTAAGGACACCCCAATTACTAAGTACACCCCATATATATTTAATAAAACTTAAAAACATACTAAGCACACCCCACTCTTTGACAGAAATGCCCTTTCTAAGCACACCCCACTCTCCTCTCTTCTCAAACCAATAATCCTAAGTTCACCCCATTCTATACAAAACCAAACACACCCCATTTCTATTCACCACTAACACTCCATTCTCTTCTCTCTCCCGAAGACCAAGCGGCCGAAATCTCCCCCCCCCCCCCTCCCGTTAGGAGTCCCGTTCGACGACAAGGAGTTTGTTTCGTTACAATGGCGGGCCAATCCGAAGACCGATCCCAAGATGAACCACAATCCCAACAATATGGTGAGTTTTTCAAATCGAACCTCACCATTACTTCGAACTGAGTCTTTCGTTTAGGATCACTGAATTAGGGTTTAAAAAACCCGTCATTTTCTAGCCTGTGCATCTTTGTTTTTGTTTTTTTTTCGATTTTCGCTGTTCTGCCCGAGCCTGGTTGGTCGGGCAGAAAACAGTACGTTCGACAACACGAAGTCGAACACTTGTGCACACGTTCGACAGTAATATGTCGAACACTCACGTATTGTTTGACAGACATATGTCAAACATCCTGCTTATGTTCGACCTACATATGTCGAACAGTAGGTTCTTGTTCCACCTGTAATGGTCGAACAATATATATTTGTTCGATCAGTGTTGGTCGAACAGTTTATTTTGAATGTATATATTGTTTAGTTTTTGATATTTCATTCAATTTAGCCGGAATGACATATATTAGGAGACGACCTACAGCTTCTACTAGGAGGCGTCGGCTAGAAGAGTTGGCAGCTGCACGTAGCAGTCGTCAAGAAGGAGCGACAGTTGCTCCGATTCAAATGCAAGAGCAAAGCGCTGCGGAAGAAGAGGCAGCTGCACGTACTAGTCCAACAGCTGTTGCAAGTCAAATTAGCGAGCAGCAACGTGCTGGAGAAGAAGAGGATGAGGAGCATGTCAAGGAACAAGAGGAACCACATGATGAGGAAGAAGAGGAAGCACGTGCTGAGGAAGATGAGTAAGCACATGCTGAGGAAGATGAGGAAGAAGGTGTTGAAAGTGATATATCGACGGGCCCTTGTCCCGGTGGACCTCAGGATCCCCGACTTATCCCAAGTTTCAAGACTCATGTGGCGTTCCAGATTTGGAATGGGATTGAAAGGCCCTTATTGAGGTGTTGATGCCACACGACCAAGATGGAGACTTGGAAGTTTGGTCAAGGGGGTAATGAATTTAAGGAGTTGATCCATCGTTCCAAAATTCCAGACTTGAGATGGATTTCATATAAGACGCCGAACAAAAATCTAATTTGCGCGTTTGTTGAGCGTTGGCAACCGGAGACCAACTCATTCCATATGCCATTCGGTGAGATGACAATTACGTTGGATGGCGTATTTTGTCTTACCGGACTCCCGGTTAGTAGATTACCTGTTGTTGCACCAGAGTCGGCAAGGAGACCAGAGGAACCCAAGAAAATGATCAGTAGATTATTAGGGGTGACAGAAAGGGAGGCTATCGATGCTCTTCAGGGCCAGAGAGGTAGCTCGGTCCGGCTTGAGTGGCTCCGTTCACGATTTAGTGGAGATGTCACTAGTAAGGATGAGAGAAAAAGAAGACGTACAGCCCGTGCATATTTATGGTTCGTGCTTGGATGCACAATATTTGCAGACAAGAGTGGCACACGTATGGACACGAAAATTCTCAATCTTCTAGAGACGGTCAACCGCGTCAATGAGTATGCTTAGGGAGCAGCTGCTCTAGCATACTTGTATCGACAACTTGGTTTAGCATCTCGGAGTGGGGTGCGACAAATATGTGGATATCTGACGTTACTGGAGGTAGTTATCTCTCCTTATTATATGTATGTTTTTATGTTATTATCTCATTCTTTTATGTGGATATTTATGTTTTGTTTCTATGTCCAATATTTGTTTTTTCAGGCCTGGATATACGAGTATTTTCCCTTCACAAGGCCAACCCATAATGTCAATTATAAGTTGGGCGATCCACTTGCTTTGAGGTGGGCCAAGAGATCCCATTCTGCAGGAACTGTCGACCGGGTATTGGCCTTGAGGGAGGTTCTGGACAATCTCCAAGTACATAGTGTGAGTGTTATTACATTCTTTTACGCCATTTATTAATGTGTTTTATGTATTAGAAATTATGTTTTCTTATGATGTAGGTCAATTAGACACCCTACAATGGGATGCGGGGCTCTTATCCTCGGGACAATGTCACTTTCTACCACGGATGCATACGTGCATTTGACTGTGTAGAGCCGTATCATCCCGACCGCATGCTTCGACAATTTGGCTTACTCCAGAAGATACCTGATTTTCCTTTGATTCCAAGTATTATCCGTCGGGGAAATACGGGCCAGAAGTACAACCTGACGTGGGATGTCTTGGGAGGTTACTTCCGATTCTGGAGCAGCCACGTACTATCGGCCGAAGCCCGCGGGAGAGCTGCAAATCCCGCATGGGAGTGTTCAGACGATTATCTGCATTGGTATAGGACGTTTTCACATCCTATCATCCATGATCCGGAGAACATCTCTACCGCCGTCGGCACTACATCTACCCAGGCAGGGCCACAACCATGGGAAATGATCGAAAATACTTTGGGGTATTTAGAGCCGGTCTACCAGCAATGGATAGAGAATAAAGTGGGTCTAGACACATCGATGCTAGTCCCAGCTTTAGTCGGCGCCTATCGTGCTTTGAAGATCGCGCCTGAAGAACCACCAGAATCTTTGAAGGGGGCGTCTACTAGTAGGAGTCAAAGGCGTCGAAGATCATAGATTCATGTTATGAACTATGTTGTGAACTATGTTGTGAACTCTGTTGTGAACTATGTTAATGAACTCTGTGCTTTGTTATGAACTCTGTGCTTTGTTATGAACTCTGTAAATGTACTCAGTTTATGTAAATTTTGCTCAAATATGATCATTTTGAACTCTGCAAATGTACTAAAAATATACTAAAAATGTACTGAAAAAGTGATCATTTTCAACTCTGCAAATGTACTGAAAATGTCCATTATGTGATCATTTTGAACTCTGCAAATGTACTGAAAATGTACTCAGTTTATGTGTCCATTATGTACTAATTTTGAACTCTGTAAACTTATTTTTTGCTGGAAATTGTACTGCTCGACCAGTAAAGGTCGAACATCATTCTTCTGTTCGACAGTTACAGGTCGAACAGTATGGTGATGTTCGACCTGTAATGGTCGAACAGTAGGGTCTTATCCGACCATTAGTTGTCGAACATAAATGGTCTGTTCGACCTGTCATTGTCGAACGGTAGGGTGTTGTCCGACCTGCAATGGTCGAACAGAAGGATTTTGTTCGACCTGTAATGGTCGAGCAGTGTAATTTTAAAGAGAATGCAGAACAATACAGTGCATTGAACATCTCATAAAAATCTCATAATGTTGAACAATACAGTACATTGAACATCTCATAAAAATACAGTACATTTAACATGTCATAAAAATACAGTACATTGAACATCTCATAATGTTGAAAAATACAGTACATTGAACATGTCATAAAAATACAGTACATTGAACATCTCATAATGTTGAACAATACAGTACATTGAACATCTCATAAAAATACAGTACATTGAAAAATACAGTACATTGATCTTATCATGGTAAAATTTTACATAAACTGAGTTTCACACTAATCGTCCAAACTAATCGGATCACCATCAACATGTGAGCTTTTGGAGGGAACACTTTCACGATACTTTTCAATCCGTTGTTTATAAATTTCGTCCCAACCAGCGGCACATGGAAGACGCAGAGTAGACCATCTGTTGATAATGGGTTGGTAGTGGTGCGTCTGAGGCCAAATTTACCTGCATACAAGTAAATAAAAACACATTAATCGTGCATATAAACGATGAAATGATACAACCTCAAACTTACATTAGAAAATAAACTTTACCACGATGAAATGATTGGTATCAACAAATGCCATGCATACAAGCCGAGGGTTGGCTGGAACTTCTGTCCTCATGGGTAGAAACATAACGTTGACATCACCGTACATGTGAACGATTGCCATGTTGTAGGCCGACGCCGCCAAGTAGTACATATCGGGAAATGACCACCAGTACTTGCGGTCAAAAATTGGGGCTACGAGACAATTCAAAGATTCAAGTACCTGTTTTGGAGGCCCCCTAATCAAGTTACATCTGTCGTATATATCTCCCAAGAGTGTGATCTCTTGGATGAGGTCACTACGTACTTTTGGCCAAGATTCCTCCCCCAGCCCTAGTGCGTAGGCTATGCAACGAAAACCACAATGTCCATCCCCTATTACATTTTTTGTACTCAATACATACGGATGATGTTGAGGTGGAACTTGACCTATATACGCAATATCGGTGGCATTGCATGATGACTTCCGTCGAACATGTTGCTTTCCCCTTCGGATAGAAGTGAACATTGGTTTTGCCGAAGAAGGTCCATCGAGCATTATAGTTTCATCCAAAGGTGAACAACTATCATGAGCAGACTCAACAATTTCAATTTTGCTTGGTTCACGCTTGGTCGAATGTGAAGTGTGGTTTTTCGTTTTACTTGGCCTACCACGAGGTCGTCTGTAGCCCACTGGTTCAAGCAGTGAAGATGTCGAAGGAACTGATATCTCCCGAAGTCTTTTCAGCATCAACAACCTTTGAGCATCGGTAGCTGCATCGAACATATGATTAATAGTTCCCATGGTCTCTACCTAACGACTTCGGACATCTGTATCAGCTGCACTGTTCGTTTTGGAGGGTTCATAATCCAACTTCGTCCAAAATCTGTCAACCATATCTAACTGGATAACCTGACCATCCCGTTTCAACACTGCAAGTTCATGTGCACAAGGCAACCCACAAGTTCTCCTTAACACACAACTACAAAGGAGGGGATCTACACCGGTATTATCTATACCCTTTATCTCCTCGAATATCCTACCAAGTGCATGATGAGACACCAATCCTTGGATATTCTTAAATAGAGGAAAACTATAACGATGTGGTGCCACATTAAGGCTCATCTCAAATAAGGCCTTAATTTGGTTGTGTTGAGCGATCAACAAATCATGTATCCTGCTCCATGAGATCACAAAATTGGATTGACTAGTGCCCAACTGTTTTTTCAATTTTGCATGTGCACTCTCCGCCTGTGAGTATGAAATTCATACAGTCAAAATCGTACATTATAACGTAATTAACATATATATATATGCAAACTATGGTTTAAAGACACGTACCTGCTACTTGTCGTGTTCTCAAAATACATCACATTGTTAGTCCAACAAGAAATAAATCTTTCTTTAAATGACTCAATCCATTTCTTAATGGCATAGTTAACTGCTTTTGGATAATCGTGGAAATCTTGCTCCAATCTTCTAAGTAACTCATTAAATCTTGGTTGATCTTCGGCAAGAACCAACGAATTCCATGAGTTGTTAAAAGAATCCCACTTCTCCTTGGTACGAAACAACTTCTTGCAGTTGGCCAATATATTCTTGCTAATATGCCACCGACATAGCAAGTGTGTGGAGCTGGGGAACGTAACGCTTATAGCATTCATAAGTGCTACCTCACGATCAGTCACAATCACCTTCGGTAAGCAAGATTGATCCACTAATCCTTTAAGCGTACTAAGCGCCCATATATAATTATCCTCCCGCTCAGCCTCCATATAAACACATGCCACAGAAAATGTAATATTTGTGGATGTGACCCCTACTACTTCCAATAGTGGCATCCTGTACCTGTTTGTCTTGTAGGTACAATCCATCAATAAAATATTAGGAAAAGCACGCAACAAATCCACGCTAGTCGGGTGAGCATAAAATAGATCCTTCACTTTATCGGTTTGCTCACATCTTCTATCTAAATAATAGTACTTTTCTGAGTCCAACTTACCCAACAAGTACTACATTTGAGATAGGCCCCCATGCTCGACAACTCTATGCTTTTGCCGAGCATTATAAATTGTCTTCAATGTCGACTCATTCTCGCTAAAGGATTCCTTCAATGTGCTCAATATATCTTTCGGCCTTACATTGTTCTTCGATAAGTCTTTCACAAGTTGATCTTCAGTCGGTGTTAGTCGACCGGCATATGAGTGTCCAACCAAATTGTGTCCGAGTGGGTGATTATGCGAGCCTGTAAGCCTCCTGAATTTTAGGGTTTATTTTTATTTTTATGAATGAATTATTTTCGATAAATATTCTATTATTTAATTGTTTTGATCATAAATGTACCTTTTTCGTAACTTTTACTTCTGGAGCGTCAGGGATGCCAATCTCTGTAAACTCTCTTCACGAGTTTTGTAGTAGACAAGATTATCTTCGTTTTGATATATCGTGTCCCATTAAATTCGTTCCTTTGTGCTCTTTTTGTATTGCGCAACTTTGAGTCAACTTAGACCAAATAATCATTGAATAATTATTCCCACTTTTATTTTTGATCATCGTTTGCACGTTACCGTGACTTTTAATTTAGAAGCACGAGACCAGTCGTTTTCTCAGAACCAACTTCTCATGAATGATCTACTCGAGACGCTCTTCACCCATGACCTTCGTGTCCCACTCAGACACTCCATTTTGTGCTTCATTTTCTTCGCACAATTTTCGGGTCAATTTAGGCCGATTTATTATCTACCGTAAAATCTGATTTATTTTCCAATTTAATTTCGGGACCAGACATCGATCCAACCTAGTCGACCCAAAGCATGGACGTGGCTCACACGAAGCCTACTATCCATATGTCGCTTGTGTCCCATTTATTGGAGTCCCCGCATATTATTTATTTACCCGTGATCATAAATACCTATTTTAATTTAATTATTGTCCCCTGCCCGATTTTGACCCGATCCGGCTCGACCGAACCCGAACCCAAGCTCCATATTGTTCTCCCATGACTGCCCAAATATCTCGCATAATTTTTTTATTTTTCCTATTTTGAAAATATCTCTTCCTCTCTCTATTTTTACAAATATCTCATTTTTATTTCTTGTACACACACACGCACACACACACACACACACACACACACACACACACACACACACACACACACACACACACACATATATATATATCATTCTCTCTCTACCTAAACAAATATCCTACACTCTCACTCTTCTCTCCCCAATGGCAGCCGACACCCCTCTCACTAAAATATCTCTCTCTTTTCCTCTCTCTCTCTTAAATATCTTTTATATATATATATATATATATATATATATATATATATATATATATATATATATATATATACTCACTCTCTCTCTCATATTTTTCACACACCACATCAACCCCCATCCCTCCTTTACAGCAAGAGCAGCCCCCCCTTTATGGACCGACCTCTCTCTCTCCTTCTCATTCATATCTCTCTCTCTCTCTCTCTTTCTATTATTACACACACAATATCTAACTCTCTTCCTCTCTCCTTACACATGTATGTACCCCCCCCACCCCAAGCTTCAGCCGACACCACCTCCATTTTCCTTCCCCTCACGTACAACCACCTCCACCACCACTGTGAACACCACCACCCTCTCCTTCTCCTTCCTCCTACCATCCTCTACTCTACCATCACCAACATCACCATTATCATCATCATCAACCATCACCACCACCATTCTCTTCAACATCATCACCACCCGAACCACCACCACCGTCCACCACTCCGTACCCTCGCCGTGCCCGGCGCCGTACCACGGGCCCCCGTCGACAACCGCCACCCCACGCCGTAGCAGCAGCAGCAACAGCAAGCGGCAACGGCAACAGTACGCATGCGCGCGCGCGGATGCGTGCGATGGCCGTGCGCCACCACGTGGCCGGCCCACCCCCGCGAGCTCCCCACAATCCGACGACCCCCCGACAAACTCCCCGGGGCCAGCACCTCCTTGTCCGATGCGACGCATAGGCGATTCGTGCGTTTAAGTCGAAATCCCGTCGGCGCGCGCGAGTTTTGAACTCGGAAATGACGCTCCTTCGGAGCTACTTCGTACGGATTTTTTGGGAGATCCGACCATTGGATTGGCGAACTTTTTGCTCCGTTGCAATCTCGGTATATAGCACTTCACTCCCCTCAATTTTCGTCCGCTAATTATGTCGTTTGATACCTCAAAACTGGCCACCAAGTTGACGTTTTAAATTGAACTGTTTTTGGACAGTTTCGTGACGCCAACTTTGCGAGTTCGTATCTTCGTCGTCGCAGCTCCGGTTGGCGCGCTACCAGTTCCTGTGCACAGCCGACATAACCCTCTTCCTGTCTCCTTTAGGTTTCGTTTCATTACACTACAACAAAAAACCCTTTTAATAACGCTCGATAAGACGTATTTATGACGCCTGATACCTAAGCGTTATCAAAGTTCGAAATACCTTTATTTTTATGATGGTTTTTACTAATTCTGGGCTTTTTATGACGTTTATAAAACAAAGCGTCATTAATTGTTTAGAGCGGTGGCAAACTTGTAATTAATAAACTTCCAACAAAACCCTTCACACCCGATCATTTTTAGATCTTCCCTCCTCCCCCTCTTCCCTCCTCTCCCTGAACCCTAAAATTTTCCAAACCCCTTTCAATTTCTTGCTCATTTCCATCTCCATGAACCCTAAAATTTTCCTAAACTCTAATCTTCTCCTTCTCCTCCTTCTTTCAACCTCTTACAAACCCTAACCTTAGCCCCAACGCCCCCTCCGACAAACCCTAACCCTAACCTTAGCTCCGCCGGACGACGACGACGAAAAATCGGGAGCGGGTTCGTGACGTTCCTCTCCGGCGTGGTCTGGTCCCGTTTTGGTAAGGAATTTTTTCTTTGATTGTAAGTCCTTATCTATATCTCCTTTGATTTTTCAATCTATTCTTCTGTTGATTGGAGCATTACGAATGGGTTAAATTGATCTATTCTTCTGTTGATCGGAGCAAATTTTTCGATCTATTCTTCCGGCAGTGGGGCTCATCAAGGGAGTGACGGAGGCGGTGGAGATGGGTAGGTTGCGGGAGATACTAGACGTCTCGGCTGGGGACTGGCCGTTTGCTCAGGCCGAGCAGCTGGCACATTTGGCGTTGCGATGCTGCGATATCCAGAGGAAGAATCGGCCCGACCTCGCCAAGGATGTTTGGAGGGTGCTCGAACCGATGAGGAGGAGGACGACGACGACAACTGCCTCGCCTGGCCCCGTATTCCAACCGTCGTTCAGGTCGACGCGAGGCGAAGGATGCATTCCCTCTTGTTTCATCTATCCAATCTTTCAGGTAATGCCATAGCCATCCTGCTTTGCTTCGTTAATAAGAACGTAATGAAACCGTCAATTGGTATAGTACAAAAATAACACTGGTATGAACCGAATAATAATTAAGAGGTTACGAGGATGAGCGTGTCCATCCGACCAAGGCTACCATGGCCAGGCGTGTCGGGTATGTCCAAGACCCTATCACTAAGACTAGAAACACTAACAAGAACACCAATCGAGCTAGCATACGCAAGTACATGAACAACTAAAGAGAGAGAATTAAGAACATCTAATACTTTTAATTAGTTTTTGTATCATTCATTGTTTTGCTGTCATTCTGCCATGGTTGCCCACCAATAACAGTTGAGGTTGTCATAGTACTACTATATGTTAATCAAAAATGTTATTTGGCTCCCAAAATGACTGCAAGCTACATAAAATAAGGCCAGTCTCCGTCTTCATTGATCTGAAGATCAATCTTCTATAAATGAATTTTAAAGGTTCAAATTGTTTCAAGTTTCTATAATGTTTCAAGTTCCTTGCTTATAACCTAATCTTAGCAAAAAGATTGGACAAACCCAAAGGCTGAGGCCTTTACTAGGGGAAGGGGTCCTGGGGTCAAAACTAGGGGGTAACTAAAACTGGCCCTTATAAAAAGTCTTTGCTACCAACGTTATCAATCTCTAATTTGCTTAACGATGGTTTTTGAAAAACATCATGAAATGTTGCAAAACTATGAACTTGATGTTTCTCTTCTTTCTTTATCTTCTCATTTCAGTTCTGTTTATAACTTCTTTTTGTTTATTTCGTTGTTATTTTTTCTCTCAGGATGTTAATAGGGCATAATCCAGAATATTAGAAACCCAGAATATAACCTTATTTTTTTAGTTACAGAAACCCAGAATTTAAAGGCATAATCCATAGCTGATAAGCAAATATTAGAAAAAAATATCCATTTTTTCATATTGTATCAGCTTTGCATACTTTCTTATGTTTTATTTATATGCTTATTGTATTTTTCATGTTCTTGTTTTGATTGGTTGGTTAACTTGGGACTAGAGTCTTTTGGCAATGATCTTGTCTTAGATTCTTTTTTTATTATTTTAGTTTTAAACTTAATCAAGCTGACTACTACCTTTTTGGTCTTTTGGATAGTAATCAATATTTGTTGCATTATGTTTGTTCAGTATCTGTTTCATTACATTTGCATTCTCTTTTACTATGAGCTGAACCACCTGCATGTGCTTGCTTTTGGATAGTAATCAATTGTGTTGGCTATATGTTTGAAAAAAAATTATTGAAACGCTCTGAGCCCTACTTTTGGAAAAGAGAGAACAAGTGGGTATACGATATGGTTTATCAAAAAATTATTGAAACACTGCTGCCTGCTTATACCTGGATATATCAGTTGATTTTCCTTGAGTATCTTAGTTTTTAGATTTGTGTTGGTTTGAGTATAAGTTTTTGCCATATATACTAATGTGTATTTCTATCCTATCGTATCATAATATATCATATTTTTTTCATCCCAGTTTGTGTTTCTCAGTTTGGGTATCAATCTTATATTTTATCCTAATATATCAGTCCTATATCCTATCCTAATATATCCATATGTGATGTATCAGTTTGAATTGTTGGTTTGAGTATCCTAATGGTTTAAGTACTAGTTTTTGATGTAGCTGCCTATCCTAATGTGTATTATCGGTCACTGGAATTGGTCGCTGGAATTGGTGGTGATGAACATGTTAGACATATTCTTGATTATGTGGGAAAGAAAATAGTACTATTATGGGAAAGAAAATATTATTAGACATATTCTTGATGAACATGTTAGTTAGCCAAATTTAATTTTACGTCAAATGCAATTTGAACTGGTTCTGGTTATCCGTCCTGGATACATATATTGACCACTATGAGAATCCCAGGTATGATGTCCATATCGAACTTGATTTTCTTATAGGGTTGAATTTTTTTATGCATATGCCTGAAGTCCCACCAGTGGGTCACGCCCCAGTACCGAAATACCGAGACGGACTAGGCCAGCTACTCCATATGAGGTACGTAACGTCATACGGCGATCGTGGCTGTCGAGAGACTAGGGGGTACATGCTACAATCAAGTCTTCTATGGTCCCACAGAGTTCTATGTCTCAATCAATTAAGTCAAATCAGCAATTAAATGAACATTAAAGATAAAGCAGTAAGGCGTCCCTGACGCTTCATCAAAATGATCATGAGAGACTAGCTTTATAATTTAGCTATCTCAGAGAGTCAGGAGTACAAAATTATACACAGCTGCAGTCTGTTTAATTACAATTATGTACTGACACAAAATATCAAGTAATCCGGCTAACAGGTGCCGGTGGCTAAATGCCGTAAAAGTATAAGCAGGAGTGGTAGAGAAGAAACCCACACGAGTCCCCGAACCGCCATGCTCCTAGTATGCACCATGGATGTCAGGGAGGAAGATCGTGTCCTCTGGCTCTGCTACGAGATCTGGCCAAACAAAATGTAGTGCCCCGTCCCTACATCGTGCCCCGTTGTCCGTCCACGGGGTGCGCGAGAAAGGAACACTGTCGCTATCGACTCGGTCGGGACCGATAGGTCGGGATCGATCGAATCGATCGAACGGGAACGGTTGAATTAAGATCCATTCCACGTTATGGAATGGCTTCTTCGGAACCAAGTCCCACATTCAGCGGGTAGCGCCTCGAGGATTGACTCTGCGGCTGAGTCGGGAGAGACCTCCCGTTGCTCTGCTTTTCACACCGCTTGCGTTGGTTTTGGCTTTGGTTTTCTGAATGCGTTTTCGTGAATGTTTTCGATGGTTTTCATGGTTTACATTTCGAGCTCGCATTTCCTATCGAACTCTTGCATAATACAGTATTCTAATCGGTTGCTTGTACGATTTCAGGTGATCGCATAGGCGACGTCTAGCGCAGCCAACAAGTCCCTCGCCTCAAGAAAAACTCAAGGTGAGTGGCTGACCTCCTTCGTCTCGACCCTCTATTTCAAAATGTGAACCCAGGTAATGATATCGTGATTGAATGAATTGCTTAAAGAATACAAGTCCTATGGGTTAGAGGAGAAAAAGATGCGTTGCGTAGAAAAGAGAGAATTATTACAAGCCTGCAAAACAACAAGTAAATGAATCGATTTCGGTCTTGGACAACTTGTCGACAAGGGCGATGGTTTCTTCGAGCGGCAACCCGGGGCCACGGGACCGACTCGGCCTAGGAAGAAACAGGTTATAGCCGAGCTGGGTATGAAGCAACCGGTAAGACGGGGACTTGCATCGGAGCTCGCTACTTGCGTTGCAAGGGTCCCGTATTACCAGGCTATGTCCAAATGGCTAGTTATTGCCAGTGACCTTCACATCAAACACTTGGTATAATTGTTAACAATGAGCATGGAAGGTAACGATAACGTCAAAATGCTTTGTATAAAATGTTTAGGGTGGCTAGAAAGATCATCAAAAAGGAAGTCATATGATTTTTATCTATTCTTGAACCAAATGAGAGCCCGAAAATTAATTAGTCACTCGCCAGTACATGTTGATTGTACTGATCCTTGCTCTCTCCACAGGTACGCTAAATCTGGAGGAGCGTGCCACGTGAAAGAAGGAAACGCTCGTGTGTTTTGAAGCTTCGTTCGTGCGGTCGAAGCTTGGATCCAATCTCTTTTGAAGACTCCGCTGTTGAAAGCTAGAAGACAGATGGAGCGACTGCCCACTATCCCAGGTGGTTTTGAAATGCTGGTTGTAATCAGGGATGGAATGTATGGAATGGCTATCTCATCGGCCTTCATTTTGTAATGGAGTCAGTTTGTAAAAAGTCCGCGCGGCGTCCTTATATCGAGTCTGTAACATGATGTTCATTATCAATAAAGCTTGAGTCTTCCTTCTATAAGAATGTGTTCAATTTCTCTGCGTACTCTTATATGTATATGCTGTTGTATCGGATGACCTTATGAACCGCCTTGTGCAAGCGCAACTTAGGCTTGCACGGCATCACGCCCGGGGGACGACTATCGATTCTATCGAATCGGAGCGTGACATAATGGTATCAGAGCACGGCTTTACGTCCTTGGCCTCCAGTGTCGAGTTCTAGTCTCAAAACCGTTGGTCTCGTGTCGATGAGATATGTCATTCCATACGAGTGAGTCCGTGATAAGTATTATGACTAATGTATTTTTGCCTTCAAATTTCCAGAAAGTGCGACGGTGAACGAAGAAAGTGCTTCGAGCGGCTCGAGTAGCTCGAGGCCCGGACCCTCTAACGATGCCATGGAGCGGATGTTGCGCATGCTGGAAGCGCAACAACAACAAGCTCAGGAGAATCAACGCCTGAATGAACAACATCGACGGGAGACTGAGGCACATCGACGGGAGACTGAGGCACATCGACGGGAGGTAGAGGCACGCCAGACCCAGTTCGAGGCCCGATTCGATGCACAATTCAAGTTGCAGCAGAAGCAGCTTGATACTCTTCAGCAGATTGTACAGACAGTGGTGGCCAACAACAACAACTCCGGGACGACTCCTGCTGTGACCGAGCCTGCGGCCAGACAAAGCGAAATCGAACCGGAGGTACCCGAGCTTATGCCTGCGGCACCGAGAAGTTCCAACTTTGACGTGTCAAAATTCACAAAAAGCTTTCGTACTTCCTTTTGCGGTACTGAAGACCCTTCATTGGCAATCGATTGGCTGGAGGAGTTGGAAGACCGGTTCGAGCTTCTGGGCGTCGATGAGTCCAAGAAAGTCCCTTGCGCTCAACTTTTACTCCGATTGAACGCGCACGACTGGTGGGTCGTGCAAAAGCGAGCAATCAGATACGACAACGAGGCAGCGACGATATCTTGGGCTACCTTCCGAGAGGCGTTCGAGATCGAGTACCTTCCCAATGCCATTCGACAAGAGAAGGAGAATGAATTTATGCAGCTAAAGCAAGGGAATATGACGGTGCGGCAGTATGCAGCAGAGTTCAACAAGTTAGCCAAGTTTGCTGGACAATACCTGCCTTCCATGGCGAGTCGTGCACGACGGTTCGAAGTGGGCCTACGTCCATCTATCGCCGCCCATGTGTCTGTTCCCAAATACCAAACGATGTGGGAGTCTCTCAACCACGCCCTCCGCCTTGAAAGCCAATACCCTCCAAGTGCTGCCGGTGCTGTGCATACCTACAATCACAAATGCCCTAGCCACGCGGGAGGAAACAATGGGACCAAGCGTCCAAACACTGGGCAACAAGGCGGGTACCAAGGGCGTAACCCATGGCCATATTGCATCCGCTGCCGCCGGAATGGTCACACTATCGTCGATTGTTCGATACCAGTGGATGGATGCTGGAACTGTGGCAAGAAGGGCCACATTCGTGCTGAGTGTCCTAGCAGAAGGCCGAACCCAACGGCGCCCCAACAGCACCGTCCAACGGTGCCTCAGCAACACCGCCCAGGGAATCAAGTTCCAGCGCCTCGAGCCTAGCAACCTGTACCACAAAATGGCCAAGACCGTCGCCCCAATGCCCAGGGCCGCATCTACGCCATGACTCGAGATGAAGCACTGGCATCAGACACGGTCGTGACAGGTATACTTAGTTTTAATAATGTGTCTGCTCGCGTACTATTTGATTCAGGTGCTTCGCATAGTTTTATAGCGGCGGACTTTGTCGCCGAGCACAAATTTCCATTAGTATCATTAGACCTCGACCTTAGCGTGAGCACACCTTCGGGCACACCTATACTCACTAATTCAGCCTGCACCGACGGGATTATCTGTATCGGCAGTCAAAAGATCGGTCTGGACGTGATGGTCCTAGACATGAATGACTTCGATATCATTCTGGAAATGGATTGGCTCGGGCCGTGCAACGCAACCATAGACTGTGCCAGGAAGACGGTCACTTTCCGCATACCAGGAGTGCCTGAATTCTGCTTTTCGTGTGGTGAGGCATCGTCGACCTGCATGTTGATCTCGGCAATCTCTGCTCGGAGGATGCTGCATTCTGGGTGCGAAGGCTACTTGGCGTCCGTCCGAGACATGCGACAGGATGGTGCAAACGTAGGTCAGACCGACGTTGTGGCAGAATTCCCCGATGTGTTTCCGGACGAGCTACCCGGCATGCCCCCCGACCGAGAGATCGAGTTCAGCATCGATACATTTCCCGATACTCGACCGATTTCTAAGGCCCCGTACAGAATGGCACCTGCCGAGCTGAAGGAACTCAAGGTCCAGCTACAAGAGTTACTCGATAAAGGGTTTATTCGGCCTAGTGTTTCACCGTGGGGAGCGCCCGTATTGTTCGTAAAGAAGAAGGATGGGTCCCTGCGTCTGTGCGTCGATTACCGGGAGCTGAACAAAGCCACCATCCGGAACAAGTACCCATTGCCCCGCATAGACGACTTATTCGATCAACTACAAGGCGCCTCGGTATTTTCGAAGATTGATCTCCGCTCAGGTTATCATCAACTCAAGATCAAGTCAGACGACGTGCAAAAGTCCGCCTTTCGCACTCGTTACGGCCACTACGAGTTCCTGGTGATGCCATTCGGCCTAACGAACGCCCCTGCCGCCTTCATAGATCTAATGAATCGGGTATTTCGACCCTTTCTTGATAAATTTGTCGTAGTCTTTATTGACGATATTCTGGTCTACTCGAAAGACAGGGCGCAGCATGCAGAACATCTGCGGACCGTGCTCCAGACACTTCGAGAGAATCAGCTATATGCAAAGCAGAGTAAGTGCGAATTTTGGCTCAGCAGCGTATCATTTCTGGGTCACATCATTTCGTCCGAAGGTATTGCAGTCGATCCGAAGAAGGTGGAAGCCGTTGCTGATTGGAGGCGGCCTGCGTCTGCTAGTGAGATTCGAAGCTTTCTTGGTTTGGCGGGATACTATCGACGCTTCGTGAAAGACTTCGCGAAGATTGCATCGCCATTGACTCGCCTCACTCAAAAGGGAGTCGCGTATGAGTGGTCGGATGACTGTGAAGCTTCATTCCAGGAGCTAAAACAACGATTGATTTCGGCACCTATACTCGCGCTTCCGGATGGGCCAGAGGGTTTCCAGATATTCAGCGATGCTTCAGGCCAGGGCTTGGGATGTGTGCTCATGCAGCGGAACAAGGTGATATCCTTCGCCTCGAGACAATTGAAGCCGCACGAGAAGAACTATCCTACGCACGACTTGGAGTTAGCGGCAATTGTGTTCGCGTTGAAATTGTGGCGTCACTATCTATATGGTGTGGCGTGCGCCATCTATACCGACCACAAGAGCCTCAAGTATCTCTTCACTCAGAAGGAATTGAACTTACGACAGCGGCGCTGGCTCGAACTGATAAAAGACTATGACTTGACGATCGACTACACTCCGGGCAAGGGAAATGTTGTGGCGGACGCTCTGAGTCGAAAATATCTTGCCTCGCTCTCCATCGACTGCAGACTACTACAAGATTTAGAAGAAATGGGCATCGATCTCCGGGTCCGATTCAGGGATATACGGTTGGCGCAGCTGCAGTTAGAGCCGAGTTTGCTGGAAAAGATCAAGACCGCTCAGAAGGATGATCCGTACCTGAAGAAAATGCGCGAGCGAATTTCAACAGGTAGTGCGACCGACTTTACGGAAGACAAGACCGGCGTGCTGAGAATGAATGGCCGACTATGCGTTCCGGATGATAAAGAACTACGAAGGGAGATAATGTCGGAGGCCCATTATACGAAATATACATTGCATCCAGGCAGTACCAAGATGTATAAGGACCTCCACACGACCTTCTGGTAGCACGGAATGAAGAGAGATGTGGCGCTCTTCGTGTCGCAATGCATGGCCTGTCAGCAGGTGAAAGCTGAACATCAACGACCGGGCGGGGAGATGCAGAACCATGCCATTCCAGAGTGGAAATGGGATCATGTCACGATAGACTTTATTGTTGGCCTGCCGAAGACACCACGGGGGAACGACGCTATCTGGGTCATCGTCGATCGACTAACCAAGTCAGCGCACTTCATTGCCATCAAAGTTACTTGGAGCGTTGATCGCCTGGCACAGATTTATCTTGACGAGATAGTACGGCTGCACGGAGTTCCAGTATCCATCGTCTCTGATCGGGATTCACGGTTCATGTCGCGATTCTGGAGTAGCCTTCAGTCGGCGCTGGGTACCAAGTTGCAATTCAGCTCTGCTTACCATCCTCAGACCGACGGCCAAACGGAGCGCGTTAATCAGATTCTCGAAAACATGCTACGGCTCTGCACAATTGACTTCAAATCAAGCTGGGACGTCCACCTACCGTTGGCAGAATTTGCATACAACAATAGCTATCAGTCCAGCATCCAAATGGCGCCGTATGAAGCTTTGTACGGCCGGAAGTGCAGATCGCCCATTTGCTGGGATGAAGTCGGGGAACGGCAGATACTCGGCCCGGAGCTGGTGGAACAGACTGTGGAGAAGGTCAAGCTCATTCGGGAAAGACTGAAGATTGCACAGAGTCGGCAAAAGAGCTACGCCGATACCCATCGAAGACCGCTTGAGTTCCAGGTGGGCGATCATGTGTTCCTGAAGGTGTCGCCTATGCGAGGAGTTACTCGGTTTGGCGCGAGGGGGAAGCTGAGCCCGAGATTCGTTGGGCCGTTTGAAATACTCGAGCGGGTCGCCCCAGTGGCCTATAAAATTGCCCTACCGCCGGCGCTCGAAGGTGTGCACAACGTCTTCCACGTCTCCCAACTGCGGAAGTACGTGCATGACCCTAGCCACGTGGTGGATTTTGGCCAGCTGGAGCTAAAGTCCGACTTATCCTACATCGAAGTGCCAGTTCAAATCTTAGAACGCAAGGATAAGCTGCTGCGGAATCGGACGATCCCTCTCGTTCGCGTACTTTGGAGGAACCATGCGGCAGAAGAGTCGACATGGGAACTCGAGTCTGAGATGAAGGAAAAGTTCCCTTCATTGTTTTCATAGAGGTAGGTTCTGTTCTTAAGTTTCGAGGATGAAACTTATTTTTAGTTGGTTATGGTGTAGTGCCCCGTCCCTACATCGTGCCCCGTTGTCCGTCCACGGGGTGCACGAGAAAGGAACACTGTCGCTATCGACTCGGTCGGGACCGATAGGTCGGGATCGATCGAATCGATCGAACGGGAACGGTTGAATTAAGATCCATTCCACGTTATGGAATGGCTTCTTCGAAACCAAGTCCCACATTCAGCGGGTAGCGCCTCGAGGATTGACTCTGCGGCTGAGTCGGGAGAGACCTCCCGTTGCTCTGCTTTTCTCGCCGCTTGCGTTGGTTTTGGCTTTGGTTTTCTGAATGCGTTTTCGTGAATGTTTTCGATGGTTTTCATGGTTTACATTTCGAGCTCGCATTTCCTATCGAACTCTTGCATAATACAGTGTTCTAATCGGTTGCTTGTGCGATTTCAGGTGATCGCGTAGGCGACGTCTAGCGCAGCCAACAAGTCCCTCGCCTCAAGCAAAACTCAAGGTGAGTGGCTGACCTCCTTCGTCTCGACCCTCTATTTCAAAATGTGAACCCAGGTAATGATATCGTAATTGAATGAATTGCTTAAAGAATACAAGTCCTATGGGTTAGAGGAGAAAAAGATGCGTTGCGTAGAAAAGAGATAGAATTATTACAAGCCTGCAAAACAACAAGTAAATGAATCGATTTCGGTCTTGAACAACTTGTCGACAAGGGCGATGGTTTCTTCGAGCGGCAACCCGGGGCCACGGGACCGACTCGGCCTAGGAAGAAACAGGTTATAGCCGAGCTGGGTATGAAGCAACCGGTAAGACGGAGACTTGCATCGGAGCTCGCTACTTGCGTTGCAAGGGTCCCGTATTACCAGGCTATGTCCAAATGGCTAGTTATTGCCAGTGACCTTCACATCAAACACTTGGTATAATTGTTAACAATGAGCATGGAAGGTAACGATAACGTCAAAATGCTTTGTATAAAATGTTTAGGGTGGCTAGAAAGATCATCAAAAAGGAAGTCATTTGATTTTTATCTATTCTTGAACCAAATGAGAGCCCGGAAATTAATTAGTCACTCGCCAGTACATGTTGATTGTACTGATCCTCGCTCTCTCCACAGGTACGCTAAATCTGGAGGAGCGTGCCACGTGAAAGAAGGAAACGCTCGTGTGTTTTGAAGCTTCGTTCGTGCGATCGAAGCTTGGATCCAATCTCTTTTGAAGACTCCGCTGTTGAAAGCTAGAAGACAGATGGAGCGACCGCCCACTATCCCAGGTGGTTTTGAAATGCTGGTTGTAATCAGGGATGGAATGTATGGAATGGCTATCTCATCGGCCTTCATTTTGTAATGGAGTCAGTTTGTAAAAAGCCCGCGCGGCGTCCTTATATCGAGTCTGTAACATGATGTTCATTATCAATAAAGCTTGAGTTTTCCTTCTATAAGAATGTGTTCAATTTCTCTGCGTACTCTTATATGTATATGCTGTTGTATCGGATGACCTTATGAACCGCCTTGTGCAAGCGCAACTTAGGCTTGCACGGCATCACGCCCGGGGGATGACTATCGATTCTACCGAATCGGGGCGTGACACAAAACCAGCGGGGTCAGCCCCGAATAGCAAGTACCGCCAAAGGGGCACAAGAGTTAAGATTAAAAATCCAACTAATAGAATGACTGATAATAGAAATACTTATGCTACTATTATAGGGTAGCGCAACATCCTCGAACCCATATGGCACCCTTACAACCAAACAAGGACAAAAGGTGCCGCATGGAGTCGGGACGTGTCGTACTCTATAACTTTCACATAAGTTAAAAAGGTATAAACCATAAAATCTCCTGATCGTGACTTCGGTCGATAGCCTATCGCAGCACAATAACCAACCCAACAATCAAACAAGAACATGGGTTGGATCATGTACCATGATAGACCATGTTCCTCAGTCATTCACAGAAGTAGCACTTCACAACCAGAATAAGTCTTTCGTTCATAACTTCGGTCCACAGCCTGTCATAGTACGATAACCAACCCAACAATCAAACAAGAACATGGGTTGGATCACGTACTACAACAGTCCGCTTCCCTCGGTTATTCGCGGAAGGTAATAGGATACAAGCAAGTCGTTTTCACGGCCAATCAAGTCTACGAGTTTCTAGTGGGACGAGGTTATCCTCGCGTCATGTTATTAGAAAAATCCTCAGATCGTATCTTTCCAGCAAGGCTAGCCAACCCAGGGGTTCGCGTAGACAGGTGTCATGGAGCACAGGTCCCTCGTGAGGCCACCTTGCCAAGACATGTAATATATAGCAGGAATTAATCGGATACAGTCATCCACTCGTTACGGATGACACAATATCCGTGGAGACCAGCCGGCGCGCCAAGACAATATCTCAGGGCGACTGGTGTAACACGATCTCGGGACTCTGCCCTCCCCATGCGTCTAGTATATTCAGTTGCCTAGTTTAACCCTAGGTGAAATCTTGGACTCTCATGCTGTGGCCTACATGATTATCCTCCTAAAGTCGTACTTTAGTACGAGTACCCCCAAAGAGGATCCATGTCAATCAGTATGTCAACATGTGCTACCCTCCTTAGTGTAATGTATCATTGCAAATATGCCACGTGGAGTTACGAGTCATTTGTCGAGCATGAACAAAAACTGGGACATTCAGGTACATGTATCAGGTAGGAACACTTTGTTCTCCGGGGTCACATCAGTGCTCATATCATGCTCGGGACAAAAGGCGTAAGGATATAAAATGGGCATATAATATCTAATAAAATATCAAAAGCATACGCACAACAAGGCAGCGTGGGTAAAAAGTCACGCAAGCTTACACAAGGCAGCGTGTGTAAAAAGTCACGCAGGCTCAAGGAGAGAGCTGCATGAAAAGTCACGCAGGCTCAAGGAAAATAGCAGCATGAAAAGTCACGCAAGCTCAAGGGAGAGTGCTGCGTGAAAAGTTACGCAGACTCAAGGGAAGAGCTGTGTGAAAAGTCACGCAGGCTCAAGGGAAAGAGCAGCATGAAAAGTCACGCAAGCTCAAGGGAGAGTGCTGCGTGAAAAGTCACGCAGACTCAAGGGAAGAGCTGTATGAAAAGTCACGCGGGCTCAAGGGAAAGAGCAGCGTGAAAAGTCACGCAAGCTCAAGGGAGAGTGCTGCGTGAAAAGTCACGCAGACTCAAGGGAAGAGCTGTGTGAAAAGTCACACAGGCTCAAGGGAAAGAGCAGCGTGAAAAGTCACGCACGCTACAGGGAGCAGCGTAGGTGAAACGTCACGCACGCTCAAGAAGACAACGTAGGTGAAAAGTCACGCACGCTCAAGGAGCAGCGTAGGTGTAAAGTCACGCACGCTACGGGAGACACGCTTCCAACAGGAAACGTACCTAAGTCTGCGTACACAGTGCTAAAGAGCGCACGTAGCTCAGTGTGCGTGAGCTAAGAAGCTCTGCACACTGCTCACTGTCTTCTCCAAACAGCAAGAACACTATGGCAGAACCCAAAACTTCAAAAACAACATAACTTGGTCATCCGAACTCCAAATCCGGATTTCTAAAGTTCCAACTTGGGTGAAATGGAATTCTCTTCCACCTGGAAGCATCAAAACCCACAAAACTTCAACGAAAATAGATCAAAACTAAGGAAATCCAAAAATGATTAAAACTTAGATCTACAAAAATCAAAGCTTCAAAATAAAAATTTCCAAGTTCTAAATTAGTATAGATTAAGGAGAAGAACATGTTTTAGCAAATAGTTTTGCAAGAATCATTAACAAAATTATGGATCCTTCTCTTGAGCAAGTTGGTACTTGCCTTGGTTGGTGGAGGAAGTAAATGGGAAGAAGTAAATAAGAGGAGAGAGAAGGAGATGAGTTATTATATAGAATCTTGAACCCATGGGTTCGTGATGAATCAAAGGGTTCATGATGAACCATGGGTGAACCAAGAATAGGTTACCCAAATGAGCCAAAACTGTAGGCCCAAATGCAGAAAATAAATTAGGAAATAATATTTTGTCGAATATTTTTGGCAAATGCATGAAGAAATACTGCATAATAAATATCGTATAAATTCAAGGTAAATACAATTTATGGGTTTACGTATTAAAATACGTATTCCAGGATTGGGGAGTGACATCTCTACCCTTCTTAGAAAAATTCCGTCCTCGGAATTCCAGCCAAGACAGGATAGTAAAATCAGGGCAAGCAAGGCACAATCATATATATAAGTTAACTATCATAGCAGTGATTATCATACATCACAAAGTGCAAAATAAGCAGGTGCAGAAAAGCATGGAATCGTGTCAATAAGGTGCATAAATATACCTTATTAGTCAAACAAATACGGATAACGAGATCTGATCTCGTCCTCGCGCTCCCAGGTTGACTCTCCCGAAGAGTAATGGTTCCAAGAAATACGGACAAGGCTTATCGTCCGATTCTTGAGTACTTTCTCTCGCCGGTCCAAAATAGATATGGGTTGTTCCTCGTAAGTTAGGTCGGTACCAACGACTAACTCAGAATGATCGAGGACATGACTCGGATCCGGGACATACCCACGTAATTGGGACACATGAAACACATCATGTATGCCAGTTAACGAAGGCGGAAGGGCAAGTCGATAAGCCACATCGCTTACCCGAGCGAGAATCTTGAAAGGACCAACGTATCTTGGACTAAGCTTTCCCTGGGTACCAAATCTGATGATACCCCGAGTAGGCAAAATCCGCAGAAACATTTGGTCGCCAACTCTGAACTCTAGAGGCCTACGATGCTGATCTGCCCAATGACGATGTCGGTCCTGTGCAACTCGAAGGTGCTCTCTGACTAACTTAACTATCTCCACAGTCTGCGTGATCATCTCTGGCCCCAACAACTTTCGTTCTCCGACGTCGTCCCATGCCAAAGGGGACCTGCACTTCCTTCCGTACAATGCTTCGAACGGGGCCATCTGAATGCTAGCCTGATAGCTGTTGTTATAGGAGAACTCCACTAGATGAAGGTGATCCTCCCAAGATCCGCCAAAATCCAAGGTACACGCCCGTAGCATATCTTCCAATGTCTGAATGGTTCTTTCTGATTGCCCGTTGGTTTGTGGATGATAAGCAGTACTGAATCTTAACTTGGTTCCCAAACTTTGGTGCAAGCTCCGCCAAAAATGGGAAGTAAACCGCGTATCCCGATCTGATACTATACTAACTGGAACACCGTGCTGCCTTACTATCTGTTTCATGTACATTTCTGCTAGCTGTTCAGTAGTCTGTCCAACTCGAAAAGGAAGGAAATGAACGACCTTTGTGAGTCGATCTACTATTACCCAGACTGCATTCTTGCCAGCTGGGGATCTAGGTAAACCGGTCACAAAATCCATCGTGATGTGCTCCCATTTCCATTCTGGGATAGGAAGCGGCTGTAGCAACCCTGCTGGTCTCTGCTGCTCGGCTTTCACCTGCTGACATACCAGACACTTGGATACAAATCTCGCTATCTCTCTTTTCATGCCATTCCACCAAAAGAACTGCCTGATATCTCGATACATCTTCGTTCCTCCTGGATGAATGGAGTAAATAGAACTATGAGCTTCGGACATAACTTCTTGCCGAAGGTCTCCACTCGGTACACAGAGTCTGTTTCTAAACCTGAGCGTACCATCTTCATGAATCACTAACTCCTTCCTACGGCCTGATTCACACTCCGACCGCAACTTCTGAATCTGTGGATCTCCTGCTTGTGCTGCCCTTATCCTCTCTACTAAGGTTGACTGAATCTGCATACTGGTCATTGTTCCTATATCCCTTGGCAAAACTACTTCGATTTCCATACTCTGAAGGTCTTCTAGAATATGCTTCTGCGAGGTCAAGATAAATGTACTGTCTCTCCTACTTAGTGCATCTGCAACTACATTCGCCTTGCCTGGATGATACTGAAGATCTAAATCAAAATCCTTCAGCAGTTCTAACCATCTTCTTTGCCTCATGTTCAAATCTCGCTGCGTGAATACGTATTTCAAACTCTTATGATCAGTATAGATCTCTACCCTATCCCCGTATAAATAATGCCTCCACAACTTGAGTGAAAATACCACAGCTGCTAACTCCAAATCGTGAGTCGGGTAATTTTTCTCATGGTCTCGAAGCTGCCGAGACGCATATGCTATCACTTTTTCATGCTGCATCAATACACATCCAAGACCCTTCCCTGATGCGTCACAATATACTGTAAAGCCTCCTGCTCCTACTGGAAGTGTCAAGATCGGGGCTGAGATCAATCTCTTCTTCAATTCTTCAAATGATGCCTGACAGCTAGCTGACCAAACAAACTCCACGTCCTTGTGCGTCAAACGCGTTAAGGGTGCAGAGATTTTGGCAAAGTCTGCCACGAACCTTCTGTAGTAACCAGCTAATCCTAAGAAACTTCGTACTTCTGCAACCGTTCTCGGGACTGGCCAATGCTCTACGGCCTCAATCTTCTTCGGATCCACTGACACTCCTGCCCCAGAAATTACATGTCCCAGGAACGAAATGTGATCTAACCAGAATTCACACTTGTCGAGCTTCGCATAAAGTTGATGCTCCCTCAATGTCTGTAAGACAGTCCTAAGATGTTTCTCATGCTCCTCTTCTCTGCTGGAATAGACAAGAATGTCATCTATGAACACCACCACAAATTTATCCAAATACGGCAGAAAGATGCGGTTCATTAAATCCATGAATACTGCGGGGGCGTTGGTTAGTCCAAAGAGCATTACTAAAAACTCATAATGCCCATATCTAGATCTGAATGCTGTCTTCGGTATGTCTTGCTCCCGGACTTTTACTTGATAGTATCCTGACCTAAGATCGATCTTGGAAAAGATGCTGACCTTGCTCAACTGGTCAAACAGGTCATCAATCCTTGGCAGCGGGTACTTATTCTTCACTGTTACTGCATTCAGCTTGCGGTAGTCGATGCACATCCTCGTCGACCCATCCTTTTTGGGAACTAGAATCACTGGTACAGCCCAGGGCGATTTACTGTCTCGGATGAATCCCTTAGACTTTAACTCTTCTTTATGTTGATACAACTTATCCTGCTCTGACGACGACATTCTGTAAACTCTATCTGCAATAGGCCTCGTTCCAGGGTTCAACTCAATGCTAAATTCTACCTCTCTGACTGGGGGTATCCCTGGGAGCTCATTGGAGAAGACGTCAAGAAAATCTTCGACCACTCTCGGAATCTGTCCTGGCTCTGACACTGCTGCTGAGATGACGCCTCCGGCCTGATTCTTCAAGGTTCGAGTAAAGATGAACTGCTCCATCCCAGGAATACTGAATATGACCCTACCTCCTCTATAATCAATTGTCGCATGACTGTCTCTCAACCAGTCCATGCCAAGAACAATATCAAAATTCCCCATAGGGAATTCAACCAATGATGCGGGCAGTAAATGCCCACACACCTCCACCGGACATGAAAAGCGCACTCTGCTAACTTCTACGAGCCCATTGCCGGTGAGTATATCCATCCTCTCCGGCAATGCCTCAAACTCTAATCCAATCCGTGTAGCATATTGTGCAGATGAATGAGTGAGTAGCGCCTGAATCAAATAATGCTACAGCGGGAAATGAGGTGACGAGAATTTTACCTGCCACCACGTCACTAGACGCTAGAGCCTCTCCCAAGGTCAATGTGAGAGCCTGGCCTCGCGGAGCCCCTTATTGCGGCCTTCCTCGACCATGCTGTTACTGCCTCTGGGGGCCTTCGGCTTCCTGTGCCTGGCGGAACATCTGAACCTGCGTTGGTAGACGCTGGGCTAGGGGACTTACTGCTAATACTGGCCCTCCACTCGGGGTTGCCACCGGAGCTGGCAATGCTGGAAACTGTTGAGCTGGCCCTCCTGGCCTCTGTATCATAGGAAAAGTGGAAATACGGTGGTCTGCACGACCACACCTCAAACATAAGCCATTCGCTGATCGACACACCTTCCTCGTGTGTCCTGCCTTCCCACAGAAGGTACAGCCCTGGGGTGCTCCCTGACGCTGCTGCTGGTTCCTCGGCTGCTGATACCGAACTGGCGCTGTATTAGTTGACACGGCCGTCCTCCGCGGCGCTCCTGCATCATGAATACGTACAACGGGTGCTGGTACCGACGTTCGCTGTACTGCTCCTCCTCCAACCTGGGAATGAGATCTCTTCTGACCTCCTGTCCTTGATGCTAACCTCTGCTGGGTAAGCTCGTGCCTCCGAGCGGCCGTCAAAACAGCGTCAAACGTCTGGTAGTCGTGTCCTTCCACAAGTTGCAATAGTTCCAAATGAAGTCCCTGTTGGAACCTCATAGCTTTCTCTGGCTTCGTTGCCACCATTACTGGTACAAAACGGCACAATCTGCAAAACTCTGCTGCATACCCATCTACGGTCTTGCCTGCTTGCTTGAGACTGATAAACTTCTGCTGGAGCTCATATCGATCTACTACGCCAAAATACTTGGCCTTGAATCTTTCACTGAAGGTGGTCCAACGAACAGGGCATCTTATACCAACTTCTTCTGATGCCCACCAGTCGCGGGCAAGATCCTGAAGTACCAGTTTGACCTGATCAACCTTCTCATCATCTGGAACCTTGGCTGCCACAAGAATGGCTTCAATGTCTTGAATCCATGCATCCGCAGTGATGGCATCCTCCGTGCCATCAAAATACCTCGGGATCAAGCGACGGAACCTTCCTGATGCTCCCGAGTCAACCCCGGCACTCCTCTCAAGAGCTAACTGAATCCCCTGGTTCAGCAACACGTTCTGCTCCTGCTGCCGAGTCTGTTGCTGTTGGTGAGTGACAAGAATCCCTCGGACGATCTCCAGGAGTGCTACGGCATCTGGTACTGCCGTCGCTGCTGGTGCTGCAGGAGTTTCAATAACCTGCGGCTGCACTGCCTCTGGTCCCATTTCTGCTCGTGCCTGCACTGGAGAAGGTTCTCTCCCCTGTTGCTGCCCAGTCGAGCCATGCTCTTGCTGCTCTGCCTCATGGGCCTCACCCGCTACTGAGAATGAAGCACCCCTATAGAGAAAGGTATAAGATTATCAAGTCCGGACAAGGAAGATTTCGAGGATGCAAGTCAGGTTAGAGATCAAGGCAAGGACAGAGAATTCGAAACAGAATTTCAAGGGGAACAAGTTTTGATTGAGACTCCTAATAATTCGTAATACCCCACAAGTCTGAAAATCAGACCTGCATAGGCCACCACTAAAACCTTGTCACGCTCCAGTACCGAAATACGGAGACGGACTAGGCCAGCTACTCTATATGAGGTACGTAACGTCATACGGCGATCGTGGCTGTCGAGAGACTAGGGGTACATGCTACAATCAAGTCTCCTATGGTCCCACAGAGTTCTATGTCTCAATCAATTAAGTCAAATCAGCAATTAAATGAACATTAAAGATAAAGCAGTAAGGCGTCCCTGACGCTTCATCAAAATGATCATGAGAGACTAGCTTTATAATTTAGCTATCTCAGAGAGTCAGGAGTACAAAATTATACACAGCTGCAGTCTGTTTAATTACAATTATGTACTGACACAAAATATCAAGTAATTCGGCTAACAGGTGCCGGTGGCTAAACGCCGCAAAAGTATAAGCAGGAGTGGTGGAGAAGAAATCCACTCGAGTCTCCGAACCGCCATGCTCCTAGTATGCACCATGGATGTCAGGGAGGAAGATCGTGTCCTCTGGCTCTGCTACGAGATCTGGCCAAACAAAACCAGCGGGGTCAGCCCCGAATAGCAAGTACCGCCAAAGGGGCACAAGAGTTAAGATTAAAAACCCAACTAATAGAATGACTGATAATAGTAATACTTATGCTACTATTATAGGGTAGCGCAACATCCTCGAACCCATATGGCACCCTTACAACCGAACAAGGACAAAAGGTGCCGCATGGAGTCGGGACGTGTCGTACTCTATAACTTTCACATAAGTTAAAAAGGTATAAACCATAAAATCTCCTGATCGTGACTTCGGTCGATAGCCTATCGCAGCACAATAACCAACCCAACAATCAAACAAGAACATGGGTTGGATCATGTACCATGATAGACCATGTTCCTCAGTCATTCACAGAAGTAGCACTTCACAACCAGAATAAGTCTTCCGTTCATAACTTCGGTCCACAGCCCGTCATAGTACGATAACCAACCCAACAATCAAACAAGAACATGGGTTGGATCACGTACTACAACAGTCCGCTTCCCTCGGTTATTCACGGAAGATAATAGGATACAAGCAAGTCGTTTTCACGGCCAATCAAGTCTACGAGTTTCTAGTGGGACGAGGTTATCCTCGTGTCATGTTATTAGAAAAATTCTTAGATCGTATCTTTCCAGCAAGGCTAGCCAACCCAGGGGTTCGCGTAGACAGGTGTCATGGAGCACAGGTCCCTCGTGAGGCCACCTTGCCAAGACATGTAATATATAGCAGGAATTAATCGGATACAGTCATCCACTCGTTGTGGATGACACAATATCCGTGGAGACCAGCCGGCGTGCCAAGACAATATCTCAGGACGACTGGTGTAACACGATCTCGGGACTCTGCCCTCCCCATGTGTCTAGTATATTCAGTTGCCTAGTTTAACCCTAGGTGAAATCTTGGACTCTCATGTTGTGGCCTGCATGATTATCCTTCTAAAGTCGTACTTTAGTACGAGTACCCCCAAAGAGGATCCATGTCAATCAGTATGTCAACATGTGCTACCCTCCTTAGTGTAATGCATCATTGCAAATACGCCACGTGGAGTTACGAGTCATTTGTCGAGCATGAACAAGAATTGGGACATTCAGATACATGTATCAGGTAGGAACACTTTGTTCTCCGGGGTCACATCAGTGCTCATATCATGCTCGGGACAAAAGGCGTAAGGATATAAAATGGGCATATAATATCTAATAAAATATCAAAAGCATACGCACAACAAGGCAGCGTGGATGAAAAGTCACGCAAGCTTACACAAGGCAGCGTGCGTAAAAAGTCACGCAGGCTCAAGGAGAGCTGCGTGAAAAGTCACACAGGCTCAAGGGAAAGAGCAGCGTGAAAAGTCACGCAAGCTCAAGGGAGAGTGCTGCGTGAAAAATTACGCAGACTCAAGGGAAGAGCTGTGTGAAAAGTCACGCAGGCTCAAGGGAAAGAGCAGACGCAGGCTCAAGGGAAAGACCAGCATGAAAAGTCACGCACGCTACAGGGAGCAGCGTAGGTGAAAAGTCACGCACGCTCAAGGAGACAGCGTAGGTGAAAAGTCACGCACGCTCAAGGAGCAGCGTAGGTGAAAAGTCACGCACGCTACGGGAGACACGCTTCTAACAGGAAACATACCTAAGTCTGCGTACGCAGCACTAAAGAGCGCGCGTAGCTCAGTGTGCGTGAGCTAAGAAGCTCTGCACACTGCTCACTGTCTTCTCCAAACAGCAAGAACACTATGGCAGAACCCAAAACTTCAAAAACAACATAACTTGGTCATCCGAACTCCACATTCGGATTTCCAAAGTTCCAACTTGGGTGAAATGGAATTCTCTTCCGCCTGGAAGCATCAAAACCCACAAAACTTCAACGAAAATAGATCAAAACTAAGGAAATCCGAAAATAATTAAAACTTAGATCTACAAAAATCAAAGCTTCAAAATAGAAATTTCCAAGTTCTAAACTAGTATAGATTGAGGAGAAGAACATATTTTGGCAAATAGTTTTGTAAGAATCATTAACAAAATTATGGATCCTTCTCTTGAGCAAGTTGGTACTTGCCTTGGTTGGTGTAGGAAGGAAATAAGAAGAAGTAAATGAGAGGAGAGAGAAGGAGATGAGTTATTATATAGAATCTTGAACCCATGGGTTCATGATGAACCATGGGTGAACCAAGAATAGGTTACCCAAATAAGCCAAAACTGTAGGCCCAAATGCAGAAAATAAATTAGAAAATAATATTTTGTCGAATATTTTTGGGAAATACATAAAGAAATACTGCATAATAAATATCGTATAAATTCAAGGTAAATACAATTTATGGGTTTACGTATTAAAATACGTATTCCAGGATTGGGGAGTGACACAGTGAGACATGATTTGTTGAATCCTATATTATTTTGAAGGACCTGAAGATGCAGGGGCTGGTGAAACTGCAGGCGCTGGTACGAGGGGACAACGTAAGGAGGCAGGCGAACGTGACGCTGAGGTGCATGCAGGCGCTGGTGAGGGATTAGAGGATGAGGCTCTCCCACGACGGTGCTGGCTGTAGCAGCCCCAAGTCGTCGCTCAGCTGCGACACTACTTCTCTTTGGAACTCCCGATATCTTCAAGAGATGGCAGAGAGAAGATCCATGGTCAGAATCTACTTCAGTAAATATTTCTAATAATTTGGTTAGCAAAAGAGAGATTTATTCCTATTTTTTTGGTACATTCTGTATTTGGATATTCAATGTAATGAAGATATTGATAAGTACTCTATTTTGAAAAATGTAATAAAGATGGTGATATATAATGTTAAGTTTTTGGAATGTAATATATACTGTGCAGTATAGAGCATTATAAATATGCTAATTTGAATAGTATAAAGTGTTATAAATGTGCTGCATTGAGCCTATACATATTATCTATTCATGACGTTTTAAAATTTTTCTGAATTGTGCACTATATATTAACTATTCATAACGCTTTTATAGAAACTATTCATGACGGTTATTTTATGACGCTTTTAAAAAACATTTATAACACCCGTTTTCATAACGGTTGTTGTGAAAAAAAAAGCGTCATGGTTCGTCATTAATTACGCTTTTAGCCGTCATTAAAAGGGTTTTTTGTTGTAGTGTTATAAGCACGTTCGGTTGGTCGAATTCGACGCCAAAGTTGGCCGTCCGAATTCTTTAATTTACACTTGTTAAATTCTATTTTTGAACCCGGGACTCTGGATTCAATTTCTGACACCACCAGTAGACTTGTGGCGTCGTTCTGGCATATTTTCATATAAATTTTCTTGATTTGGAGAACGTGGGTCCTGGCACGCATTTCGGTGCAAAGTGGGTCCCACTTTTCGAGTCAACGGGTCACTTTGAGATCGGCTCATCGGAATCCAATTCCGGATATACCGTTGAGTTCGTATCGTCATTCTAGACTCGTTGACATATAATTTGTTAAGTTTTGAAGACATTTGCTCTGGCACGCATTTCGGTGCAAACTGGATTCCAAGTGTCCGCGTCAACGTAACATTTTGAGATCGGCACATCAGAATCCTATTTTGGACATACCGTTGGGTTCGTATCATCATTCTGAATTCATGAACATATAATTTGCTAGATTTTGTAGACTTCTATCCCGACGCATTTTTTGGTGCAAAGTGTGTCCAACGGCGGACATCATTTTAATCCAAAATTATCGTTTTGCTCCTGTGTCTAAATTGGACTTATGGGTAGGCTATCCTAGCTAATTTGACCGTTCTGTACATGTTGGTGATATTTATTTTATCATCCGACAACATCTGTAGATTTTGCTTATGTATTATCCTTAATTTATAATTAATTATTTTTCTAGAAATTGTTACTTTATGTTTTTGAATTTTTATATATATTTTAATTACTGTAAAAATCTAGGAAAATTTGTATTTAAATACTATGTTAATTTAGCTAATTTATTATAATTTTTCCAGCATTTATTAAGTGCTTTTGGTATTTTATAAAAATGGGAAAACAGAACTCATTTTCAGGATACATGTGTTTGTTGATTTTTAATAAATATTTATGAGGGTTTATAAATTCCAAAAAAATTAGTATAAATTTCTATAATTAACAAGGATCATTTTGGTACTTTATTTTATATATAATTTATCTTTTTGTCTATCTCAAAAATTGTTAAAACTTAGTGTACAGTTTGATTTATTTATTGAGTAGTTACGACTTGCAAGTTTTGTGTTGTTTTGAGTTATAGACGTATTGGACCACCCCCTACACTAGTGTATAGATCCTAGGAAGTTAGTTTGTGTATAGTGGCACTCCATATTAGACTTTTATGCTAGGTCCCCACTTAGCTAGTATCCAGTTAGGAGTCGTGTCACACCACTAGTGTATTATTGAACATAGCTTAGAACTGAGTTTTTATATCATTATTGACAGGACACCAGACATCTATATCTTTGTACTAGTATTATTGCTTTGCTCGAGGCACGTACATCTACAAACTCATTTACTGTCTTTTAATGCTAGAACATGTATTCACTACGTTAAAATACTGATCCTTGAGGTAGCAAGTTAACTCTTCACATGTTGTATTACTTTTAGTACCTGCCATGCTTAGGACAATTCTTATATCTTCACATGCTTCTTACTGGTTTACAGCACATGTTTCACTATGCTTTATACTGCTCTGAGTATTCACATGTTTTATACTGCTTCCAGTACCTGCCATGCTTATACTGCTCCCAGTATCTCTCACATGCTTTATATCGTTCTCGTATCTCCCACATGTTTTTACTGTTCTCGTATCTCTCACATGTTTAAATAACGGGTTAAGGGAAAACTGTTAGTAGTGTACGTGAACTTGACCCCCTTCTCTGTATGTACTTACCGCGCTCGTTGCCATTCTATATGTGACCTTGCCGTATGTTCTTGTCCCGCGTTTGTGTATGGATATACACCGATGTCGTTAAGTGTACGTATGTACACTTCAAAAAATTGATATGTACCGTTGTACATCCTATTCACCTATTGACCGATTCACGTATATACTACAGTTTTAAACTTTTAAACTATATGTTGTCATTTCTAAAAAGAACCAATTAAACCATGATATGCCATGTTCCCTATGTTACCATGATACTGTGATCCCAGTTTGTACCATGAGGCCATGTTTCCAGTATTTCCTGTTTTATAGACTTATCACACCATATTTCTTATTGTACATCTCTTTCATTATATATTCAGTACTTTAGTTGTAGAGGTTGTACTTGCTCCCGTCCTGACAGGATAACATTGTAGGTATACTTTTCGAGAAGGAAACGCTATGTGTTACATATTATGGTACTGCATTGAGGACTTGGCCTTAGCTCCAGAAGAGGCCCCAGCGAGAACCTTGCTTAGTTATCTTTCTTGTGTTTTGAGACTTAGACTTTGTCTGTACTTATATTTGGATACTGGGCTTTGTCTCCAGTTAGATGCATGGAAGTGTATTATTAAGTCTATGCTTATGTTACCTTCTCTTATAGATGCTGTGTTGTGATGAACCTTAAATGTGATTTTAGAACTGCTAGCTGCTTAGATCCTTTATTGTTTATTCTAGAACAGCTTACTGCGCTTTAACCAAGCGTAGGCTGGATATGGCTCGGCCCGGCCCAACAATTTGGGTATCGGGTCGTGACATGTTTTTTTGGCGGCCCATGCAGGTCCAGACTTAAGTTGTTTGGTTACGTTATTGTACCGAGCATGCCTGCAATTAGGATCTAGGACAACTTGTTAACACTAGGAATAATATTTAGAACATCTAGAGGATTTCTAGGATTGTAACATAGGAGAACTCATCACAGCATAGGACCGTTAGCTATAATTAGCCTATTGTTTGTATTTCAGTGGGTCAATTTAGACCAAGTTTGTACCCTTGGGATGACCCTGAGGATCTTACTCTAATCTTATCTCGAAATCTGTTTTCACCTGTTTTATTTTGCTCTCCTCTAAATTCGTTGTTGAATTTAATTTCTGATTTTCGTTGTTGACTTTGATCTTGCATCGTGATAAATTTTGTGGATTAAATTGTGATATATCCTGATAAGGTAAACGTCTGCTTCATTATGGAGTTTAGAATTTATCGCAGCCATATTAGCTGGTATGACAAAAACATAGAGCCTGATTTTGGATATACTATCCTATTCATAAAATTTAGATTTTCTTGCAGCCATACCGGTTGGCGTGGTAAGGAATCTAGATGACATGATTATAGGGTGTATACCTTAGTTATGACTTTATCGTTTATTGCATATAAGCTTACTGGTGTGGCAAAAATTCTGGCAACATGATTTCAGGAAGACGTATATGGTTATCAGATCATATCTCAGCTTGGTTCACTTCGTTATGATCGATTGAGCAAGAATAAATTCTTATTATTATTATTCTTTCCCGTCTTGATTAACTCTGTTCTATCTACATCGACAACTAGGATTACAGGTTCTCTAGGACTCTCCAATAGGATTGCTTTTGCGTTATCTTTTTGGACATAATTATTTTTGTATTCAATCTTTCCTATGACTTGACTAAACTCTTCTTCGTTAACCTCTTCGGCAATTCTTCTCGTTATATATTCCGCTGTCTTCGTACCATTTTTGGAGATATTTCGATAAACTTTTCCGTCTTGCTTGACCTTTAACTTGTTTGGACACTGTTATGGATTGCTTGACCCAGTCTTAGGCCTTGTTACCTTCTATTTGATAGATGACCGAAATAGCCAAACCTTGTTGACTGATCCTGTAGTATAACTATAAATGTATTGTATGGTTGTGATAAGTACTTTTCCTAGGGATTGGTTAGATTAAGCTTATAGGACAAGTATGGGTGACTGACTATAGTAGACTTGAAAACCATTAAGAACGATTGTATTGATAGTATAACTTGATGATAGGGTAGCTAAGATGGAATAATGAGATATTATATTGTTGTGTCTATGGATTGAGGATTAGAAACTTGTGCTTAGAGTTTGAGGATTGAGTATTCGTAGGACTTTGATGACCAAATGATTATTGGTTATCTATAGCTGATTACATGTGATTAGAGGGTAGATCGATATGTGGAATGATATAGAATAAATTAGGATGAGTTATCGTATTGCGTACGAGATCGGAAAGATATCAGTTAAAAAGACAAGGAACAAGACAAAGACATATGTACATTGGTAATTAATAAATCGGGAGTTTTAAAATCGAGGATTTATATTCGGAGGACTTGTTGAGTAAAAAGAAGAAGGCTCTACGCCAAGGATAAGAATTGAACGTATGATTTCAAGAAGAAACTGTAGGAAAGGATTGACGATAAATGATGCTAAGGAACTGTGGATTGATAGAATATGGATACTTAGGATACGATAAGGAAATCAAGTATTTACAATTGAGGTTGAAAATATGGTTGATGATTAAGCATTTTAGGCTTATAGACATACCCAGAGAATGACCTATAGTTTAGGGTATACATAAATGTTTCATATTAGTATGGAAGATTTTAAAGGATATATGACGTAGTTTATGATAGAAGGACTTTGTTGAACCTGAACAAAAAGGATTGTAAAAAGAAACGGAATAGATGATTACAAGGATAGCAGATTGAGTATCGTTAGCCAGAGCAGCTACATGTTATAGTTTGACCTATTGGGTGATTTTTAATTTCGAGGACGAAATTTTGTAAGGTGGGTAGGATGTAAGCCCCCTGAATTTCAGGGTTTATTTTTATTTTTCTGAATGAATTATTTTCGATAAATATTCTATTATTTAATTGTTTTGATCATAAATGTACCTTTTCCGTAACTTTGACTTCTGGAGCGTCAGGGATGCCAATCTCTGTAAACTCTCTTCACGAGTTTTGTAGTAGACAAGATTATCTTCGTTTTGATATATCGTGTCCCATTAAATTCGTTCCCTTGTGCTCTTTTTGTATCGCGCAACTTCGAGTCAACTTAAACCAAATAATCATTGAATAATTATTCCCACTTTTATTTTTGATCATCGTTTGCATGTTACCGTGACTTTTAATTTAGAAGCACGAGACCAGTCGTTTTCTCAGAACCAAATTCTCATGAATGATCTACTCGAGACGCACTTCACCCATGACCTTCGTGTCCCACTCAGACACTCCATTTTGTGCTTCATTTTCTTCGCACAATTTTCGGGTCAATTTAGGCTGATTTATTATCTACCGTAAAACCTGATTTATTTTCCAATTTAATTTCGGGACCAGACATCGATCCAACATAGTCGACCCAAAGCATGGACGTGGCTAACACGAAGCCTACTATCCACATGTCGTTTGTGTCCCATTTATTGGAGTCCCCGCATATTATTTATTTACCCGTGATCATAAATACCTATTTTTATTTAATTATTGTCCCCTGCCCGATTTTGACCCGATCCGGCTCGACCGAACCCGAACCCAAGCTCCATATTGTTCTCCTATGACTGCCCAAATACCCCGCATAATTTTTCTATTTTTTCTATTTTGAAAATATCTCTTCTTCTCTCTATTTTTACAAATATCTCATTTTTATTTCTTGTACACACACACACACACACACACACACACAGATATATATATATATATATATATATATATATATATATATATATATATATATATATATATATAAATCTCTCATTCTCTCTCTACCTAAACAAATATCCTACACTCTCACTCTTCTCTCCCCAATGGCAGCCGACTCCCCCCTTCTCACTAAAATCTCTCTCTTTTCCTCTCTGTCACGACCCGCACCCGGTTTTTCGGACGCGAGCTCGTGAGCAAGCCAGCTACGCATCGAGCGGACTCCAGCCCGACTCGAGTACGTATAAGCTGTCAAGGTCATGGGTATCATGTCTAATCTAAACTGTATCTCAATCCACAAGAATCAAATAAATCAAGAATGAACAATTATGGGTCATGGTCTGCAGCCCATTAGCATATTGTTCGATTAGACTCTAAGAATGATATGAGTCCATAAAGTAAGCAGAATATATCATGGTACTGAATGTAAAGCACGAAAGAATAATAAAGAATATCGCAAGCAAATACCTGTATCATACATCGCAGTCCTTTACCATCCTGCTCTGCTAACTAACTCCATGCAGTAGCTAAACCTGAAGAGATCATCAGATCCTCAGAGGACTAGCAAGATACATAATATACAAGCCAACATGTAATAGTAAAAGAAGCAAGAAACAATCAAGGCTATCCAACGAGACAAAATGAACCAAGACACAAGATCTAGACACGAGGATCCTAAGACACTGACATGCCATACTAGAAATGGCTGGCTATAAACTGCAGTCAAGGCAAGTACTCACAATCTATAGTATCTCAATCGCTGTCAAGGCAAGTACACACAACCAAGACGTAGCCAATCCTAGTATAAAATCCTATAGACTATAGTCAAGGTAAGTACTCATAATCTATAGAATATCAAAGTCAAGTCCCACTCAAGTCATGTCAAGTCAAGTCAATTCAAGTTATAATCAAGTCAAGGAAATCATAGTGTGGGACTAGACGACTCTATCAAGCAATACGTATGAGACTAACATAGTGTAACAGACAGAAGTATCACAACAGAAAGGAACAAGAAACTAGAAACATGTAAAGTAAAACTATAACAGGATAAGTGTACCAGACATGGAATAAAGCAATCACGAAATGTAAGAAAAGAACCACAACGAGATGATGAACGTGCAGATAAATTATACTGTACAAGTTGGTAAGGTATACTTGCCTGGAGGTTGCACGGAGAACAAACAATGAATCGCCAATCACAAGTCAGAAAGCCCAAGTCATCTCAACTGTCTTCGAAGGCTGAAATAAATGTTACCAACATTCTCAGAATAGTCAAATTAGCTAGGATTGCCTGTCCTTAAGTCCAATTCTGGACACAGGGGCAAAACGGTAATTTCGGACAAAACGGTAATTTCGGGCAAAAACGATGTCCGCCGTTGGACCCGCTTTGCATCGAAAAGCATACCAGAGTCAACGGTCTCTAAAGTCGTCAAATTACATGTCTACGGATCCAGTTTTCCGATACGAACCCAACCGTATGTCCAAAGTTGGATTCCGGCGGGCCGTGCAAAAAATCACTCGTTGAGTGGGACCGCGGGGCCCGCAAAACGACGATTTTGTCAACGGTCTCAGAATTGGACCAAACTTGGCATACAGGACAAGAAAAATGATACGGTCCTGATGGCGCAAGTTTCGTCTCGATCTGACGAGCGTGCACAAAGTAATTGGAGAATTTGCAAAGTGCACGATACGATAAATTTCGACGGATACGCATCAAATTCGTCGCGCACACGCGACCAATTTGAATTCCGCCAAAGCCCACACGACCACAAAGTCGTTACGCAGCTTTCGATCCTTTCGGTGCGTGACCACGTCGTCCGGATTGGCGTGACGCACGTCGTGTGGAGTGTTTTCATGATTTATAAAACAGGTTTTTCGGTAACTTTGCAATCAAATTACTCATTACATTGTGAACGAAAAATTAATCTATTTGAAGGATTTTGTTGTCCTACATGTTGTCTAAATAATTGTTTAATTAGAATTTCTAAAATGATGCTAGGTCGATCATAATCGATCTTCAAATATGGGCAGTTGGACTGAAATTGGTCATGTTTTTCGAACAGGTATTCGATGAAGTTTGCACCGAATTTCTGGGCAGTATGCTTGTTTATACAAAAATCTATTTTCTGGGATTTAAACCTGGTTATATTGGCTACGCGTACGAATTTACGGTTCGCGATACGATCAAGTACGCGTAGAGAAAAGCGGCGAGGAAGTACCTGTGTTTGGGTTGCTGTTTCCCCACGCCTGTGCGTGCAGTCCGCGCGCGCGCGGCCTCCTGTCGCCTCCGGCCGTGCGCGGCGGTGGCGACGGCGGCGGGTGGCCGCCCAGTGGTTGAGGAAGGGTCGTGCGTGGTGGCGGCGTGGGTAGGGTTAGAGTTTCTTACGGTTTGATGGTTCCCTTCTTTCTTCGAACTGTCGATTATATATACATAGCCGTATATACAATGGGTCTCTCGGTTTGGGCTGGGGGCACTCGCAGAACACCTACTATAGGTGAGGCTCTTCAAACTACAGGTCGGCTGATGGTTTAACTCTTGGGGGGGTTTAGGCCAGGCCTTGATATAGCAGCAGCTATATGGAGCTGCTATCGGGTTGGCAAGAGCTCGGGTCTTCACACTAGCTGCTGCTGGGAATTCTTATCGGGCTGGGCTGGGCCCAGTGCTCGGTTTGGGGTTTGCTAAGGAATAGGCCTGTGGGCCTGGCTTTGGTTTTCTTGGGCTTAGGCTGTTATTCCTTATTCTTAATCTATTATTCTAGCAATTAATATATATATATATATCTATATATATTCATATATTTGTATCTATACACACATACATGTATATATACTTCTATACATGTATATACATACACATACGTACATATATATATATATATATATATATATATATATATATATATATATATATATATATATATATAATATTTATATATAAAGATACACCCATTTATAATATATTTATATACATATACAAATACACATATTTATATAATATCTTTATATATACGTACAAATACGCACATATAACATATATTTATATATTTACATACACACATATTCATATTTATATATAAATACCCATATACACATACACATCTATATTATTTATTTATATACAAATACACATATATAAATATATTCGTATATATTCATTTTCATCTACACTTACCTATATATATTATATATATATGTATACATACATATACACATATATCTTTACATCTAAATAAACACCATAATACCAAAACCCGCTAAAACAACCCAACAAGTCTTGGTGAACATATTTGGCCCTAGAGAAGGGTACCAATACTCTAAGACTCTATTTAAATATTAATAATACCCATTTTGTATAAATAACCAAGTATTTTAGAAAATAACATCAAGACCACCCAGAAGGCTAGGAATTATTTGTACGTACCTATAAGTATGTCTACATAGGCTTGGACTTGGTTTGGGTCCAATCTGGACTACCTTGGTACAATCGGGTTTTCCTAAAACTCAATAATTTAATTAATATGGTAATAATAAATAATTAACTATTTATAATAGTCATGTCACAACTTGGCCTGGTTTTCCTAGTTACGACATCCCTATGGCTAGGTTTTCCCGGGCATGGCTAGTACACTAGTCAAGGCACACTGCTCCATCTCCCGTGCCACAAATCCTAGTCGTCTAGTGTCACGCCCCAGAACCAGAATACTGGAGAGCGGGGGCAGACATAGCCAGCTACGTATATAAAATGGATTCTATCTCGCTATACGGTCACGGCTGTCTAGATACATGAGGGTTTACTACAAGCCAACAGTCTCCTATGGTCATGAACAAGCCTAGTGTCTCAATCACAAGCAAGTAAGTAAATGTTACAAGATGTATGATCATTAAATATACAATGATAAGGCATCCCAAATATTACATATTCAGCTGATCATAAAGCTAGTCGTTACAAAATGTTAGGACTAGCAAGAGTTTAGTCATACATGATCAACCCTAGGATCTGTTAATCATGTTACAGCCCGTAGGCAGACAGTAAATAAAGTACAATCGAGCTAAACAGGTGCTCGTCGGCTAAACGCCTCATCTAGTACTTCAAAACTCAACTATGGCTAGTGTCATCTACCGTAATAATTAACTAAATGATTATTCATAAAATAGTAAAATCACTATTTAAATCAAATAAAAAATAATATTCAAAAATTTCGGGAAGGGAGGCTACACTCTCTCTCTCTCTTAAATATCTTTTATATATATATATATATATATATATATATATATATATATATATATATATATATATATATATATATATATATATACACACACACTCTCTCTCTCTCTCATATTTCTCACACACCACATCAACCCCCATCCCTCCTTTACAGCAAGAGCAGCCCCCCCTTTATGGACCGACTACTCTCTCCTTCTTATTCATATCTCTCTCTCTCTCTCTCACTCTTTCTATTATTACACACACAATATCTAACTCTCTCTCTCCTTACACATGCATGCACCCCCCCACCCCAAGCTTCAGCCGACACCACCTCCATTTTCCTTTCCCTCACGTACAACCACCACCACCACTGTGAACACCACCACCCTCTCCTCCTCCTTCCTCCTAGCATCCTCCACTCTACCATCACCAACATCACCATTATCATCATCATCAACCATCACCACCACCATTCTCTTCAACATCATCACCACCCGAACCACCACCACCGTCCACCACTCTGCACCTCCGCCGTGCCCGGCGCAGCACCGCGGCCCCCCGTCGGCAACCGCCACCCCGCGTCGCAGCAGCAGCCACAACAGCAAGCGGCAGCGGCAACAGTGCGCATGCGCGCGCGGATGCATGCGATGGCCGTGCACCACCGCGTGGCTGGCCCGCCCCCACAAGCTCCCCACAACCCGGTGACCCCCCGGCGAACTCTCCTGGGCCAGCGCCTCCTTCTTCGATGCGACGCATAGGCGATTCGTGCGTTTACGTCGAAATTCCGTCGGCGCGCGCGAGTTTTGAACTAGGAAATGACGCTCCGTCGCAGCGACTTCGCGCAAATTTTTTGGGAGATCCGACCGTTGGATCGGCAAACTTTTTGCTCCATCGCAATCTCGGTATATAGCACTTCACTTCCCTCAATTTTAGTCCGTTAATTATGTCGTTTGATACCTCAAAACTGGCCACCAAGTTGACGTTTTAAATTGAGGTATTTTTGGACAGTTTCGTGATGCCAACTTCGCGAGTTCGTATCTTCGTCGTTGTAGCTCCGGTTGGTGCGCTACCAGTTCCTGTGCATAGCTGGTATAACCCTCTTCCTGCCTCCTTTAGATTTCGTTTCATTATAAGCACGTTCGATTGGTCGAATTCGACGCCAAAGTTGGCCGTCCGAATTCTTTAATTTGTACTTGTTAAATTCCATTTTTGAACCCGGGACTTCGGATTCAATTTTTGACACCACCAGTAGAGTCCTGGCATCGTTCTGGCATGTTTTCATATAAAATTTGCTTGATTTGAAGAACGTGGGCCCTGGCACATATTTCGGTGCAAAGTGGGTCCCACTTTTTGAGTCAACGGGTCACTTTAAGATCGGCTCATCGGAATCCAATTCCGGATATACCGTTGAGTTCGTATCGTCATTTTGGACTCGTTGACATATAATTTGCTGAGTTTTAAAGACATTTGCTCCGGCACGTATTTCGGTGCAAACTGGATTCCAAGTGTCCGCGTCAACGTATCATTTTGAGATCGGCACATCGGAATCCTATTTCGGACATACCGTTGGGTTCGTATCATCATTCTGAATTTGCGGACATATAATTTGCTAAGTTTTATAGACTTCTATCCCGACACGTTTTTCGGTGCAAAGTGTGTCCAACGGCGGACATCATTTTAACCCGAAATTACCGTTTTGCCCCTGTGTCTAAATTGAACTTATGGGTAGGCTATCCTAGCTAATTTGACCGTTCTGGACACGTTGGTAATATTTATTTTATCATCCGACAACATCTGTAAATTTTGCTTATGTATTACCCTTAATTTATAATTAATAATTTTTCCAGAAATTGTTACTTTCTGTTTTTAAATTTTTATATATATTTTAATTGCTGTAAAAATCTGGAAAAATTTGTATTTAAATACTATATTAATTTAGCTAATTTATTATAATTCTTCTAGCATTTATTAAGTGCTTTTGGTATTTTATAAAAATGGGAAAACAGAACTCATTTTCAGGATACATGTGTTTGTTGATTTTTAATAAATATTTATGAGGGTTTATAAATTCCAAAAAAATTAGTATAAATTTCTATAATTAACAAGGATCATTTTGGTACTTTATTTTATATATAATTTAGCTTTTTGTCTATCTCAAAAATTATTGAAACTTAGTGTACAGTTTGATTTATTTATTGAGTAGTTACGACTTGCAAGTTTTGTGTTGTTTTGAGTTATAGACGTATTGGACCACCCCCTACACTAGTGTATAGATTCTAGGAAGTTAGTTTGTGTATAGTGGCACTCCACATTAGACTTTTATGCTAGGTTCCCACTTAGCTAGTATCCAGTTAGGAGTCGTGTCACACCACTAGTGTATTATTGAACATAGCTTAGAACTGAGTTTGTATATCATTATTGACAGGACACCAGGCATCTATATCTTCGTACTAGTATTATTGCTTTGCTCGAGGCAAGTACATCTACAAACTCATTTACTGTCTTTTAATGCTAGAACATGTATTAACCACATTAAAATACTGATCCTTGAGGTAGCAAGTTAACTCTTCACATGTTGTATTACTTTTAGTACCGGCCATGCTTAGGACAGTTCTTATATCTTCACATGTTTCTTACTGGTTTACAGCACATGTTTTACTATGCTTTATACTGCTCTGAGTATTCACATGTTTTATACTGCTCCCAGTACCTGCCATGCTTATACTGCTCCCAGTATCTCTTACATGTTTTATATCGTTCTCGTATCTCCCACATGTTTTTATTGTTCTCGTATCTCTCACATGTTTAAATAACGGGTTAAGGGGAAACTGTTAGCACTACCAAAATAAGTCATATCAGCGACGAAATTAGCGACGCCGACTTAAAACATCGCTAATATTTTTGGATTTAGCGACTCCTAAAATATGCGTCACAATACGTCGCTGGTAGCGACAAACAGCGACATATTGCGACTACATTTAGTGTAATAAAAACCAACGTCGTTGATTTGTCGAAAAAACGTCGCTAGTTTTATTAGCTCAGCGACGTTTAGCGTCGCAACAATTATTAAGTCGCCGAATATTAAACGATTACCGACGCTTGGCGACGTATTTGCGGACGTCGCTAATTTCTGATAAAAAAAGGTTTCCTCGGTTCGACTTTTTATTTCTTCCACTCCCCAAATTTTTTGTTCCCGCTCCTCTTCCCCGACCTCGACGACAGCCACCCCCTTCCCTCCGGCGCCGCTCATCCTTCTCCTCCATCGCGAGCCCCTTCTCCTCCCTCCGGCGAGCCCGTTCTCCTCCTCCTCCACCGTGAGCCCCTTCTCCTTCTCCACCGCGAGATCCTCCTCCTCCTCCTCCTCCTCCTCCACCATCGCAAGGAGACTGAAGGTAAACCCTAACCCTAATTGAGATATTTTTCGTGTCCAAAATGGACACGGAGACACATTACGACCATTCGACTCCTGATACAGTGTGTTCGTGAGGTTTTGGACACTTTGTGTCCATTTGTTGGACACGTGGACACCTCCAAGCTTGCATATATATGTATTTAACCTCTGTACACTTAATCCCCTCCTCCTTCACCACCGAACTTGTCCTCCTCCTCCTCCACCACCGCGAGGAGACTGAAGGTAAACCCTAACCCTAATTGAGGTATTTTTCGTGTCCAAAATGGACACGGAGACACATTACGACCATGTGTTCACTGATACAGTGTGTTCGTGAGGTTTTGGACACTTTGTGTCCATTTGTTGGACACGTGGATACCCCCAAGCTTGCATATATAAGTATTTCACCTCTGTATACTTAATCCCCTACATACACTTGTGTATTTTCGTATTAATTTGGATTTGTATATTGGGTTTGGATTTCGATATAGTGTTTGATACATTGTTTCACCTTGCAACATTCCTACACTTATTTTAGACAACAAGTATATGAACCAATTAGTCAACATCTATTTGTTGAAGTATAGTACTCCATTCTTCGTAAGTTCTAGCTATATATGTCTCTCAAGATCCAATACTCAAAAATCCCAAGAAGAAGAAGAAGAAAAGAATAAAATGACATCGCTCAACACCCTATGACAACTCTTTGTAGAATTGTGTTAAAGTGTGAGTTCTACAGTATGAGTTCTACAGTATAGTTCTCTTTGTAGAATAAAATGACATCGCTCAACCCTATCGATCCTCCATACAAGTCTTCCTTCATTTATTGTCTTAAAGTGTGAGTTCTACAGTATGGTTCTCTTTGGTGAATTGTGTCTTATTATAGTCCCTGCAGCCATTCGACTGGCGAGGCAGAAACTATATAGTCGTAGATAAAGTTGACTGTCATCCGACCCTCATTCCTCGGCAATGATGATACGACAACCAACCGGAGAGGTAAGGACATAGTCCCTGCATCCATTTGGATTAGTAAATGTTAATATGGGATTTGGATTCATGGTGTATATGTTCACTGTCTCAAGGACATAGTCCCTGCAGCCATTCGACTGGCGAGGCAGAAACTATGTAGCCGTAGATAAAGTTGACTGTCCTCCGACCCTCATCCCTCGACAATGATGATACGACAACCTATCACTATATCTTATATAGTAGTAGATGATGTCTTAGTATTACATTATGTGAGTTCATCTTGATTCTGTTACATTCTTCAGATACTAGATACGATAAGAACATATACTACACCATATGTACATAACATAGATGATTCACACTAATGTATGCTTGAATGAATCTTGGGTTGTGTTCTGAGCCATCCGTTCTCACACTTGGAAAAAAATCAAATTTTTTATACTTTATTGGCTTTCGAAAATGTACTCAAATTACATGATGGTTCCTTTAGTTAGCTTGCTTATGTTACAATTATATTATTTGTGACTATCGATCTTACCAGATGGCACCCATGACCCGAGGAGCGGCACGTCGTTTGAAGAAAATAGTGAATGCTGAGGTGGCTCCTCCTACAGTTGAGGAGGAAGTGGCACCGGTTGCTAGTGAGACCAGGAGTTCTATTCATCCAGCACCGGTAGCTAGTGAGACCGAGAGTTCTCTTCATGCAGTCCTTGCAAGGGACGACATCTCTACTCGTGCCAAAAATCTCGCTTTTTCGAGGTGGTTGCGTGAACGTATCACTGAGCGTTTGCGTGAGCAGCGTGGTTCTCATTAGCTATTAGTACTTATTTGTATTGGACTATTTGTATTGGGTTGTTTTTGTATTAGACTATTTGTATTGGACTACATATATGAATTAGAACTGTGTCAATCTCTGGATTATATTGGACTACGACATGGTGATCAGGACATAGTCCCTGCAGCCATTCGACTGGCGAGGCAGAAACTATGTATCTGTAGATAAAGTCGACTGTCCTCCGACCCTCATCCCTCGGCAATGACGATACGACAACCAACCGGAGAGGATACTCTGAGAGATCCATCTGAGAGGGACGTATACTCTGAGAGATCACCTTTACAAAAATTATATCAGTAGTGGGATTGAGTGTTGGAGGAGATATTATCAGAGTATACGTCCTACTCAGATGGGTCTCTCACCGTTAATATTTTTTTTCTGACGGCATGGTGGATGTGCTCCCTCAACAGATTCTTGCTCCGAGCCAAAACTTTGTCCCGGAGACCAAGTGGACATCTTTGGTGTGGAGTTCGAGTGAGAGGTTCCTAACAGCATGGTGGTCTCCTTTGTCAAAGTATCCGTGCTCATCCCACATTGGATGTGGGATGAGCACGGATACTTTGACAAAGGAGACCACCATGCTGTCAGGAACCTCTCACTCGAGCTCTACACCAAGGATGTCCACTTGAGCTCCGGGACAAAGTTTTGGCTCGAAGCAAGAATCTGTGGACGGAGCACATCCACCATGCTGTCAGGAAAAAATAGTAACGGTGAGAGACCCATCTGAGTAGGACGTATACTCTGATAATATCTCCTCCAGCACTCAATCCCACTACTGATATCATTCTTGTAAAGATGATCTCACAGAGTATACGTCCCTCTCAGATGGATCTCTCAGAGTATCCTCTCCGGTTGGGTTGTGTTCTGAGCCATCCGTTCTCACAGAGGGTCCTATTTTGGATTCTATATTTTGTATTTTGGTTTCTGTATTTTGTATTTTGGTTTCTGTATTTTGTATTTTGGTTTCTGTATTTTGTATTTTGGTTTCTGTATTTTGTATTTTGTATTTTGGATTATGTATTTTGTATTTTGGTTTCTGTATTTTGGCTCCATCTCCATTTGCATTAATCTACGGTACAACATGGTGATCAGGACATAGTCCCTGCAGCCATTCGACTGGCGAGGTAGAAACTATGTAGCCGTAGATAAAGTTGACTGTCCTCCGACCCTCATCCCTCGGCAATGATGATGCGACAACCTATCAGAATCCTCGACTCTCTTTCGTTTCTTGGATATTGACCCAGCTTCCAATCTCTCATTTCCCTCCGGGTCCACTCTACTCCCAATCTCTTCCTCTTTTATACATGGATCTACAGAATCAATACCATCCAAGGAAGGCAAAACTGAATCAGCATTGTCTTCCGGATCGTCCTATTAAGGCATAACGGACTGCTCAGCGTGCCCAGCTTCTTCAACTTCTCGCTGGCTGCAGAGTCGAAATAAGAACGGGTCCTCTTTGCCGGCCCAGAGCTCTGACTCGCACTCGTCGCCGTGCTACCGGTTTCCTCTCCTCCTCTGACGCGGGTCATAAGAAAAGAAATTTCGTACCTCTTCTTCACATAAACATCATTGCCGCCTTGTACTCGAGCCTCCTCGTCTGTGACGCTATCCAACTTCTTGGTGCCTACATTGTCACTCGAATCTCCCGTTCGACTCGTATCGTCCTCTTCTTCGCCTGTCTTTTCTTTCCCTGTCTTGCAATCATCTGCTATCACCGCCGACTCATTCGACTCCTTCTCCGATGACTCCGAGAAGTTGGATAGCGTCACAGACGAGGAGGCTCGAGTACAAGGCGGCAATGATGTTTATGTGAAGAAGAGGTACGAAATTTTTTTCTTATGACCCGCGTTAGAGGAGGAGAGAAAACCGGTAGCGCGGCGACGAGTGCGAGTCAGAGCTACGGGCCGAAAAAGAGGACCCGTTCCTATTTCGACTCTACAGCCAGCGAGAAGTTGAAGAAGCTGGGCACGCTGAGCAGCCCGTTATGCCTTGATGAGGACGATCCGGAAGACAATGCTGATTCAGTTTTGCCTTCTCCTCTCCTCCACCATGGCTATGGACCCATCTGCTCCTCCCTACTTCCATTCTTCTTATTTGACTCTTTCAGGCACATATGATATCCTGCTCAAGTGTAGAGTCGGGGGAGAAGAAGTGGACAGGAAGAGGAGGGGGAAGCAGCACAGCCGGTGGCATGACCCGGAGGAAGTACAGAGGTTTTCTTCAACATACGTAGGAGAACTATAAGGACATATCTTTTCACAATATGTCATCTTGTCAAAGACCCTTAATGTGACAACCATGTTACCGCGGTGTCGGAAGACTAGCATGTCATAATTTTCTAAGCCGTATGTTTTGACATAATCCTCCCAACTCTTTCCTCCTATGTTGTAATCTTGTATTATTACATAGAACTGAAATCCGGTTGGAGGATTATGTCAAAATACACGGCTTATAAAATTATGACATGTTAGTCTTCCGACACTGCGGAAACATGGTTGTCACATTAAGGGTCTTTGACAAGGTGATATGTTGTGAAAAGATATATCCTTATAGTTCTCCTACGTATGTTGAAGAAAACCTCTGTACTTCCTCCGGGTCATGCCGCCGGCTGTGCTGCTTCCCCCTCCTCTTCCTGTCCACTTCTTCTCCCCCGACTCTACACTTGAGCTGGATATCATATGTGGCTGAGAGAGTCAAATAAGAAGAAGGGAAGTAGGGAGAAGCAGATAGGTTCAGAGCCATGGTGGAGGAGAGGAGAAGGAAAATGCTTGATCAGAACTTGAGGTGGAAAAGTTGTGACGTTGATAGCGTGAGAGAGGGAGAGGGTGGAAAAGATCTTCTCTTCCGACTCTACACTTGAGGTGGATATCATATTTTGGTTTCTTTATTTTGGCTCCAGCTCCATTTGCATTAATTTACGGTACGACATGGTGATCAGGACATAGTCCCTGCAGCCATTCGACTGGCGAGGCAGAAACTATGTAGCCGTAGATAAAGTTGACTGTCCTCCGACCCTCATCCCTCGACAATGATGATACGACAACCTATCACTATATCTTATATAGTAGTAGATGATGTCTTAGTATTACATTATGTGAGTTCATCTTGATTCTGTTACATTCTTCAGATACTAGATACGATAAGAACATATACTACACCATATGTACATAACATAGATGATTCACACTAATGTATGCTAGAATGAATTTTGGGTTGTGTTCTGAGCCATTCGATCCCATATTTTGTGTGATTGTTGTAGACTTGGTTGTAGGGACAGAAACTTGTGTACAGCGAGAAATGGACATTCTGTGATTGTTTGGATCCTATTCTACAGTGAGAAATGGTTATCTTTTTAAACTGCAGGGAGAAATGGATATTCTGTATTTTATTTTTTTATTTTTTTTGCAGATTTAGCGACGTTTACCGACGTTTACCGACGTCCTCCGACCCTCATCCTTCGGCAATGATGATACGACAACCTATCACTATATCTTATATAGTAGTAGATGATGTCTTAGTATTACATTATGTGAGTTCATCTTGATTCTGTTATATTCTTCAGATACTAGATACGATAAGAACATATACTACACCATATGTACAGAACATAGATGATTCACACTAATGTATGCTAGAATGAATTTTGGGTTGTGTTCTGAGCCATTCGTTCCCATACTTGGCAATTAAGTCATTCGACTGGCGAGATAGAAACTATGTATCTATTTAAATTGGTATGACCATTTTGCACGATAACGACGATTCCTGTGACATCTCAGAAACATTCAACATTTGATTTGTCAATAAACTTGGACTTCTTTGTCTGATGAATGATGATTGTCAAAACCTCTTCATTTTCTCTGGGAATCAGTAGCTTGATTCTCTTGTGTGCTTTCGTCTGTACGTACATTTTGAGCTAGTTGCTGTATGTAGTGCTTGCTTCCTCTTTCTCGTACTCAGGGGCGGATCCACACTTGTGTTGGGGTGGGCTCCAGCCCACCCCAAAAAAAAATTTACTCTTTTTTTTTCTTATGTTTTTTCTTTTTTTTTGAATTTTTATATAGGTTAGTCCACCTTCAGCCCACCCGAATTTGTTGTAGTCCATTCCAGTTTCAGTTTCTGGATCCGCCCCTGCTCGTACTGATCAAGTTTTTGCTCGTGAACCAGTAACGAACTCTGCAACTCATCAATTGGAAGTCAAGGTCTTAGATTCTTCAATGGAACAAACAACATACCGAACTTTGGCATCATCAGCCGATGCTTATTTTCCATGATGGTAATTTCTTCCAGCTTGTCACCCTCATTTCCCGTATTTCGTATTCATGCTCGTATTTGGATTTTGGCGCGTATTTTATTTTCTCGACTTGCAGATTTTGGTTTCTCGTAAATGGGTTTGGACCATGGTTTGGTTTTATTTTTTGGAGTTGGTTTGGTTTGGTTCATCATGAGTGGAACACTTTAACCTACACTCTATCCTCAACACAACACAACCACCCTCATTATATCTCCACCAAACTTTCTCTCTCCTCTTTACTCTCCATTAATTTTCTTCTTCTCCTTCCTCCACACACAACACCACACCATAGGCAAGTGCACCTTGCCATCAAATAAGCACCACTTTTTATTTGTCCATTAGCTAGATTAGGCCATGGAGAACAACTTTAGAACTTGACATTTTGTGATTTGGAGCTTTCATTTTTCTAGATCTAGGTTTTGACTATTTTTGGATTTACATGGTTTTGATCTATTTTGGTTGGATTTTTGTGGGTTTTGATGCTTCCATGTGGAAGAGAATTCAATTTTACTCAACCTTTGAAAATCTAGATTTGGTTTTGATTTTACCAAGATATGAAGTTTTGAACCTTAGAGTTCTTGGAGTCTTCTTCTCGGCCTGGAGAAGAAGACAGCAGCCTGCGCTCTTTAGCGCAGGACTGGATTGCGCATTTCCCCTCGGCCAACGCTCCTTAGCGCAGCGCCGACCGCGCAGCTTGTCCCTTGGCGAACTGCGCTCAACCCGAGTGCGCATGGATTCATGCACAGTCTGCTCATGCGCAGTCTGCTCATGCACAATCTATCCCTGCGCACTCCACTCATGCGCAATCTATCCCTGCGCACTCCACTTATGCGCAATCTGACCCTGCGCCATCCATTCCTGCGCAACCTGATCCAGCGCAATCCATCTGCTGCGCAACTCACCCTGCGCACTTGGCACCCTGCGCAGTTGGTACCCTGCGCAACTCACCCTGCGCACTTGGCACCCTGCGCAGTGCATACCCTGCACAACCTACTTGTCTATGATGAATTTGTTATTTCTTGATCTTGGCTCTTCTATAGCCCTATATATACTGGTATTTTATTAGATATTTTACGTCCATTTTATATCCTTACGCCTTTTGTCATGAACTTGATTTTTACTTAATAAGTTTGGATTGACCATTGTACTTGGCATAGTATGACAAGGACCTAGCATAACACGACAGTGACCCGTAGTGGTGCACTCCTGACATGACCAACCTGACATGACAGTGACCCGTAGTGGTGCACTCCTAACAAGCACCCTGACATGATTTATCTTGATAACTTGATAGTGGCCCGTGGCGGCGCACTCCTGACTTGACTTGACTTGTAACTTGTAACTTGACTCGTATAATCAACTTGACACCGTGGGTGTTCCTGCTTGCTTGCTTGTACAATCCACTTGTCTTGTCTTGCATCATGTCTAGGACGTGACTTCCTGGGTACCACGGCCAGGGACTCGCGCTAAATTGGATTAGGCTAATGATTAGATCAAACTAGAACATGAAGAATTCCCAGTCACAGGCAATCTCGTTATCTGGGCGCTTTAATGGACTTGTAGCTTGCCGACGAGTAGAGCACATTTCCAGCACACTGTCATGTGTTGCACCCTCTAAGTCACCTAAGGGTACACTTGTCTCCCGGGCAGTGTACCCACCTATAACTCTCAACCCGCGGAAGGATAACTGGATAGTCTGCAGGGCTTGGGACTAGAATTCTCACTTGCATCTTGTTAGTAATTAAGGCTTGTGATAACCCTAGTTAGTTAAAGTAGCAAGCCGTAGTACTTGCTTGGCCGATTGCGAATGGATGGTGTCCAGCCTTGTCTAAGTCTTGTCTAGCTCCAGTACCTGCTATCTCCTGAGCATGTTTGTTTTACTTATCTTAACGATAAATGAGTAGAGACAGTGAGCTATTCAGGCGAAGGGTTACAACCCCGGTCCTTGTCTGGTTTAAGGATTGTAACCTGGCTTCCGGAATGGTTCCACGTCCCTAGTCGTTTATCGCCCTGTGTACCTTACTACTTGTACTTTCTTTTATTCTTTATGTTCTGATATGCTGGCTTTTGTTCTTATTTGTGGCCTCCTTTGTGGCACTTGCTCTTTCTGGGGTTTGACCCAGCTGGTTTTGTGTGGCCAGATTTCGGAGCAGCTCCCGAGGATCTACCAAGCTTCCAGCCCAATGGTGACAACTAGATGGAACCCGGGCCAAGAGTGGGTTTTCCTTTTTGTTTCACTCACTTATATGTAAATTTATTCTTTTGAGGCGTTTAGCCGACGAGCACCTGTTAGCTCGATGCACAATTACTTACTGTCTGCCTACGGGCTGTAAACATGATTAACAAATCCTAGGGTTGATCATGTATGACTGAACTCTTGCTAGTCCTATCATTTTGTACGACTAGCTTCATGATCATCCAATATGTAATATTTGGGACGCCTTATATATATATATTTGATGCTCTAACATCTTGTAACTCTGTTAATTGCTTGAGATTGAGACAATAGGCTTGACCTTAAGAGACTGCTGGCTTGTAGTAAACCCTCATATCTAGACAGCCGTGACCGTATAGTTGAGATGTATTCTATTTCAATATACGTAGCTGGCTATGTCTGCCCCCGCTCTCCAGTATTCTGGTTCTGGGGCGTGACACAGCTTCTCGCCATTAATCCGCATCTTATTTGGGATTGTCATTACCCTTGAGAGAAATAATTTCAAACTGGTCTTCCCGACTTTGTAAAGTCTCGAATTCACCACAAAGTGTTTGAAGTAGCGCTCGTTTCACCTTACCGGCTCCATGATATTTCTTCTTTATGGAGTCCCAAATCTGCTTAGAGGCGTCTCTGCAGAGAATTGTCTCCAAAATCTCTCTTCCAATAGCCTGGAAGAGATAATTCTTTGTTGGGATGAGCATCTGGTTAATTCGATTCTAACCAAACAGAATAACCAAAAAAAAAAACAAATTGGACCGAAAAACGAATAAGCAAAACCGAAACAGAATCGAAACGGCCCATAACCGAATCAAACTGAACCGAATTAAATCATTTTGGTTTTCGTTTATTCGATTTTTCGGTTTATTTGTATTTTCGGCTCCGAGCCAACGCTCTCGCTCGTGTGCACCCCCGCATGCTACCCCCGGCGCCTCCGTGCGCCGTTCCGCACCCGCTCGCACGCTGCCGACCATGCCCGCTCGCCACTCTCCCGAGCATCCTCGCGTCCGCCGTCCGCTGCTGCCCACATCCGGAAAGAGAGGGGGGGGAGGGGTTGGGGGAGAAGAGGAGGGACAATTTGGTCCAATATTTTTCAGGTATCAAGTTAGTATTTATAAAAGTTGAGGGTATCAAGTTATAATTTAACCTCCCTCCCCCTCCCCCCCTCCCCCCCCCCCCCCCCCCCCCCCCCCCCCCAACACACACACACACACACACACACACACACACACACACACACACACACACACACACACACACATATATATATATATATATATATATATATATATATTTTTTGTTTTTGGATCGAAATTCAAATCCTAAATGTAAACTAAAATCGAATAAATTTTTTTTAGTATTTTCAAAATGGAAATCGAACGAATTTTTTAAGTCAAATTGAATCTCTTATTCGATTCGGTTCCGATCCAAAACCGAATAATCCTCACCCCTAATTCTTTGCCTCGAGGTCTTTTCAACTTGTGCGCAACTGTCAAGGTCCTGCTGGCTGCTGCTTCAGCTGCTCCAGATTCAATAAGTTGTCAGTACTGCTTTTATCTCATAAAGTAATTCTCCATCAGCATACCCGACCATCACGCCAAGTCCTGGAATTGCAGGTTGAAAAAAAAAGTTTCAGAAGCCATTACTTATTGCTCTTATTGCTGCTACAAAGCAAAATGAAGAGAAGGGAAGCTGCAGCCATGTACTCTCACTTTGCTCACTGAGTGGCTCTGATACAACTGTTACAAACATAGCATAGAAGAAGACTGGAAGGCACTCAAAAGATGAACCAAGGAATTCTACAATAGAATAGCAACAAGTAACTAAGAAGAAATAGGAACTACAACTAGTTCAGTAAAATAATAATAATAATAATAATAATAAAATCATGGAAGACTATGACAAATTGAGCCAATTCATAAAGAACTTCCCTGACCTAGAATAGAGATCCACTTCATATGACCTTAACCCGTTTGCTTCACTGTAATGTAATTTTAATCACAATGAAATTGAATGAAGAGAAGAAGAAAAAATCATTCGATTCCACTGCAATTACGATTACATAACAGTGAACCAAACGGACCCTTCCTAGTTTGTTAATGAAATAATAGAATGAATACAAGAGGAATTCCTTTACCATTTTTGTTAGAGGAGGAGCTACAGGATCAGTTAAGAGGAGGGATGCAGTAGAACCAGAGGATCAAAATTTTAAAAAATTGAAAACAACATTGCCATGTCGGACCTCCTCTAAGATTAAGGAGGTTACAAAGAGTTGGGCAGTGTTGGGTTTCAAATTAAAGTTAAAAACTTACACATTTTGTTTAAGCATAAAGGCATTCGTATATGTCGGTTTGATTTTCTGATCACATGTTTATGCCTTGAGTGAAACCTCCAGTATTGAGGAAATTCAAGGATGAGATTTTCTGAGTGTTGTTTGGATGTTTATTGACATTATTACATAGTTATGTTACACATAGTTGCACATTAATTGTTGTTGTGTTCAAAACTGAAGACTTGTTTCGCTGGAGGTGAGTGTTTGGTTTCAACCGAATTGAAATAGTCAAAACTGGAAGAAAAAAAAAATCTAAAAATTTAAAATTGAAATTTAAAATTTTCCTTTGCATATTCATTTACTAAAACATTTGATCCCCTTGTCATCAATATCCTGAATAAAACTCGTATTATACGCAAATTTTTCGTATTCTTTTAAAACATATAATACTTGCATAATTTTGAATATTCGAATAAGTACGTAAATTCGAGCGATGATGAACCTGGCCTGTGCGATGCGGGCATCCACAACGTCGTAGGATTGACGAAAAATGACCACGATCTGAGCTGGCGTGGGACAGAGTGGGACGTTCGTGCATGTTAAGTCAACGACTAGGGCGCCCCCGGGCGTTCGAGGACCGGCACCATTCTACCACGGGTATAAACGACGGCCGACCACGCGACCCGTTATGCGACGCCGTATGGACGTCGAGAAGACGTCGTAAGGACGTCGTGCGCACAGAACGGGTGGCTGGACGGCATCGGCTGTCGTAGGCGTCGTGAAGACGTCGGGAGCGCCTTCGGTGTCGTGGGCGAAGCGAGACGCTGAGTTTTCGGTGTCGAACGACGTCGGCAATCACGTGAGACTCTGGAGCGCGCGGAGTGCGCGAGACGTACATGTGGGACGATGATGAAAAAGCAGTGCGGACAAAATCTGTACGAACAGTCCGAAACGACATGACGACCGGCTAAAAATCGTGTGCGGGGAGACACACGATTTAACTGAGCCCGCACGTGCTGAAAAAAGAAAAAAAGAAAAAAATCAGTACGTAAATTTTAAGCATGCGAAATTTGAAACGTGTTTCGTATAAATTATTGAAAAAATTGACCAAAAAAATGGTGGAAACCTATTTAATTAACTAAATTTGACAACATATTTAAAAATGTAAAGTCTCTAACCTCAATATTTTTATTTTTTGAATATTTGAGCAAATTTTTGAATGTATTTTAGTTGCACTGAGCCGACCTTTATTCCTACTTTTGCCCTCCCAAGTTTTTTCGTTTGCCTAATTGCTAACAAGGGTTGATCCCAGTGCACAGCCAAATAGCACCAGGAAGTGTAGGAAGCTAGCTAGCTGCATTTGCGTGTGTGCAGTGCACCAAAGATGTGACGAAACTGCATCTGGGCGTGAGCTGAAAGTTGAAGCTGCGTTGGCAAAATTCTCGAGTCCAAGCCTAAGCACAATTAGATGCAGATGCCGATTGTTAGCATCAAAAGATCTCTTCATCTCAATGATTGCATTTAACAACTATTTATGAGGGATAGAGAATATTTGTCGTGGCGCGGAAATCTGATATTGGATCTTTTTTGTTAATATATAGTACTTTTGTACGTCTTCTTCGAGAATAAAAGGATGGGCATGATACTATATACAAATCAAATAATTATTTCATTCAAATTCGGGACTTTAATATGGCATTAAGGGTTAGGGGGTAAACATTCGGGTAATTCAATTCAAATCGAATAATCAAAAATCGAATAGAATCAAAACCGAATGAGCAAAACCGAAATCGAACCGAATTGGTATGTAAACGAATTAAACCGAACAGAATTAAATCAATTCGATTTTCGATTTATTCGATTTATTCGATTTTTCAATTTATTTGTGTTTTTTAATATATATAGTAATTAAATATACCTAAATTTATTTAGTATATATATATATAGTTACTAAATTTTCTTATTCGGTTTTCGGTTTTGAACCGAATCCAAAACCGAAACCGAATAATAAAAAAAAAAATTGTATCTTCATAACCGAAATCGAACCGAATTTTTTTAAAAACGAACTGAATCTCTTATTCCGTTCGGTTCTGTTCGGTTTTCGGTCAATCGAGTAATGCTCACCCTTATTAGAGCATCATTAGTAGTTGGGACTCTCAAATGCAATTTGGGGCCCAAAATTTCAAAAAAAAAAGAAGTTAAATATAGAATGGGTTGGATTTGTATGAAAATAGTAGGAAATGATAAAGTGAGCTCCGGTCCAAAGATTGTGTGATCAAAAATTGATTTAGAAAAAAAATAATATAAAGTTTAGAATCTAGAATGTTGGGCCCCAAACTGGAACTTACTGTTCTTCAAAACGAATTCTTACACTCTAGAATTTGAAAATTGGGAGGCCAACCCTTAGCACCTATGGGTGGGAGGTCCAACCCTTACTATTCTACCAAAAAAAAAGCTCCTATATTCTAAATCTAGAATCTAGAAAATGGTATGGACCTTACTAATGATGCCCTTAAGGGTTATATTCTTGTACACGGTATAAACTTTAAAAGTGGTTTAAAATGACCTACTTGAACATTTTTAAATATAGCTTGCTCTTATGCCATATTAAAGTACTTGTAATCCCATAAAAACTCTGAACTCTGTTTAGTTGCTTTGGATATTTATTGTTCAAATATACTCGTTTCGTTAATGATCTTGAGTTATGTTGAGGGATTAGGATTATATAATACGTTATTTCATCTGCATGTTGATGGTGAATTTTGTTCAGAGATATGGATTCAAGTTGCGGTATAATTTTTTTTAAATATGGAAGACTAGGATTATATGTTTATATTATTCTGCTATAGAAGTGCAAGAAGGAGAGCATTTTGGATCGAAGAACTAGAATCAATCGGTGATACATATATGGATTCATGTTGCGGTATAATTTTTTATATCCGCTTAAAATATTTGTTGGATGATTCCGATATGAGTTGCTTCTATACCATGTTAAAGAGGTGGCATTGAACTCTATAGTTATAGATTTTTATTTCAAAAAAATAATTGGTTAAAGTTTGGTTACATATAGAGAGAAATTATGCAAAAATTTCCTTTGTTATGGAGAATATATAAATAATAAAATATTGGATTTTAATCACTTTCTTTTTTGTATCTATGTTGCAACTTTTTTAGTTTTATAGTTTACGTTTTCTCTATTTCTCCATTTGTAGTGCTTTTTTTTCCAAAATTTATTATTTTTATGGTAATGGTTCCAGTTACATCACAAGCACGATAATGATTCCGCAGGCATAATATTGGGATGACTCCCCTAGCAATATGGAAGTCATTTCTCACAATTTCCATTGAAAGAGAAATATTCTTTATTTTTTCCTCTCTTTCCATGTAAGAAGAGATGCTTTTATTTTATTGTTAATTACTAGCTTTAAACACGTGATTTGATGTGTCCGTGGCATATTATAGCTTGATTATGAAATGAAGTTGCTAATATTCTAAAAAAAAAATTGGTTCTCATAAAATAGTGACCAATTTGACATTATTATAGTATTAGATTTTCTTTTTTTGGATTTGATGCAAAGCCACCTTTTCAAAGTCAAAATCGTTATTGAATATTATCAAACTATTATGTCAGATTGCACAATTAGTGAAGAATAAATAAAGGCATTCCATTCCTTAAGTATAGTTTATATCATTTTTAACACGTTTCTTTTGCTAATCATGCAACAACTGTGCATAAATATTGCATATAAACCTGAAGTTGAAGTGGTTTTGGCAGCAGCAACTAAACTTGAAGCCACTCAGAATGGGTTTCGGTTGCTTATATAAAAAGCAGTTTCAGAATTTGTTTGATAACATATATAGCTAATCCAAAAAACTGAGAAAGCTAGCTGATGGCTTTTAAAAGCAAGAAGAAGATTGTTTTCAAAAACAGCTTCCGTTGTTGTTTTTTGAAAAGCATTTAACTTTTACTCAGTCTTGGTATTAACTTTTACTCATCACATACTAATGTTAGTTGTAGTTTAATATGGTTTGTTTGAGATTGGGTTTATCATTTTTTTTTTTTAAATTCCAAAACTGTTTGGTGAAAGTAGCTTTTTTTTTAAATAAACTAGTTCAATTTTTGTTGGAACCTATGGTTTTTTCCTTTCTGTGTAACAAAATTCTCCAAGTTTTTCAACTTTTATGTAGAAAAGTAGTCAATTTTCTGAATAAAATGTGGGATTGTATCTCCTTTTCGGTTGAGCGCTCAAAAGTGGGTGATAATGGTATTGGTAATTTAGTCTCACATCGGAAGATGGTATTATCACGAGATATAGATAATTAGATTTTGTTCAGACCTTATATGAGAATTCTTTTTTAAGACATATGAGCTCAATTCAATATCGTATCTCATGAGCTAACTTCGGTTCGGGCCGGTCACACCGCGTTCCAAAAACGTGGTATCAGAGCCCATGGTTATAGGGCTGGTTCAGACGGCTCTAATTGGTTTGAAACAAATGGTGCTAAACGTTCAAGCGTATACACGGGGGCTCTCTTCTCAAGGTGGAGTTAGAGGTGACTATACAGATTGGCTTCCAAGGTGGGTTTGAAGTGCTCAAGGTGTGTGGTTGGCACACGATAGTGGTGTGGATGAACGTGTTGGTTTAGTTCTGTGTTCGAACGGATCAAGATAACAATATTTTAGATCTCCTGGGTGCTCGACTGACGAGAATGAATAAATGTAGCATGAGTGCTAAAAAGGTTGTTAGGCTGGCTGGAACGAACAAAAAGGTAGCAAGGATGCTAAGGTTGTTCAGTTAGAGGGAACGAACAAATGTAGCAATGGTGCTAAGGTTATTCGGCTAGCAAAAACGAGTGAAGGTGAAAATTGTTGAATTTTATCTCGTTTTCGGTTATTGAACACTCAAAATGGGATGACAATGGTGTTGGTAATTTAATTTCACATCGAATAAGAGATGGGATCATGATGTGTAGATAATTGGAATTGGTTCAGGCCACATTAGAATTCTCTTTTAAGGTATATAGGCTCAATTCAATATCGTACCTCATGGACCAACTCTAATTCTGGTCACACCACGTTCCCAACATAAAAGACGTATGTGGCATAAGGCTGATATGAGTAATGGTTTTGTTCCTCTCATATCCTACTTATTGGAAAGTTAAAACTCCTTCCAAGTATATCCAAGTTCTTGGCCAACTTAGAGTTTGGATTTGGAAGTTACATCTGTTTCCTTGACGACTACTTCTCGGCACTAGCATTTATTAGGAATCTACTTAAGTACGGATATGCAGGGTCGGTCCAGGGATAAATCAGACAAGATTTTGAACGACTTTGGACTAGGATAACTTTCTATGTTTAGGTCAACCCCCATGGTTAACATGACCCTACAAAAGGTCAGAAAAATGGGTGACCCTATAGGATCCATCTACAATAAAGATCGAATGACAACCAAAATTAGCTTTTAAATAGGATAATCTAACCCCTTGAGCCGGCCGTCGTACGAGAATGAATGACATCAATTGCCCCCTAAGTTTGGGCAACTCTTGCTTATTGAAGTGAGCGCTTAGTTAGTAGCGGTCAATCTCTACTGCCGATTTTATTCTCAACTAGCCCCACTACTTCATGAACACCAGCGTCCAACCCTGTTGTGTCCACTTTCATCTCTATAGCTGTATCAATTTTTTTACGACACAATGCAAGTAAAACTAACCATAGCCTTATTGTCCAAAGTGCCAATTCATGTGCTAATATGGATTTGAGTAGCAACTGGCACAGTGACAACTAAGTCGTGGTTACTGAAATCAACTGGGAGCTAAGAGCATCCTGGGAGAGATTTTAAGTACTACATTTTGACTTTAGTTAAATTTTGTAGCACTTGAAAGCTAAAGTGAACACTTATCCATACTTGAAAACTGATAGAAATTGGAGCGTGCTCTAACTCCTCTATATTAATTCATGGGTCCACCAAAATAAACCGTTTTATCAAACATGGAAGAAAAATAAAGAGAAAAAAAAAAAAATCCAAACAAGGAAGGACAATAAAAAATAAATAAATTTAGAGTAATTGTTTGGAACGTACTATTGCGTGACAATATCAAAAAAATAATTTATATAATTTCTAATAATTGAAAATATGTACTTGGAATGTCTCTACTATGAATACTCTAAAGCAACTAACAAAGCATGCTGATCAGACACAGAAGCTGCAGCCCAAGAAATTTGCACATTCACATTTGACTTGAACCAAACTCCTTTTAGTTAGCTAGAATCGAAGCCTAGAATGGAAAGAACAAGAAGAAAAGACCAAATTTTTGTCCACAAAGCAGGAGAGGAAGGATGATATAGATTGGCTACCAATTAATCCATGATCAATCATAGTCTAGTTGCTTTCAAGTTTCGGACACACTCACTGTGAAAAAGAATGCCAAGAAAAAAGAGCCCCCGCATGCAATGACAAAGGGCGGGCGAGCCTGCCTTTCCCCCTTCTACTGACTTCCTGGAGTCTAGTTTGGCCATTATTTTCAAGGATATAATGACTAACCTGTTATGTCCATAAAAAGAGTATTAGAATGCTGCTTATATGAAGGACTCCTAAGTTACGGAAGTTTGTTAAATAAATAATTGGACAAAATGATCCTAATGTTTGAACTTTATCTAATTTGTCTTTTTTTTTTCTTAAAATTCGAAAATGCTATTGGGCCCGCAGTCTTGGATCATAACCCGTAATCGCAGACCATGTATCAGTATTTCATTGCCCTTTCCCCTATTTGCTCGGATCTGCCATTGGTTGAAATGCCAATAGGATGTTGGCACGCAGGAGCGGATCCAGAAATTATAGTTGGGGTGGACTGGAAGTAGATAAATCCATATAAAAAAAAGTTAAAAAAAATTGTATAGGAAAAATATATAATTTTCTTTTTTGGGGTGGGCTCCAGCCCACCCCACCCTACCTCTAGATCCGCCCCTGTTGGCACGTGATGAACGGTCCAAAGACGCGGATCAAAACCGCGGTCCAATAGCGTCGTCGTTTTTAGTTTAGGTTGATTTTTCTATTTGTTGTCTCCTTGTCGGCCAATCTTCGAATACATACTCTTTATGTCAAGGACGTGCCTAATTGGGATCAACTAGCTCTCGAGTCTATTTCGTGTCGACACGTTCGTATCGCGCACGTCGATTTCAACTACATCTTGTTTTTCATAATATGGTGAATATTTCGCATGTAGCGACCGTGAATGTAGCTTCTCGATTTGAGAAGTAAACAACGACAAGCTATATTTTCTCGTGGAGTTTTTTCCCCTGGGGTTCAGAAATCTCTACACTTTCCTACCCAACCAACCCTCTCCACTCTATTCCAAAAATCTCTTTCAAAAAAAAAAAAAAAGAGAGGGATAAGAAAACGAAAGGAAAATAAAGGAATTTGTGCATCGGTCAAAACGGAATCTTGACGTCCTCCGTACTGTTGAGAGAGAGACGGAACGATTCTTTCTTCCGCCGTCCCACTGCAGTTACGTGCGGGATCAGGACATGAGGACGAGAGGGAGAGGGGTTGGGGACGACGACCAGAACACGAAAATAATATTTTGTTTGCAGTTTGTAACCGTGGACGTGACCGTCGGTCGACACACGTCGGCCATTGTTGTGCCTGCTATCTCGAATCCCATCCGGATCATGAGACCAATGGTCGGCCGACACGTGGACCGACGGTCACGTCCGCGGTTACAAATCGCGGACAACCTAGCAAATCCGGAACAAGAATCACGTTCGTTAGCTCGACACGTTTTGTGCGCGGAAAAAAAGGGAGGGCCTTGCGTTTGTATCGTGTACAGGTCTTTAGCCGCTCTCTTCTCTTTGTCGCTTTTCCATCCCCAATATATATTCTCGGGTCGGGTCGGCCGACGGATACATGTGTACAGTTTATTGCTACTGACACGTTCCCATCACCTACAAAAGCCCGAATATCACTTCCTCTAGCAAAGTGCTGATCGATCTAGACTTGCGGATCGGAGTGGCATTTGAAGTTGATTTTTTTTCTATTTTCTATTTTCTATTTTGTATATTTTTTTGGCTTAATTGTATTTTGTTACCCTCAACTATTTCGTTTTTTCAACTTGATATCCTAAATTTTTTTTTTGTAACAAGTTGATACCAAAAAAAAAATTGGGACAAAAATACCCCTGCTCAAACATTAAAATTATCCTCCCTCCCCCCACCCCCCCTCCCCCACTTCGGCTACCCCTCCCTCCCGTTCCGCCTCCCCTCCGGCCACCCCCCTCTCCCGCGTCCGGCCAACCCCCCTACCCCCACCGCCGTCGGCCGCCACGGCAGCAGCAGCCGCCGCAGCATCAGCAGACGCCGCGGCGGTGGCACCGGAAGCGGGAAGGGGGGGGGGGGGGGGGAGTTGGCCGGACGTGGGAGAGGGAGTGGCCGGAGGGGAGGCGGAGCGGGAGAGAGGGGGTGGCCGGAGTGGAGGAGGGGGAGGAGGGGAGAAGGGAAGAGGGAAGGGATAAGGACATTTTGGGGTTTTTTGAAAAATTAGGTATCAAGTTGAAAAAAAAAATAATAGTTGAGGTATCAACTTGTTACAAAAAAAAGTTTAGGGTATCAAGTTGAAAAAAAGGAATAGTTGAGAGTAGCAAAGTACAATTAAATTTTTTTTTTTTTTTTTTTGATCTGACAGTGATCATTTTACCTCCAGAATGATGACAAATTAGGTTGATTCTCTCAAGATTGCGAAATGCTACATAAAGAGGAATATTTATATATGTCTCTTTCTTTTCTTTTATATTTCTTTTCATAAATGAATGATTAACCCCGTTGATTGCTGCAGAGACAAAATTTCTGATTAGTTCCTTCTCAAAGCAATTATATACAAAACGCATTAATCGGACTAAAGAAATTAACATTAAAAGTGAGAAATAGAATGGGAAATAGATTCATCATCAGGACTTAACTGACTTTTTGATTGTATGCTTACGGAAATTCAATTAATTTAAAGACCTCCTTTGGTTCGCAAAATCGTAGGGTTGAGAAATAAAATTCATTATTTTCTGTGTTTACTTTCTATGTCTTGGTGACAAAGCAATTAAGGAGGAAAAAAAAAAGAAGTGGTTTCTAATGAAAAAAATTTATAAAAAAATGATTTCATCCATTCAAGCGATGATTTACTTTTTCATCTTTAAGTATTCATTTTATAGGCATTTTTAAACTTCGGAAAAAAATATCCAAAAAAAATATTATTTTTCAAAGGAAAGGAAATACAATGAAGTGATTTCCTTTCCGCACACCTAATGCGGCCGAAGGCAGGCCCTGAATTTTAAGAGAGAGATGTCAACCTCAAATGTAAAAAAAAAAAAATTTCACATACTACTATATATATAAGTGTTATATTTTTAAGAAAGGGAGTCAACCTTAAATGTTCACATGTCTTAAAAAAATATGATAACTTGAGTATCAGAAAGGAAAAACAAAAATAGTGGATCTTTCTTTTCCAATGGGAACTATGGTCAGCACCTGAATATCAACAGCAACAAAATTCAGTGAAGTCAATTGACCCTACTTGGTCCTTTGTGTGTTTATCCATGTTAAAGACTCAATCTAGCATTAGGCCTATCAATTGGGTCGGGGCGGCCCAGCCCGGCACGAAAAATTGGCCCATGTGCCGCGCCCGGCCCGATTAATCGTGGGCCCGGGCTGGCCTGGCTCGGCTTCGTATATTGGGTCGTGCCGGGCTACATATATCGGCCCATAACATAGGTCTGGCCCGGCCCACCCAAATAAATAAGAATCAAGTAGTTTTTATATCAAAAAATGATTGTTATTAATATTTAGAAAACTTAATCATATTATTATGTTATGTTAATCTACGTAAATATATGTGATTATTGAAAAACATATATGAAAACATATTGGATGTTCAATCTTTTGCGTTTAAAAAATGATTGTAATTAAAATACAAAAATTTTAGAAGAAGAACGAAAATGAATGTCCAAATTTCACATGCCAATCAAGACCAGGCACGGCCCAGCCCAACCCGGCCCGGCCCGACCCAAAGTCCATTGTGCTGTGGGTCACGTGCCGGGCTGGGCCGAGATTTTCAACCCTTGGCCCGGCCCGGCCCGGTCCGACCCGACCCGCTACAGTTCATGGGCCCAAGAGACCCGGAACAGGGCCGGCCTGGCCCACCCAATTTTCGTTCCGGCCCGGCCCACTTGACAGGTCTAGCATGACCTCAAAAATTTGTGACTATTTGTATACATACAGTCCATGAAGGGCATTCTTTGTTCTTTCAATATTTTTAGTTGGTGGTACGGGGATTGATACTATGGAAGCAAATATACATTCGTGATAGTATTCAATTGTCAATCTTTGAATAGTCACCCACTTTGACATTTTGGATCTAGTAATAAAATGGCTTATCGTTATTATCTTGTACTACTGAAATTACTGCTTTACAATTTACTTGAATAAATTTTGGGTGAGATCTCCTTGGTGTCATCCATTGTCTAGAAAGAAAGAAAATATTAACTCATGTTCCTTCAATTCGCAGGACAATAAAAATAAATAATGCTATTTGTACCTTTAAATTGTACCTCTAAACTGTCATTCCTTATGTGACAGCTGATGTGATATGTTGATGTGGTAGCTGACGTGACAAATTTTAAAATTAAAATTCAGATTAACATTAAAATTAATGTTAACATTAACATTAAAATTAATATTATCGTTAACATTAACAATAATATTAATATTAACATTAACATTAATTAATATTAACATTAACATTAATTAATATGGACAAAATTGGATAATTAACTTTTTGGGTTAAAATTTGTCATGTCATCGGTCTTGTCAGATTACATAATATTATTTAACATGTCACGTCAGCTGCCACATAAGAAGGGATGTATTGGATGGACAATTTGGAGGTACGAATAGCATTACTCAATAAAAAATATACCACCACTGTAGAGAAACCAAAGTAACCAACTTTTGCATTCTCTCATGGAAAAATGATATTAATCCCTGCAAAATATTCATTCAAAATATATCTCATTTTATGGCACAGTGGCATCTCACATGACATATGACATACAAAATTTAACATTAAAATTACTATTAATATTAATTTGGATTAAATTTTGTCGTGTCAGCTGCCTTGACGTCAGATGTCATATAAAGAGCAAAGATTTGGAAGAATTAATAGCATTATTCTTCTTTCAAGTTTAATTATTATTTTTTCTTCCAAAGTTACATTTTTCTTACAGATAAAAGGAAATTTGTAAGATTTCTTTCAGTTCTTGATTTATTGAAAGGTTAATACGATTCCTTCTTATAAAAGTGGCTTATCATATCTGTGTCTATATTCCTAATTCCTCACAAGTCTGAGGACACCTCAGAAAGAAAGAATAATTCACGAATTTAACGTGACAAATTGTTACTATTGGAATAATTATCTAAATGTATAGTGTAACCCTACCTAACACTTGTCACAATATAACAGTCGACACTCACATACTCACAGTAACTATAGAGTTCAAGTTGTGCTGTAAGAGCATCACTAGTAAGGCCCAACACATTTTCTATATTCTAGATTTGGAATGTAGGAACTCATTTTGTAGAATAGTAAGCTAGATTTTAATTTCTAAATTCTCAGGTCCAACTTATCCATAGGAGCTATAGGTTCGGCATGAGAATTTCTACATTCAGAATGTAGGAAATTATTTTGTAGAATAGTAAGTCCAATTTGGAGCCAAATTCTAGATGTATTATTTTTTCTCAGATTAATTTTTGACCACACAATTTTTTGGACTAAGGCTCATTTTATAATTTTTTTTACTATTCTCATGCAAACTCAATTACTTTTTTTCAAAATATTAGACTTCAAAATAAAATTTTGAACACCATCTACTAATGATGCTCTAATGATGTTGACTTTAAATTGGTACCAAGCAGCCCCTCTTCAAATCCAATCATGGCTACATTAGCACATTGAAAACATATATAAACAATTTATTTCGTGTGTCATTCTCATTCGACTAAAATATAAATATGTAATTTTCAATCGTCGTCGTAACTCTAAGCTATTCTGAAGTGACAGAGTTGAGAGTTTAAATGTTGACTAGCCTATTGTATTGTGACCATTTTTAGCTTTGCCAATATCAACATAAAGAATTTTGGAATTTTGGCAAGGGTACGTTACCTAGCCATTAATAGTTGTCTCTGTCACATACCAGTAATGTTTCTTCGTGTGCCTAGTTTCAAGCATGGGCGTAGGGGTGAGCATTATTCGGTTTTGAACCAAAAATCGAACCGAACCGAACCAAATGAGAAATTCGGTTCGGTTTTGAAAAAAATCGGTTCGGTTTCGATTTTGAAAATACTAAATTTTCTTATTCGGTTTCGGTTTCAGTCCAAAACCGAAAACCGAATAAAAAATTTTAGTTTATATATATATATATATATATATATATATATATATATATATATATAGGTATTAATTATAGGTATATACTAAATATATATAGATATATACTATAGGTATATATATATATAGAGAGAGATATATACTATATGTATATAATAAATATATCTAGGTATATTCAGTTATTATATATATTAACAAAAAAACACAAAAAAACCGAATAAACCGAATAAACCGAAAATCGAATCGATTTAATTCGGTTCGGTTCGGTTCGGTTATTGACCAATTCGGTTCGATTTTGGTTTGCTTATTCGGTTTCGGTTGAATTCGGTTTTCGGTTATTTGGTTCGGTTGGAACCGAATAAACCGAATACGCACCCCTACATGGGCGTGCGATTTAGACAAGATTCTTGTTTTTTCAAGTTAAAGATGCATAGCTACGACCATGTCACTCCATCAAGTCTGACCAGGAGATGATGCTTCACTAACAAAGAAGCTATTATCAGTATCAAGGGACGGACGCAGAAATTTTATTAAAAAAATGAGTCAATTTTAAATGTAAAAAAAGCTCAAAAATAAAAATTACATACTAAAAAATAACATATAATATGTATAGTTTCACTAATCTTAAAAAAAAAAAGAAAAAAAAAGAAGATAACTAATCTTACAATTACATTACTCCTCTCTGGTTGCACATATTTATTTTTCTGGTGATAGGATTAGCTTACTGGTTTCAGCAACAACAAAAAGTCGTTTTTTTTCCTCTTTCATTGGGGTCAATATCCCCACTTATCCCTCACTATTTCCGTAATGTCATCATTGGCCTAAAATAGGGTTGCATGCACTGTAACGCGGGATAAAAAAAAGTATAAAAATGAAAATTTATGACGAATCGGACGCAAAAGCTTTCTATGATATAAATTTACCATAAATAATTTATTAAAAGAACAAAATTAATAATTAGGATTACCTATTTAGAGTGTAACAATCCAATTTAGAGTTTTGGTTATCTTACTAGTACAAATTCAAAATATATAAGATATCAACATGCCTATCTCTAAGATAAATTAAATTATAACTGATACCTAAAATAATCAAAATTAACTATAAAAAAAAACATAAAATATAAAATTATTTTCTATCACGTTGAATTTCTATCCGAGCCTTGTTCATGTACGAGTAGAAAAAAATGCTTGTTGAATCGAAAGAAAGATCGTACGGTGGACCGTGCTAACGTGACTTTATATTATGTTCAGTCCTCTTGTTAGTACCGAATCTGTTGACCGTCACGCCAGTACGATCCGCCGTGCTATCCCTCTCCCCAGCAATAGACAGACGATAGAAAGACAGGCAGAGATAGACGAAACTTCGAAACGATAATCTACCTCCCATTTTTCGTGCAGGCGAGCAACCATGGGCGCAACAAGTGGACAATTACTCCGGGCAGAGAATTTGCTAAGTATATCCATGGGCACTCTAACTTAGGCACTTTGTGCAAAATATATACTACATACATGTCTCTGAATCCCTTTCCTTGTCAACTGTTTCCATCTTGCATTGAATTTTTTCTACCATGACCATGTGCTGATTTTGATGAGCAATCTAAATGCAACCATAGACGGTTAGATTTCCTCGCAGTTCGTGTCTTTCGAACACATCGAAAAAAAAAAAAAAAAAACTTTGATAAAGAAGATGGTATTAAAGTTTTGATACCTCGTATGTATGACAAGTGGACCTCCTCCCTCTTCATAAAACGTGTACACATATATATATGTATAAACTCTGAAGGGGACCCACTTGTCATACATATGAGATATCTTGATATCCCCTTATGTATCAAAGTTTTACTCGTTGTGATATATTGGTGAGGTTGCTCTTTTCTCAAGAAGTACTGAACTTGGGCATTCGGCAAGAACTGCATCTAGCCAGCTAGCCAATTGGCTGGCAAACCGAAGTCTCCTTCAACTAGGAAGGACTGTGTTACAGTTCAGGTCACATTCTCGATGCCAAAGATGTGATGGATGTGGATAATTGCGTGTGCAAATTGAACTAGTGGCCCCCTCTAGATCAATTTTGAGTCGGACCTTGCGGATAGGGAACAGGAAATGACACACGGGATATTGTGGCAGGGTTTATCCAAACGTGCTAGGCCGGAGCAGCTAAAAAGTTGATCGGATGGTAGAGGTCTATTGGAGGAAGAGAGCTAGAGGTCCTTGGTAGGTATCCCAAGTCGGACAGAGAAGTTCCTTGTTCTATACATGTCGGAGATCCTAGTTGTCAATGAGGAGAGGCATAAGACTGAAGGGTGGCTGGTTGGCGGATGGTCTCGGACAGGAACGAAGCTATGATTTTGAATTGGGATGGGTTAGATTAGCTTTGGGTGGACTAGCTATGGATACACTCATATAAAAAAAGAAAAAAAAGAAATTTAGGTGGGGCTAGAGCCCACCCCCAGCCCCTAGGTAGCTTTGCCCCCCTGGTCGCAGTATCAAACCACGGTCTTGGTGTATTTTTTTCAAGTGGTTAGAGTGAGGCATATCCTCTCCAAAGGTTGCTAGTTCGAGCAACGGAAGAAGCATTTTAATTCCCTTGAGGGAGAATTAAACGAGGAGGGGTTCGAGCGAGGGTTGTTACTTCCCTTGAGGGAGAATTAAGTGGGGAAGGGTTCCAGCAACTGGGATTGGAGAAACCAAAAAATTCGACCTCTATCATGGCTGGAGGTCCGGTTTCGACACTTATCAAGTATGTAGTACTGCACTTGTTCAACATCCGATGACAGAGAATCGCGGACTATATATGGGTTTATTTTTAGTGAAAAAGAATCGGAATGTCAACCAAGATTTATTTGTCAATTCCAGCCCCTTGTCTAATACTGCAAACAAACGCCGGAAATTCGTTCTTCCATACGAATTATTCTAGGAACGGATATTCACAATAGCTCATCACATCTCGAGTTGACCCTAAGTCCAGTCCAGAGTAAGTCCGACGAAATTTCAGATTTGGAGCAACCCCCAAGTTCAACGTGACCTGTGAAAAATGGGGTCGCCGGTGATCGAGCCTCTAGAACCAACTCACAACAAAGATCAGAGAACAACAAAAATAAATTTCGGCTCTAACAACCCAACCTCCGGGCCAACCTGTCTAGTGATCCTTCGTATTCAAAATGAATGTGGGCAATTGTACCACCAAGGTAGGTTGGTTAATCATGGAAGCAGCTTTCATTACGTACCCATATCATTACAGCCAGCCATGAAAAAGGGACCAAACCGCCCAATTGCTAAATTTAACATAGGCAAGCTCTTCACTGCCAATGTCCGGACAAGTTGAGTTTTTTTTTTTCCAGGGGCCAGACCAGAAGAGTACCCCACCTAGAAATGTAGAAATGTGTAGAATTATACAGTTTTTTATTTGTATTTTTGGCGAAGGTAAATATTTGTGTGGTGCATGCACCTCACCTTTGTTATAATTAGTGGCGGATCCAGAATGAGATTATACTGGAGGCACAATCATAAGGGGATTAGGAGACTACGCCTCCAAAAACTAAACATATAGAAACAAAGTAATAATTAAAAATTGACTTGGCGGCCCCTCCCAACGTCCCGCCAAGTAACTTGTCGGTCCCATCCTACTCGCCAAGTCACTTGGCAAGTCATTTCCATATTTCTAATTTTCTTAAACTTCTCCTTTTTTGTACAATTATCTCTAACTTCTTTACCCTATATAAAAAATTTGCTTTTTTGTTGTTGTTTTGATGTACTCAATTGTGTGTAGGGAGTGGGAGGCTAGCCCCCCAGGAGCATGTGCTCCTATTTTGTTCAAAGCAACACATTGCTGCTTGCGGGTGCTCATTATTTATTTTTTATTATTTTTTTGGGTTTCTCACCGGGGGCACCGCCCCCAGTGCGATACATGTGCGTCTGTCATTGGTTATCACTCACATGCATCATTGGCGGAACCGTTGGGTGGACTAAGGTGGGCACCCCCAAAAAAAAAAATTCATATAAGTCAACCAACATCCAGCCCACCTAATCTACTTCACTTCGAATTTCTAGTTCCGCCCTTGCTTACACGCACTCTCACTTTCCACCGTACTTCGACATCCGAGTCGCTTTCTCAGCATCCACCTCGATTTGCTCTTCCAGAATTGAATCCGTCCAACTTGGAAGCTTAATGTCTCTTCCCTACCAATTGAACTAGCAGTAAAAATAATCTCGTTGTGCTAATTTAGTTATATACTGTAGAAATGAATAATTGATGATTTTTATTGATGGGCTACTGCCACTACTTATAGAGGGTCCAACCCATCTTCATAATACATCTTCTGATGTGGGACTAAAGTCCCTTATTGGTTCTCAACACTCCCCCTCAAGATGGACGATAGATATTAATCATCCCCATCTTGTTACATAGCTTTGACTGACTCAATGAACTAAGACATTTAGTCAGACAGTCTGCAACTTGTTCTTCTGAGCGAACATGGTCAATCTTCAGTATCCCTTGTTCCAGCTTGTAAGCCCCTGATTTTCAAATTCATTTTTATTAGTGTTAATTAAATTTTAAATGTCATTTATAGCCTTAAATAATTATTAGGAATTTTTAGAAATTTTTCTAGAATTTTTAAATGATTTTAAATAAGTTTTTATATATAAAAAATATCAATTTGTAATTTATTTAAATGTTTTAATATCAATTTGCAATAATTAGAATTGTTTTAATATCAGTTTGTAAATAGTTAATTGTTTTAAATGCGGAATGCAAATTCTAATTTGCATTTATCTACCTTAGGGACCTATCTGCAATTACCTAAAACTACAGGGACCTAAACGAAATTCCTAACCCTAACTGCCCCCGACGACCCGGCTGACCGACGACCGCCAGCGCGCCCTGCCCCCGCCATTTTCGGCCAGACCGACCGACCTACGACCGCCTCAACCCGCCTATTTAAACCCCCTCACTCCCCCCAGTCGACCACCACTCACCCCGACCCATCTCCACCGACCGCAGCCCCATTTCTTCCCCAAAACCCCCAGCCCTAACCCTAACTCCGGCAACACCCCACCACCGCCTCACCGACCGCCGTCGTCAGTCGCCACCACCGCCATCCGCTTCGCCACGCCGAGCTGGACGCAGCGCCACCGGAGCGCCACCGTCCCGACGCCCCAAACCGCCGCCTCCGCCTTCGAAACTCCTTCGAGAAGTCGGACACGTGAGTAGCAGACCAGAGTCGTGTCGTGCGTGTCTCGTCTTCACGCACGAGACTCGCCAGGACACGACGAGCTCAGTGTTGTGCTCGGACACACGAGACTGTGCTCGTACGTGTCGTGCTAAGCAAGGACACGAGAAATCCTGTGTCCTTAACTGTCCGGACACAGGCTCGTATTTTTATTATTTTTTTATATAATATCTAACCTAAATGAAATAAAAGAAAGAAGACCCTAATCCTAACAGTCGGGCCAACTGGCCCATTGGCCAGCGCGCAGTAATTAAACCCCCCCCCCTTTGCTGAGCGCTCGGGTTCGAGCCCCCTCCTTTCTGTCTTCTTTTCTTTTTCTGTTTCTTTTCTTCTTCTTTTTCTTTTTTTCAGTTTTATATATATATATTTATATATATATGTATATATATATATATATATATATATATATATTAGTATATATATATATATATATGTGTATATACTATTTTTTTTACAGTATTTTATATATATGTGTATATTTTATAATTAGTAAAATTTTATATAAATATGTTTGTATTTATATATATATCCATATATGTATGTATATGTATATATTTTCATGTATATATATATTAATATATATATACACTTTATTGTGAAATATTTTCCTATATATGTATATATATTTATACATATATATATATATATATATATATATATATACCTTATAAATTAAGTATTTTTCCTTACATATATGTATATGTACTTTTAAAACATAGGTAGGTATATTTTCTATATGCATAACTTTACCTTATTAAAATAATAATATTTATTTTGCACTATCACCAAATTGTATTTTTATTGTATTTAAATTACTACAACCATTTGGTGTCCAAGCCTAGCATGGGTATTTGGGCTCAAATGTGTTTTCACACATTCAAGACCTGTACAGGTCATATTGGACTTGATTCATGGCCTTGGGTCCTGTATTTGAACTTTGGTTCAAATTATATACATGGACAAAATACGCAGATAATAAATTATTGTGTGCATTGCTGTTTTTGATTTTCTAAAATACTTAAAGTATTGCTAAAATTATGGAAAAATAGTTTTTAGATACTTTGTTAAGTTAGCTAATTTAGTATAATTTTTGTAGTATTTAATTTACTGTTTTGCCACTAGTTTGGCATATGAAACCAAAACTCATTTTCTGTATACTTAGGAAAACTGATTTTTATAAAATATTTATACTGGTTAATAAATTCCAGAAAAATTATAATAAATTTCTATTATTAACAGGTATCACTTTAGTACTTTACTTTAAGAAAAACTAGACTTTTTGCCTATCTCTAAAATTGTTAGAACACAATGATCTTTTGATTTATTTATTGATTAATTATGACTTGTAGCTTTTTGTGTTATTTGGAGTTTTAGTCGTGTTGAACCCCATCCCTCACTAGTGTAAAGACCCTAGAAAGTTAGTTAACATAGTGTGTCACCCCACATTGGTCTCCTATGCCAAGTCATCATTTTGGCTAGGTGCCCAGTCACAAGTCGTGTCGCACCATTTAGTGTCCTAGTGTTTTAGCTTAGTGTAAAACTAAGTTATTATATTTTGCTTCTACAGCGACGAGTTACTGGACATCCATAGCACTGTTATCGCAGCTTGTTTTGTTTTGCTTTGCTAGAGGCAAGTATTTTCTACGAACTTTACATATTGTCACATAAATGAACTGCAAACTCCACCATGTTAAATGCTGATCCTTGGGATAGCAAGTTAGAAATTCTACATATTGTACTTCCAGTTACTACCATACTTAGAACTGTCTTTATGTATCTCTCACATGATAGAATACGGGTTATGGGGAAACTGATGGTAGAGTACGTGATCATGACCCCCCTATAGTAGCGAGCGAGGTCGCATTTTATATGCATACTTTGCCGTAGGCCATTATCCCACATTTTTGTACGGATGTACACCTATGCTTGTTGACTTGTACGTATGTACATTTTATTTACATGTACCACAGTACATTGTACATCTATTGACCGATCATGTACCTGCTACAGTTTTAAACATTACATATACATCTGTTTCTATGACATATGTATCCTTGCCATGATAGACTATGTGATGCCATGCTTTCCAGTTATTCCTCTCATGTTCATTTCCATGTTTCATATGCTAGTTTGCTAGATTTAGTACTTGCTCCCGTCCTGACAGGATAACGTTGTAGGTGTCCTTACTGAGGAGGAGTTACTCTGCGACTCATATTATGGGATTACTGCCGAGGACCCGGCTCTGCTTTACGAGGATGTTCCTGCAGGGAACCTCGCCTAGTTGTCTTTTGTTTACTTAGACTTTTGAGAGTAGACATGTATTAGACTATATCATTTTGTAACTGGACATGTATCCAGTTTTACATATCAGTTTACTTGTACTTGGACATTTTACTATATACGACGACTTTTGTGTTTGGAGCATTTATGATTCTTCTTCACTTATAGAACTGTTAGCACATTTAGTCTTATCATGTTGTCTTTAGAACAGCTTACTATGTTTTATCTCAACGTAGGCTGGGCATGACTCGGCCCGGCCCAACAATTTGGGTAGCGGGTCGTGACATGTTTTTAGTGGTGGCCCATGCAGGTCCTGACTAAACTGTTTGGTTACGTTATTGTACCAAGCATGCCTGCAATTAGGAACTTAAGGTAATTAGACAACATTAGGAAAGACACTTAGAGGAATGCTAGGATTGCAACATAGGAAATACATCACTGTTTGCTATTATAATTAGATTTTCTTGCATATGATTGCTTACTTTAAACAAAGTCCTTATAAGTCTTTTATGTGTAATTTAGATGGTGCTTACTCGTTCGTCCCAGTATGTTACCTCCGAGAATGGGGCCCTCCATATCCAGTCAGCTGACCGGTTGACTGATACACCTCCACCTACCACATTCCCCCACTCCACAGATCCACAGACCCAGATACCACCTTCCACATCCCAGGCCCGGCAGGACCCGATACTTCCACCACCCCCTATCACTATACCCACCCAGGCTTCCGTCACTCTCGACGGGACCCAGCTGCTCACACTGATCCAGGGGTTCCTAACAACCCATCAGGAGCAGACTACCCTACTCCGCCAGAGCATGGAGCATTCTGAGGGACGTCCCGTGGTCCCACCACATGTAGAGCCACGGCAGAGAGCGGGGACGGTCAAGGACTTCATGGGTCTGAATCCCAAGGAGTTTTCAGGGACTGAGGGCATAGTAGTAGCTGATGACTGGCTAGATTCTGTAGAGAGGAAGCTTCTGGGAGTTAGGATGCCGGATGATCTTCAGGTCGAGGCAGCAGGATTTCTGCTGATAGACTTAGCCGGAGTCTGGTTCAGGAATGAGCCGTTGTTCGCGAGAGGTAAAGCCACCTGGGACCAGTTCAAGACCCAGTTCAAGAAGAAATTCTTCTCGACCACTGCTAGAGTAGCCATGGGGCTACGATTCCAGAACATCCAGCAGGGAAACCGTTCTGTTGATGACTATGCGGGAGAGTTTAGTCGCCTGAGCCGTTTTGCTCCTAGTCTGGTTGCTGATCCAGAGGAGATGACCCGTAGGTTTTGCCATGGTCTAGTTCCAGACATTGGCATCTTTATAGTAGCGAACGGTACGACTGACTACTACCAGAGCCTAGAGTTAGCTCGGAGCATCGAGGAGCGTCTTCTGTCATGCAAGAGGCCGGCTTCTGTACATCATGAGGGACAGTCCAAGCGTCAGGCTTTCCAGCAGAAAGCACCGACGCCACCCCAGCAGACTTACCGTCCCTCTACACCACATCATCAGACCCCGCCAGTTAGAGCCCCGGGACCCCAGCAGCAGCAGCAGCGAGGAGCTATATGTTCTTTCTGCGGAAGACCAGGGCACGACAGGTCCGTTTGCAGGAAGAGACTGGGACAGTGTTTAGTTTGTGGGTCTGCCACCCATCAGCTTCGGAACTGTCCAGCGGCGAAGGGACCTAGAGGACCACTCCCGACTCAGCAGCAGAGGTTTGGGCAGCATCTGCAGCAGCAGAAGGGACCTCAGGGGAAGGTCTATAGCCTAGCCATTGAGCCGGAGCCGGAGCAGGTTTCGGAGCCGGATTACTTAGCTGACGTCATCGCAGGTCATGTTTATTTGCATACTTTTCTAGCTGTATGTTTGTTTGATTCTGGTGCATCTCATAGCTTCCTATCATTAGAGTTTATGCATAAACATCATCTAGTAGCTACACCTACTGCGGAGATTAGTAGAGTGATGACGAGAGGAGGACCAGTGCCTATTAGATCTATCTATAGATGTTCTATTTTTATAGCCGGAAGAGAGTTCAGAGGGCGATTCTTTGTGATGCCGCTCCTCAGTTATGATATCATATTAGGGATGGACTGGCTTAGCTATGCCCATGCATCTATAGATTGCCATGAGGGTAGTATTGTGTTCAGTCCCCCAGGCACAACACCATTCAGTGTCAGGGGGACAGGGCCGGAGATCAGCCTAGAGTCGAACTGTTGTGCTACAGTCGAGGACGCAGCACCGCCACACCCTATCATTAGAGAGTTTATGGATGTATTTCCAGAGGATCTTCCAGGGCTTCCGCCTGACAGAGATGTGGAGTTCACTATAGATCTAGTGCCGGGTTCATCACCAGTATCCCGGGCTTGCTATAGAGTGAATCCCAAGGAGGCCATAGAGATGAAAGAGCAGATTGATGACCTGTTGAAAAAGGGTTTCATTCGATCCAGTGCTTCTCCATGGGGAGCGCCAGTGCTCTTTGTGCCTAAGAAGGATGGTACAGTCCGGTTGTGTATTGATTACCGGGCCTTGAATGCCATCACTATCAAGAACAAATATCCTCTGCCCAGGATAGATGATTTGTTCGACCAATTGAGCGGGGCGAAGGTGTTTTCCAGGATAGATTTGAGATCCGGGTACCACCAGGTGAAGGTTAGGCCAGCAGACATCCAGAAGACGGCATTCAACACGAAGTACGGGTAGTACGAGTTTCTGGTGATGCCATTTGGTCTCACAAATGCGCCAGCTGTCTTTATGAACTTGATGAATAAGACATTTCACCAGTATCTGGATAAGTTCGTCGTAGTATTTATCGACGACATCCTGATATACTCGAAGACGCCTGAGGAGCATGCAGAGCATTTGCGGATAGTTTTGGAGATTCTGAGGCAGGAGAGATTATTTGCCAAATTGTCGAAGTGCGAGTTCTTTTTAGACCAAGTGGAGTTTCTCGGCCATGTAGTCACTGGAGATGGAATCTCGGTGGATCCCAGGAAGATTGCTGCAGTTGAGACGTGGAAGGCTCCAACGTCAGTTTCAGAGATCAGGAGCTTTCTGGGTTTAGCAGGCTATTACAGAAAGTTCGTCCAGGACTTTGCTAGGATAGCTGAACCCATGACGAAGCTGACGCGGAAGGACGCAGAGTACATTTGGTCAGAGGACTGCCAAGCGGCATTTGAGGAGCTGAAGAGGAGGCTGACGACCGCTCCAGTTCTTACTTTACCTTCAGGTTCTGGAGGTTTCACCATTTTCAGCGATGCTTATGGGAAGGGGCTAGGATGTGTTCTACAGCAGCATGGGAAAGTAATTGCTTATGCATCTAGGCAGTTGCGGACTCATGAGAGGAATTATCCTACCCATGACCTCGAGTTAGCTGCGGTGATCTTTGCACTCAAGTTATGGAAACATTACTTATACGGAGAGCGTGTGGAAATCTTCACTGACCACAAAAGCTTGAAGTATGTGTTCACGCAGAAAGAGCTGAACATGAGGCAAAGACGATGGTTGGAGTTGATGAAGGACTTCGACATCGATTTACAGTATCACCCCGGGAAGGCAAATGTGGTGGCGGATGCGCTGGACAGGCATTCGATGGCATGGTATTTGATGATTGATCGGCATTTACGGGAGGATCTGGAGAAACTTGGTATCGAGCTAGTTCGGCCAGGATCAGTGATACAGATGATGGCGCTTGACATTCAGTCAGGTTTGATGGAGCAGATTCGGGAGGCACAGTCTACAGATGAGAGCCTTCGCAGACTTCGACCCCAGGCATTAGCTGGATTGCTGGATGACTTCACTATAGCAGAGGATGGATCCCTGAGGCATGGCAGTCGATTGTGCGTGCCGAAGGAAGATCTAGTAGAGGCAGTATTGCAGGAGGCGCACCGATCGAGATATTCTATTCACCCTGGTGCTAACAAGATGTACCGTGACTTGCGGAAACATCTTTGGTGGCACGGGATGAAGAGGGATGTATCACGTTTCATCTCGAGACGCCTAGTTTGCCAGCAGGTCAAGGCGGAGCGCCAGAGGCCAGCTGGTTTGTTGCAGCCGTTATCCATTCCCGAGTGAAAGTGGGAACATATTACGATGGACTTCGTTTCAGGGCTTCCTCGTTCCCAAGGAGGGAAAGATGCCATCTGGGTCATCGTAGACAGGCTGATGAAGTGTGCGCACTTCATACCCTTCAAGGTGGAACTTTCCACCGAGAAGTTGGCGGAGCTATACATGCAGCAGATAGTTCGCCTACACGGAGTGCCGGTGAGCATCGTGTCAGACAGAGACAGCAGATTTACATCCCACTACTGGAGGAGCTTGCAGGAGGAGTTGGGCAGTAGGCTCAAGTTCAGTACGGCGTACCACCCACAGACAGATGGGCAGTCCGAGAGGACGATACAAACACTGGAGGATATGCTGAGGACTTGCGTGCTGGACTTCGGAGGATCATGGGAGAGCCATCTGCACTTGGTAGAGTTTTCATACAACAACAGCTACCAGGCCAGTATTGGTATGTCTCCTTTTGAGGCGCTATATGGACGACGGTGCCGGACACCGCTCTTTTGGGATTGTAGAAGCATGGAATTTCACAACCAGAAAGACCATGCGCCAGACACTACATGCGCCAGGACTCGCACAGAACACTTTACAGCAAAGTCAATAACCATGGACATTTGAAGAAGGACTTTTTATTTATATATAAAAGTCTATTACATGTCTAGAAAAGGTTGTACAAAGGAGAATTTCTACAAAGAAAAGATCCTAAGTCTACAGCCAGCGGCCACCATGCGCCTCCAGTTAGGCGCAGCAGTCATCATGCGCTGCCAGTCACCATGCGCTGTCAGTCAGGCGCAGCAGACATCATGCGCCTCCAACCAGGCGCATCCCACCATATCTTCAGCAGCTCAGTCATGTGCATCCAGCTCAGTTGTGTGCATCCCTTCAGCAGCCCAGCTATGCGCATCCCTTCAGCCAAATTCTTCCAGCCAGGCTCACCTGGCCGAGCAGAGCCAAGTTATGTGCCGCTCTTCCAGCCATGCTCACCTAATAAGTGCTTCGCCAAGCAAAGCATTTAACCCTCTGGCTGGAACCAAGGAAGAGAAGAGCACCGCAAATGCTGTGGCCAGGGGAGGCTTCGAAAGAGCCTCCAAAGCCGAAGGAAGACCGTGATCGAAACCGCGGCTAAATCCTAGCACCGCCATTCCGATCTACGGCTCTTCCGGGATAACGGGGACAAGGCCCGAGCATCCCTATCTTTGGATGCAACAGGCACCTTCCGCCTGCCTCGGAAGCCCTCGACTCCGTCTTTTGGATGTAACAGTCACCTTCAAGTGCATCGAAGACAACACAGCGTCTCATCTTCACCCTCGGGAGCACTTCGTCAATAGAATGCACCCGCATGTTCAAGTTCATGTTGGAAGTACGTGAGGGAATGAGAAGCAAATCTTCTCTCCATGCCACTATTTATAGGCCGGGCAGATCAAACCCACGCGCCAAGTGAATGACCCTCCGAATTCCGTGCAATGAATTTACATTAAATGGATGAACCGGACGCCTCGAATTCAGCCAAATGGCTATTTATAGCACTCGAAGAGCGAGACAGCCGCATCATTAAAAGACATGTCCGATGCGCCAGCCAGACAGCGTATCACACGGACGCGCCCTTCGGCATCAGGCGCATCACACAGACGCGCCCTACAGTACTCGGCGCGTTACAGAGGGTGCGCCCTCACACATCCCCATACCGAGTGGAACGCCAACCGACGCGCCTACTCAGCTGTCCATCGAACGTCACCAACATTAAATGCTGAACTGACAGAGTTGGCAGCATGCCTCCCAAAGTCTGAACAGTTGACAGCTTTATTCAGAAAACGAAGCGTCGGCAACGTCAGCATCATCATGACTTTATTTTGATGGCTACTGCCACGTGGCCACTCCACCATCAGCATGCGCCTCTACGGCCATGCGTCCAAATCAGTATGCGCCTCAAAAGCCATGCGCCTCAGACTGCTCTCTGATCCCGAAAGACAGAAGGAAAGTCGCCTGCATGCGCCTCAAAAGCCATGCGCCCCAAATGGTTTGTAACTCCTAAAGGTTATGAGCCGCAGCCTCCTCCTGCGCCCAATCCAAGGCGTAGCTCACCAGATCACTTCTCTCCACCAAATCCGAGATCTTCGAACCATGAGTCGACGACACGTGTCTTTTGACTCAACCCATCCAAGATTTCAGCAACGAAAAGATCTTCTCTCTGCTACGTGCCGGCTCACAACAGCAGTATGAAGAGTTCTCCCCCTCGATCAGGGCGCAGCATCCGTGCGCCTCCATCAGCGACCTCCACGTGGCATCCCCACACCGGCACATCCTGCATGCGTGCATGAGCAGCCAGCCTGCAAAACTATAAATAGAAGGATCATCTCCTTCACACACAGACAGAGACTCAGAATAGAAGACTCACAACACAGAGAGAATCGACAACAGAGAATCACCGAGAGGCAGTTCTAGACACTCAACATCTTCCTCCTCTCAGCAAGCTCCAGCACCCAGAGCAATCAACACCTTCAGAGAACCGATAACCGTCGTCAGCCGGTCAACGGAGTCAACGTATTACTACTCGCTCCATTGGCACTAAGGACCCAGCTTAAACAAAAGTGTACTCCTAGGACTACATCTAAGTCCTATATTGTATCACTGTTCTGTTTGTATTAAGATTTCAATCAAAACAATTTTAATGGCAAACAAGCTGGCGACTCTGCTGGGGACTTCTTTCTCCTCTACCGAAAAGGTCGTGTCACAGGCTGACGACGTGAAGGTGGGCTCCTCCCACAAGACGCTGGTAGTGCGCCTCAATCAACAGGCGTACGAGGAGTTCATTTCTGAAGGAAGTGCGAGTCCTTCGAAGCGGCTATCGAAGCCGAAGAAGACCCGCACAGTCTGGGTGCGCAAAGTCGACGCCTCGGGCACCACCGTTGAAGGGGATGCGCCCGTCCAGCCTTCCCTTCCTGCTGACGTCCTCAGCAGTCAAGGTGCGCCCGCTGATGCAGCGCATCTCTCGGGGAAGCGTGCGGCTGACCACGTTCCCCAGCCATCTTCCTCTCAGGCGAGGAAGATACGTCGACGGAGCAGGGGCGCAGCCAATGCCCCGCGCATCACTTCTGATGTGCCACAAAGAGCCTCTGTCTTTGACAGACTCACTCGCTGTAATGACGAGGAGAATTTGGATGCTGAGTACTATGCGCCCCAGCGGGCTGGTACGAAGAAATCCAAGACGGCACGGGCCATGCGCCACAAACGTGCTATGCCAGCAGCCGGCCAGAGGCACGCGCTTACGATCACGCGCGCTGCCGATGGCAAGCTGTACAAGGTTGACTCAAGTGCTTCTGCACCAACAACGAGTCGACCTTCAAAGTCCTCATCTCGCTTGGGCGCATTCACTGCGTGCACAACCAAGCCGAGAGAGGCAAACTCAGTGGTCTTGAACTCCCGCGCCTCCTCTGGTTGTGCGTTTGAGGTCCGTTCAAGTCACTTCAAATGCTGTGGTTCCCCCACTACTGATCGTGATGCCTGCTTGGTATTAGATCAGGGGGCGCAGCACTCATCCAACCACCCCGGCGCTTGGCCCTGCCATGCGCCTGAGAGGGGTGTGAGGGTAGCACTCTCCTCCAACGACCTGCGCAACGTGATCACTCACAAGCGTCGGTCAGGAGAGTCGACCAACAAGCACGATGCGCCTCTCACGGGGCACACTTGTGCAGTGGTCACCATCAACTGCTGTTGCAAGATGGCAGTACCACCAAAGCAGTCGGTCTTCCAACGGCTACAATCATCGACACCCCTCCGACATCGCCTTGGGACGAAGGTGTCAGCAGAAGAGGAGCTAAAGGTTGCTTCATGCAACGTGATCTCCAACTCCTCATCTGTCCGGAAGACGACTGCCAATTCCTCGTCTTCATCCAAAAGCCAGCCGAGGAAAACCAAGGCAGCTGTCTCGACCTCTGGAGTGTTCGAAGGCACTCGGTCGAGGAAGAAGTTCTTGGAGGAAGCTGGGGGTAGCCAGACCCTTGTCGAGCCTCCTTCCGAAGACGAAGATGTCCAAAGCACAGCTGCGGCGGATCTTCATCAAGGCGAAAATGGCCTCCCTGAAGCCCCTCGAAATGACGATGTCCTCCAGGACACCGCCGGGGGTAGTGCTGGAAACGAAGAGGCCCTTCAAGACAGAGCTGAGGGCAGTCAGGCCCTTGCAGATGCGCCTGTCGAAGACGAACTCCAGAATGTGGCTGGGGGTGGCCAAACACCCGGAGAAGTGACTCCTCCACATGAGAGCGAGGCTGAGAGCGAAGCCTCAACTGATCCATCCACTTCCGGCCGTGTCATGACAGTATACATGACCGGGGGTGATCTTGAGACTGATGCGCCGCCACAGGACATTGTCCAGCGCATAGACTCGCTAGAGGGAGGACTCAAAACCCTCTCTGCCTCAATGCAAGCACTGACTCAAGCAGTGTTTGAGATGCGGTCGGCCTTGATCAGGACACCTTCAAATGGTCCCGACCCAGGAGCCAATGGAGAGTCGAGTGTGCCCCTCCAACGAATACCCTCAGACACAGAAGCACCCCGGACGTCGGAGCCCTCAAACGCTCCACTCCAGGTGGTACCTCCTTCCCCGACTCCTAGCTCCACGGAGGACGTGGTCGAAATGATCAAAGATCTGCGGGAGCGCTTCGAGTCCAAGAACAGGCAGGAGGAGCGCCAGAAGATGGGCATTCCCCAGCCTTATCCCCTTGAGTGGAACAAGGTGGTTTATCCCCCAAAGTATAAACCACAAACACTCACGCCGTATGACGGGAAGGACTCTCCACGACGGTACCTGACGTACTTTCAGTCACAGACAGGGCATCTTCCGAAGGAGGACGCGCTCCTCACCAGCATCTTTGTTGGGGCCCTGAAAGGGGTGGCGTATGACTGGTACTGCAGCCTCCCCGATAATTCTATATCGTCCTTCGACGACCTGACACGCCTCTTCCTCGACCGCTTCTACGACGGTGGGAAGGACATGACGATGGCGTCTCTCATTGAGATACGCCAGAAGGACAAGGAAACGGTTCGGGCATTCATCGAACGCTTCCGTCAGGCCTGCTTCAGGCTACCTCCAGGCATGCCAGAGCATGCGCTTCTCTCCGCTTGCAGTATGAACATGCTGCCTGCAGTAAAGCTCTGGCTTAACTCTACTCCCCCTCCCGACTGGAGCTCCCTAATCATCGAAGCTGAAGCTGCAGAGAAGAAGGCGGCCAATGCACGTCTTCTGGGTGTTAGCTTCCCCGCCTTTGATGATAAGGGGAAAAAGTCCGCAATCAACAACTCCGGACGAGAAACAAAGGGGAAACAGGCATTGACTGTTAATGCCTCGAAAGGCGCATCTGCGCCTACTCAAAAGCCTCCACTGGCACCGAGACCCAAGGAGGTTTATTCATTCAATGATGACGACACCCTGCAACTCTTTGAGATACTGAAGCAGGGTGACAAGATCAAGCTTCCGGACCCGAAGCGGCCCGATAAAGTCGGGAAAGTGGACAACCCGAGGTACTGTCACTACCATCGGTTTGTCGGACACCCGACTAAGGACTGCTACGTCCTCAAAAATTACATCCAGCGCATGATCAATGCGGATGTAATCTCCGTCGACTACGAAGAGAAGACGGTGTCAGCTAATGTGGTGTCACTTCAGTTCGGCACCTTGTCGCCGACTACCACACAAGATGGCGTCGTCCCCATCCCTAAGGCGACAATGGAGGTGGTGAACTTGCCACCCACCCGTGACAATGTGAGTGGACTTGTCCCACTCACCACATCTCGAGGAGAGGTCCTCTGGGTTCACCCCGACCTCGTCTCCGAGGTAACTCAACCGGAGGTACGCCCTACCTCCAAAGCAAAAGGCAGGAAGATCAAGTCTTGCCGCACGGTCTCTTCTTCAACGGAAGAGGCGCTTCCTGTGCAGACGCGTGCACAACAGAACTCCCAGCCCGGTGAAGCTGTCGCCGAAGTGGTGCCTCCTGGCACCATCCCTGAGGAGGGTCCATCCAAGCCCTCAGCAGCCAATAAACAAAAGCAAGTGGAGGCCCGTTTCGACAGACCTCTGCGGAAAGAAAATGCTTCGGGGCTAGCCAAGCCCCACAATTTTGACATTCTGGCACAACTGGCCAGTACTCCTGCACGCTTGTCTTTGTTCGAGCTCCTGCGTCTCTCTAAGGACTCCCGAGAAGCTCGCTGCGAAGCTCTGAAGGATGCCGAATCCTTTCTCAGTCAAATCAAGCAGCCTGAAGACCTCCCAACTACTTGTGTACACTGTCATTGTGCGGATGAAGTTATCCCAAACATAACTTTTACCCAACAAGACATGCTGCTCAAGCATCACCGACATAACCGACCGTTGTATTACACAGGGTACATCGGTTCGGTAAAGGTGAGCAGGATTCAGATCGATCCGGGGTCTTCCCTAAGCATCATTCCAAAGGCGCTGCTATCAAAGCTAGGGATCCCAATGTACCGGCTGGCGCCCTCCAATACGACCATCAGTGGCTTCAACGCTAGCAAGAGCGAGCCACTGGGCAAGATCCGGCTGAAGTGTCACATCGGTAGCCTCAAAACTGAGGTAACTTGTTATGTGGTGGATGCCGAGGTCAACTACAACATCTTACTCGGACGACCATGGTTACATGAGTACATGGTGGTGCCCTCCACACTCCACCAATGCATGAAATATGTATCCACCAACGGCGTCATCCGGACGAAATTTGCAGATATCGATCCCTTCAAAGGGATTGAGGCCTACTTCACCGATTCCGACTTGTACAAGCCACTTGACGAGGAGGAAGCCAACGACGCCGATGATGAAGCAGAGACGGCAACAGAGCCGGACTTGGAGCCCGAAATGACTCCCGACGCCCCCTTGAAAATTCGATTGAAGGGCAAGCCTCCCCAGAAGGCGCCTCCAATGAGCATCAAGCTATCAGGGAAAGCACCGACTCACGAAGCTCCCCTGAAGATATGCCTCAAGGGAAAGCCACCTCAAACAGCGGCTCCCCTGGTGGTAAAATTACAAGGGAAGGCGCCACTCATCGGAGGCGCAACCGAGGCACCTCTCAAGGTGCGTCTTAAAGGCAAGCCGTCGCAGTCATCCAAGATGCCGGAGAGGGCTCACATAACCCTCTCAGACCCCAAAGTCAGAGCGGTGGAGGACTCTCCTGATCCGGCCCCAGTGCTTACAGATGAGGAGCTTGGCGAATATATCTCTGCTGATGTAGACGCACCCTCCTTCGACAATGTAATCCCACGGGATAAAATCTCGTACTTTATCAATAATAGAGTGTCTTTCAATTATTCTTGTCTTCCACACTGGAATGCCATGTATACATTAGACAACGCTCTACGGTCGTTGCAAACACAAGTAACGACCGTCTACCATAATCAGATAGTCCCGTCTCAAGGAGTCTTCATAGTCCCTCCACGGAGCCGAGACCAAGGCACCATCATCTCGGGCAAAATCGAGCGTCGTCGGGACCTCCCGTCAATCGAGCCCGAACCTGATACCGGCAGAGTACAAGTCTATCGGTACACGGATACGGCAAAGCGCATCATCCAAAAGATGGGCTACGACCTGAAAAGCAATAAAGGCCTAAACTACGGCAAGGGTCGGCATCTCCCTGTCCGGCTTTCGATGCCCAATGGAAAGCCACAGGATTACTATAATCGGACTCGATGGGGGTTAGGCTATGTCACGCCGCCATCAACTCCAGAGAGTTCAGACGCAGAAGACATAGAACATTCCCACTCGTCTGAAGCATCGACGTGGGATTCCGATACCAGTATCGGATCAGTCTTCAGGAAAGTGCTGTTAGCTAACATGACATCGGCGCAACCTCAGAAAGATGAAGGCGAAGACCAACCGCCGGAACCCTTCGAAGAGGAACCCTGGGCTCAACGCCTAGGAGAACAATGGGAGTCTCGTTTTGAGTTACGAGAACCTCCCACCGAAGACGAAGTCGAACAGATCGACCTCGGGGATGGGTCTTCTTCTAAACCCATCTTTATCAGCAAAAGCTTGGAAGGAGAAGACCGAGAATCTTTAGTCCAACTGGCTAAAGAATATATTGACGTCTTCGCCTGGAGCTACGAAGACATGCCGGGTCTCGATCCACAGATCGCGATGCATAGGTTGAACATCTTACCAGATGCCAAACCTATCAAACAACAACAGCGACGCTTCCGCCCGGACATCATGAATGCCATCGATCAGGAGGTGGACAAGCTCTTGACCAGTGGCTTCATCCGTGAGGAACAACACCCGGACTGGGTAGCCAATGTCGTCCCTGTCACCAAGAAGAACGGGAAGATACGAGTCTGTATCGACTTCAGGGATCTCAACTCTGCTTGCCCGAAGGATGAATTCCCGCTCCCAATCACCGATGTAATGATCGACAACACATGTGGCTTTGAACGCATGTTCTTCATGGACGGGTATTCAGGCTACAATCAAATCAAGATGTTCCCCGATGACGCAAAACATACGTCATTCAGGACTCCGAAAGGTGTTTTCTGCTACACAGTAATGCCCTTCGGCTTGAAGAATGCCGGTGGAACATACCAACGAGCGATGAGTACCATCTTCCGTCAACATCTTCGCAAGACAGTTGAGTGCTATGTTGACGACATCGCAGTCAAGAGCCGCCTCAAAAGAGATCACCTACAGGACCTGAGGACGGTCTTTGATCTCATGCGGGCACATCAACTCAAAATGAACCCCGCTAAATCCTTTCTGGGGGTTTCTAGCGGCAAATTCTTGGGCTTTGTCATCACGGCAAAAGGCATTCATGTCGATCCCGAGAAGACTAAAGCCATCCTCAACACGGACCCTCCGAAGAACCTTCGAGAACTTCGGGGCTTACAGGGACGTCTGGCATACATCCGGAGGTTCATAGCAAACCTCTTCGGTAAATGTCAACCCTTTACTCAGCTCATGAAAAAGGGAGTCTCTTACGTCTGGACAGAGGAGTGCCAAAAGGCTTTCGACGACATCAAGGCTTACTTGACAAGCCCGCCAGTCCTAGTGGCACCTGTCGCCGGCAAACCATTCCTCCTCTACGTCCGTGCCATGGATCATTCCCTCGGCGCTTTACTGGCTCAAAACAGCGATGCAGGCTACGAGCAAGCAATCTACTACCTCAGTCGAACACTCATCGGGGCCGAACACCGGTACAACCCCGTTGAAAATGAGTGCTTGGCTTTGGTATTTGGCATTCAGAAGACTCGTCATTACGTCTCGGGCCAGATAATTCACGTCATCTCCCGAGTCAATCTACTCAGAGTTCTCATGACGAAGCCAGGGTCATTAAACTCCCGGCTGGCTACATGGGCGATCCTACTAACGCCATACAACATGGTGTTTGTCCCGCAGAAGGCGGTCAAGGGTCAGGCTCTGGCTGACTTTTTAGCTGCACACCCCATCCCAGAATCTTCAAAACTCTATGAAGACATCCCGGATGAAGTCCAAGAATCAAACGTCACTGAAGGAAGCCCCGTTTGGCGGATGTTCTTCGATGGCGCTTCAAGAACGGGCCCCAACGGCCAAATCATCGCAGGAGTGGGGGTAGTCTTGGTCTCCCCCGATCAGCTGGTCATCCAGCACGTATACTCTCTTTCGAAGCCGTGCTCCAACAATGTTGCTGAGTACAACGCACTCGTCATGGGACTCCAGCTAGCACAACAGCTGGGGGTGGATCATCTGGAAGCCTACGGCGACTCGAAACTTGTCGTAAACCAGATTCGGGGGCAATACGAGGTTCGCCATGAAGATTTGATCCCTTACCATGAAGTTGCATTGAACATCATTTCAACCTTCACTGGGTTCTTCATCGAACATGTACCCCGTCTACAAAACTTGGAGGCCGACGCTCTGGCTGGCCTCGCGGCCTCATTGGCAGCGCCCCTCGGGACTCAACACTATGTCACGGTAGTCGGGAAAGACTTGGTATGTCCTAAAAATAACCTATGCTCACACATGGCCCACGCCATGCCGATAAATACTGGTGTTAATGTCCGAGACTGGAGATTCCCGTTCATCGACTTCGTCGTCTACGGAATCCTTCCGGAAGATCCGAAGGAAGCCGTCTCAGTCAGGAGACGCTCTCTTCGATTCTACTACGATACAGCCACTAAAATGCTGTACCGACGCTCCTTCGATGGGCTCCTCCTTCGATGCCTGTCTAACGAAGAAGCAGCCGAGGCTCTTCAAGAAGCTCACGACGGAACTTGTGGAGCTCATCAACCCGGTCCTAAGTTGCAAGATCGACTACGACGTATGGGCTACTACTGGCCAACCATGGCCGCCGACGCAGTGGAATATGCTAAGAAGTGCCATGCATGCCAACTTCATGCAGACTTCATACATACACCGTCTGAACCTCTACATCCTATAGTCGCCTCCTGGCCATTCGAAGCCTGGGGCATGGACATTGTAGGACCAATCACCCCTCCTTCATCAAGAGGACATCGTTTCATCCTGGCCATCACCGATTACTTCTCCAAATGGGCGGAAGCAGTCCCACTAGCGGAAGTAAAAAGCTCCAGGGTGGTCAGCTTTATCAAACACCATGTCATTTACCGTTTCGGAGTACCCAGGCGAATCATTCATGACAATGGTCCCCAATTCATCAGCCACATTTTCAGCAGGTTCTGTGACAAGAATCGCATTCAAAACGTGGCCTCAACCGCCTACAATCCGGCAGCAAACGGATTAGCTGAGGCATTCAACAAGACTATCGTTAGGCTGCTCAAAAAGGTCGTGTCATCCAACAAACGCGACTGGGACGAAAAGCTTGGCGAATGCCTTTGGGCCTACCGCACAACGGTACGGACCCCAACAGGCAACACTCCATTCTCCCTGGTCTACGGGAGCGAAGCAGTACTGCCTCTCGAGATACAGATACCTTCGCTCCGCGTGGCAATCACAAACGATCTCACAGAAGAAGACAATCAATGTCGTCGTCTGCGGGAACTGGAGGCACTTGACGAAAAGCGTCTCCTAGCTCAACAACGCATCGAACTTTACCAAGCCCGTATATCACAGGCTTTCAACAAGAAGGTCAAGCAAAGAACTTTCCAAGTTGGCGACCTGGTTTTAGCAGTCAGAAGGCCAATGGTGTTAACTCACAAGACACCGGGGAAGTTCGAACCCAAATGGGAAGGACCCTTCATCATTGAGACGGTATACTCAAACGGTGCTTACCGCCTCGCCAAACCCAATGGGGACTTGTTCATGATGCCCATCAACGGCAAGTTCCTAAAGAAGTACTATTCTTGACATCCTCCAAGACATGTATTTCCCCAAACAACCTCTTTTCACAAAAATCAAACGCTTCCGGAACCCAGCTGTTCCGTGGCATCCTTCCGTAGAAAGATAACCACGTCCACATTACCTCTGAGTTGTCTCTCTACATCCTACAAAGCGGAACCTTACATTTCGTGAGCTTACGCTATCCTTCATGTTTACCACGTCCACATTACCTCTGAGTAAACATCCCGTACAAACAACTCCTGTGTTGTCGTACATTGATCGCAGAACTTCCATGTCCACATTACCTCTGAGTTGTTCAGCGTATCCCCCAGGATCATTCCTACCATGTCCATAAATACCTCTGAGTAGGAAGATTCTATCATTTGAACCTAATGATTGCCATGTCCACATTACCTCTGAGCAAACATGTTGGTTCCTTCAAACTTATTATCTGTACCTAAAAACCAAGGTGCACAAAAGATAATAGGTCCACATAAATCATCAAGTTCATGAGATCAAAAATGAACACATCACATAAAAAAAGAGATAGTGTATTTCTTTATTTTTCAAAGAAGGGAGTACAGAAATACGCTATTTCCCCAGCAAGAGTTGCAAAAACACATAAAAAGAAGAGAAGCTACGGTCCTCGATCCTCTCCAGGGTGGGATGAAAGCTCTCTGACTTGACGTCTCAGGTCGGCAGTGCAAGTTTCCACAGTCGCCTGGACTCGCAGCTCGGCTTCTTGACGCATTAATCCGACAGCCTCAGCGGAAGTTTTACTCTCATACTTCTCATCAAGCTGTCGTCGCTGCTGAGCCAAAGCAAGGGTCCGCTGAGTAAGAGTCGCTTCCTCCTGCTTGAATGCCACGTGTTCAGCCAGGACACGATCAGCTTCTAGTTGAAGTTGGGCCCGCTGGTCTTCAAGACGGCGCATCTGAGCATCAACCTCTGCGATGTTAGCGTCCACCGCAGCCCGCTTCTCCGTCGTCTTCTCCATAGATTGAGACAACTGCTCCGCCGCAGCCTCAGTCCCAGCCACTTCACGCTCCCAACTGCTCACATCGGCTCGATAGGAAGCCTCGATTTCAGCCATCAACTTCCCTATCTCTGCATCTATCAAGACAGAGAGGTCATTTCGTTGGATGCGCTGCAGTTCCGCGAGCCGCTCGTCCAGCTCAATCACCGAAACCTCCAGAATTTCGGCCATATGGTCATGGCCTTGGTGAACGCGGATCAGCTCGATACAAGGTATTGCCAAAGCTTTTGCTGTCGCAAAGCTCCCCTTGGCATCCATCACTGCAGATACTCCTTTCTCCAGCATTTTGTACACTCCCTCGACGAGGAACTTCACATACTCGTCGGCATCTGCCAGCACCTGCGGCGTCATAGCAGGAGTTGGGGGAGCTACTACAGTTTGCGGACCGGAGGAAGATCTGCCAACCTCGATCTGAGAGGTTTGAACCTCGACAGAAATAGGCTCTTCATCAACAGGGGCCAGACTGCTAGCCCGAGGAGCCGAAGGAACAGAAGGAGCCGGCACATGCGTCGTGATAGTACCCCAAGTGGAAGGAGCAACAGAGGGTTCCACACCCTTACCCTTCTCAAGCCCGGAGACATCACCGACGTCAACGGCCACCTCTTCTACCCCCGACGTTCTATCAGCATCAGCTACCTCCCCCGGCAAAACGGGGAGATCAACATTTATCCCCTGGCCAGTCCCAGGAGACAAGACCGGCAGAAGGGTCTCATCCTTCTCAAGTCCCTCTACAGGGACAGAATCTGTCGCTACCGCCTGATCAGTAGCCATCTCTATGTCCATGGTTGAAGCCAAGGAAAGATTTGGCAATGATTCGGCCGACCTCCCTTCATCATGACCAGGAGGGGAATCAACCCTCTCCTCTATCCTCACTGCTTCTGCTGCCCCCGCAACGGACCCTTGCAACGCTGGAGGGACGTCACCAGAAGGCGGCGAACTCCAATCCACTTCATCATCAGGATACCTCGAGTCTGTAGGACCCTCAGCGTCCAAGGCCTCCACGGCAGATGGTACTATCCCAGAAGTTGTTACGACTTCAAAGTCAGAAGATACTAAAACCTCCGCGGGAACATCTTCGGGACCCTCCTCCACAGGAGACATCATCATTGGTGGAATGCCCTCCTCAGAAGAGCCTGCCACCTCCTTCGGCTTACTGGTGCCCAGTTTCGAAGCACGAGACTTCTTCTTCAATCCCTACAAGAAGAAGAATATAAGTCGCTACAATGACATAAAAAAACTGGAATTATGAAGCACTCCTTACCTCAGCGGGAGCTGAGCCCGTTGGCGTTACAAGTGGCGCTTCCGTAATCTTCGGGGTCGACGTCCTTCTCGACCTTTTCGGTACAGAAGAACCAGCTTCTGGGTCAGCCCGCCTTTTTCCGACAGACGGGTCTCTCACTGGTGCCACAGCAGCAGCCCGATACCCCGCCAATTCTGGTGGACGATATGACCGAGCTGCCACCAACATATTCGTTGTTGCCTCCAACTGGGTTCCAATGATGAAACTAGTCTCCCTGTCATAACCAGGAGACATAGTATTCATAGTGCAATACAGCTTGGCGGCCGGATATAAGATCGGCGGCCGAGGATTGCGAACTGGTGTGGTAAACTTAACGCTAGTGCATCCAGCGTTATAATACTGCCAGCCCCGGGCTCCATCCAGCAAACTCCCGATGAAGCCTAGACTGCTACTGGGATTCCGCAGCATTAGCTGAGTGTAGCCAAATTGACGAGCAAATCGGCTTGGCAAGTACGGTTCCAGATAACATCTGTTCTGATTACGGTAGACCAGGTACGAAGGCCGGATACTCTGCAACCAACGAAAACTCTATTTCGGCAAAGTAACCGCATCCTTGCCAGAATCAACCAAATCCTGGTCGGCCTCGAAATTCTTGAAGATCGGGCCAACCTTCACGATTTCCCACCCCTGAAGGAAGGACAAAACCCTCCTACAAACGGGGACGCCAGTGTAAGACCACTTCCTCTTGTAGAAGCGGCGAATGAAGGCATCTCCTTCAACATGGTCCTCCTCAGGGCCAGGACTCATCACATTCGGATGATGTAAGATCAGCCACCCCATAAGATAATGGAAAGGCAGCTCGGCCCGGGGAAAGTTGTCATTATTACCTTTCTCGTGGATCACATCATCAGCAAAAGACCTCAAATCACGCAACAGGTTGTACACCATCGCGGGGAGGAGAGCTAAAGGTCGTCCAAAGGCCAACTTCACTGCAGGCAAAATGAGATTCCGATGTACCCTCTCAACGGCACCGGATCCCCCTGCAAATATGCAATCCCGGAGCCATATAATCAAGTAGGCCGTCAACACTGCCTTAGACGACATCCGGTGCGCGCAGTGCCAGAAACAGCTGTACGTATCCTTGCCGCTCTCATTGGAATGTGGGGCCCTCTCGTCCAGCCGGGTTATTTCAGAACTCACTTCCGCGGGGTTCAAGCCTTGTGGAGTCGCAAACCGGATCCTCGAAGGATCCGCCAAATCCTGCATGAAGACATAGTCCCTCCAAACAGTCACGTGAGGCTGGGTCTTACCCTTGTCCCTCCGGTGCATCAGATAATGATGGCTCGTCACCTCCTTGAAAACGGCCATCATCTCCGGGTCCTTATCTTCCAAGACCTGGATCTCTTTATTTGATGGAAAATATTCCTCGTACGGTTCCGAGCCCCAAGGAAGCTTGGACACTTCGTACATCTCATGAAGGGCCAATCCCAACTCCCCCACTGGAGTAAAGAAGCTGCCAGTCTGGGCGTTGAAAAGCTCCAAGAGCGCAAGAAACATCGGCTTATTGAGGTCCACGCCTGCCTGCGTGGCCCGAATGGCGGCAGTCAGCCCTATCTCTTTAAGCTCAACTTTAAACCTGGAAAGCACCCAGGAGGTCAACTCGTCCCACTTTGGGATGTAGTGACACCAACCTTCGACTCTAAAACCAGCTGTCGGATACGTGACCTTTGACGTCAGCATCCGATTTGCAAAAGTCGGGGCACTGAAGGGAAACGTGTCATTTGGGACTTCACTATAGATGCTCCCGGGACGCAAAGCTCGGTAACTGAACGAAGAACCGGTTCGTGAGGCGGTCAAGGTGTCTCGCTGGTTCGAGGTGGTGTCAATCGAAAGGGAACCCCCCAAGGCACCTCCTTGAGAAGGAGTAAGTTCCCAACCCATCCTTCTCTTCGAAGCTAGACGATAAAAGGCTGTCAGTGGCAACTGGCGGTCAACCTGCCGCATGTATAACATCATGCCCTTAGCAGCAAAGAACCAGTCTTCTCTGATCTTCAATATCTTCGCATCGGAAGAGACTAATCGGTCGCCAAACAGAAAGGCAGGCTTTAAGAAAGTCACACCTTCAGAATCAGCAGACTTCAGTTTACCGCTCTCCATCATACTCTGGAGGAAAAGCGGCAACTGGACCTGGATTTGTAGCATCCTCTCACGAGGTTGGTCCTGAAGGATAGCATCCTTTGCAGGGTTGATCACCGCCTCATCAAAATTAACTCCCATCTGACAAAGAGAAGCATCCGGGAGGACCTCATTCAACAAAGGGATCGTCATCGACACTGGCACGACAAAAGTGGAAGTCAGGCAAAAAGACAAAATATGTCAAGCAGACTGGCGCATTGCCAGGGTATGAACCCATGCGCATCTGCTTCGGCGCATCATCAGGGCATAGGCCCATGCGCGTCAGCATGTCTCGGCGCATCATCAGGGCGTAAGCCCATGCGCGTTGGCATTGGAGCTTCGGCGCATTATCAGAGCGTGAGCCCATGCGCGTCAGCAAAGGCTTCGGCGCATCTTCAGGGAATAAAACCCATGCGCGTCAGCCATTAAAACCTCGGTGCATGATAAAGGTATAAACCTATGCACGTCGGCAGGATAGAACCTCGGCGTATCATTAAAGACCGAAGTCTATACGCGTCGGCAGTTAGGGCACAGGGCCCAAAGCAGAGACGAAACCCACCTGTCACCTCAGGACGAACGTCGGCAAGAGGCTCAAGAGTGATAGGTACATCCTCATCGGCGGACTACTTCGCTTTCTCCTTCCCCTTGCCGGCAGCACCGCGAGGAGTCTTGGGAGCCATTCTCTCGAGGAAGGAAAAGTTAGGGTTTTGAAGAAGAAACTCTAAAGAAGCAGAGGCACAGAGAAGAAGAACCCTTTCTCTCTCCAACTCTTACCTATTTATAGGGCTTGGTCGCACGCGTGAACAGATGACGTGTGATCTCGGCCGTCGCCTCGGGTTCTGTGCAAGGATAGCAGCAAATAAAACCAAAAGATCATCATTAATCTTTTCGGTTATCGAGGCACCATCATCATTAACTGAGAAGAGCATGCGCCCGAACAGGCATGCGCCCAGAAATCATGCTCCCTGAACTCCATGCTTCTTATTCAAAGTATTCCAAAACTTATTCAAAAGTTTTGAAAACTTTGAAGGGGGTCTTGTAGAAGCATGGAATTTCACAACCAGAAAGACCATGCGCCAGACACTACATGCGCCAGGACTCGCACAGAACACTTCACAGCAAAGTCAATAACCATGGACATTTGAAGGACTTTTTATTTATATATAAAAGTCTATTACATGTCTAGAAAAGGTTGTACAAAGGAGAATTTCTACAAAGGAAATATCCTAAGTCTACAGCCAGCGGCCACCATGCGCCTTCAGTTAGGCGCAGCAGTCATCATGCGCTGCCAGTCACCATGCGCTGTCAGTCAGGCGCAGCAGACATCATGCGCCTCCAACCAGGCGCATCCCACCATATCTTCAGCAGCTCAGTCATGTGCATCCAGCTCAGTTGTGTGCATCCCTTCAGCAGCCCAGCTATGCGCATCCCTTCAGCCAAATTCTTCCAGCCAGGCTCACCTGGCCGAGCAGAGCCCAGTTATGTGCCACTCTTCCAGCCAGGCTCACCTGATAAGTGCTTCGCCAAGCAAAGCATTTAACCCTCTGGCTGGAACCAAGGAAGAGAAGAGCACCGCAAATGCTGTGGCCAGGGGAGGCTTCGAAAGAGCCTCCAAAGCCGAAGGAAGACCGTGATCGAAACCGCGGCTAAAGCCTAGCACCGCCATTCCGATCTACGGCTCTTCCGGAATAACGGGGACAAGGCCCGAGCATCCCTATCTTTGGATGCAACAGGCACCTTCCGCCTGCCTCGGAAGCCCTCGACTCCGTCTTTTGGATGTAACAGTCACCTTCAAGTGCATCGAAGACAACACAGCGTCTCATCTTCACCCTCGGAAGCACTTCGTCAATAGAATGCACCCGCATGTTCAAGTTCATGTTGGAAGTACGTGAGGGAATGAGAAGCAAATCTTCTCTCCATGCCACTATTTATAGGCCGGGCAGATCAAACCCACGCGCCAAGTGGATGACCCTCCGAATTCCGTGCAATGAATTTACATTAAATGGATGAACCGGACGCCTCGAATTCAGCCAAACGGCTATTTATAGCACTCGAAGAGCGAGACAGCCGCATCATTAAAAGACATGTCCGATGCGCCAGCCAGACAGCGCATCACACGGACGCGCCCTTCGGCATCAGGCGCATCACACAGACGCGCCCTACAGTACTTGGCGCATTACAGAGGGTGCGCCCTCACACATCCCCATACCGAGTGGAACGCCAACCGACGCGCCCACTCAGCTGTCCATCGAACGTCACCAACATTAAATGCTGAACTGACAGAGTTGGCAGCACGCCTCCCAAAGTCTGAACAGTTGACAGCTTTATTCAGAAAATGAAGCGTCGACAACGTCAGCATCATCATGACTTTATTTTGACGGCTACTGCCACGTGGCCACTCCACCATCAGCATGCGCCTCTACGGCCATGCGTCCAAATCAGTATGCGCCTCAAAAGCCATGTGCCTCAGACTGCTCTCTGATCCCGAAAGACAGAAGGAAAGTCGCCTGCATGCGCCTCAAAAGCCATGCGCCCCAAGTGGTTTGTAACTCCTAAAGGTTATGAGCCGCAGCCTCCTCCTGCGCCCAATCTAAGGCGCAGCTCACCAGATCACTTCTCTCCACCAAATCCGAGATCTTCGAACCATGAGTCGACGACACGTGTCTTTTGACTCAACTCATCCAAGATTTCAGCAACGGAAAGATCTTCTCTCTGCTACGTGCCGGCTCACAACAGCAGTATGAAGAGTTCTCCCCCTCGATCAGGGCGCAGCATCCGTGCGCCTCCATCAGCGACCTCCACGTGGCATCCCCACACCGGCGCATCCTGCATGCGCGCATGAGCAGCCAGCCTGCAAAACTATAAATAGAAGGATCATCTCCTTCACACACAGACAGAGACTCAGAACAGAAGACTCACAACACAGAGAGAATCGACAACAGAGAATCACCGAGAGGCAGTTCTAGACACTCAACATCTTCCTCCTCTCAGCAAGCTCCAGCACCCAGAACAATCAACACCTTCAGAGAACCGATAACCGTCGTCAGTCGGTCAACGGAGTCAACGCATTACCACTCGCTCCATTGGCACTAAGGACCCAGCTTAAACAAAAGTGTACTCCTAGGACTACATCTAAGTCCTATATTGTATCACTGTTCTGTTTGTATTAAGATTTCAATCAAAACAATTTTAATGGCAAACAGGGATGATGTCGGAGACAGAGTTATGCTTGGGCCAGAGATGATCACGGATGCAGCAGAGAAAGTCGGGATAATCAGAGACAGGCTCAGAGTAGCTCAGGACAGGCAGAAACACTGGGCTGATGCTAATCGCAGGCCGATGGAGTTCGCAGACGGTGATATGGTGCTAGTGAAGATATCACCTACTAGAGGGACGATCCGGTTCGGACGAGGAGGGAAGCTGAGCCCCAGATACATCGGGCCGTTCGAGGTACTTGGCAGGATCGGAGAGGTAGCTTACAGGGTTGCACTTCCATCCAATCTAGCAGGAGTTCACGACGTCTTTCACGTATCTCAGCTGAGGAGATATGTTCCAGACCCCAGTCATGTGCTAGATCATTCAGAGTTGGAGGTCGGACCGAGCCTTACAGTTTCTGAGCAGCCAGTGGAGATATTAGACCGGAGAGAGAAGAGGCTGAGGAACAAGGTTATACCCCTAGTGCGAGTAGCTTGGAGCCGTCACTCCCCAGGTGAATCTACTTGGGAGAGGGAGTCGGACATGAGGGAGAGATACCCTTACTTGTTCGATCCAACTGCTGCGAGGGAACCACCCGTTCCCGCTTGATACCTTAGAGGTTAGTTTCGATCGCAGCCTTAGTCATTTTGTTGCATTACTTGCTATGTTAGAATATTATCGGGTCTTCAATCCTTGTGAATTTCGAGGACGAAATTTTTCAAGGAGGGAAGACTTGTAAGCCCCTGATTTTCAAATTCATTTTTATTAGTGTTAATTAAATTTTAAATGTCATTTATAGCCTTAAATAATTATTAGGAATTTTTAGGAATTTTTCTAGAATTTTTAAATGATTTTAAATAAGTTTTATATATAAAAAATATCAATTTGTAATTTATTTAAATGTTTTAATATCAATTTACAATAATTAGAATTGTTTTAATATCAGTTTGTAAATAGTTAATTGTTTTAAATGCGGAATACAAATTCTAATTTGTATTTATCTACCTTAGGGACCTATCTGCAATTACCTAAAACTACAGGGACCTAAACGAAATTCCTAACCCTAACTGCCCCCGACGACCCGGCTGACCGACGACCGCCAGCGCGCCCTGCCCCCGCCATTTCCGGCCAGACCGACCGACCTACGACCGCCTCAACCCGCCTATTTAAACCCCCTCACTCCCCCCAGTCGACCACCACTCACCCCGACCCATCTCCACCGACCGCAGCCCCATTTGTTCCCCAAAACCCCCAGCCCTAACCCTAACTCCGGCAACACCCTACCACCGCCTCACCGACCGCCGTCGTCAGTCGCCACCACCGCCATCCGCTTCGCCACGCCGAGCTGGACGCAGCGCCACCGGAGCGCCACCGTCCCGACGCCCCAAACCGCCGCCTCTGCCTTCGAAACTCCTTCGAGAAGTCGGACACGTGAGTAGCAGACCAGAGTCGTGTCGTGCGTGTCTCGTCTTCACGCACGAGACTCGCCAGGACACGACAAGCTCAGTGCTGTGCTCGGACACACGAGACTGTGCTCGTACGTGTCGTGCTAAGCAAGGACACGAGAAATCCTGTGTCCTTAACTGTCCGGACACAGGCTCGTGTTTTTATTATTTTTTTTATATAATATCTAACCTAAATGAAATAAAAGAAAGAAGACCCTAATCCTAACAGTCGGGCCAACTGGCCCATTGGCCAGCGCGCAGTAATTAAAACCCCCCCTTTGCTGAGCGCTCGGGTTCAAGCCCCCTCCTTTCTGTCTTCTTTTCTTTTTCTGTTTCTTTTCTTTTTCTTTTTCTTTTTTTTCAGTTTTATATATATATATTTATATATATATGTATATATATATATATTAGTATATATATATATATATATATATGTGTATATACTATTTTTTTTACAGTATTTTATATATATGTGTATATTTTATAATTAGTAAAATTTTATATAAATATGTTTGTATTTATATATATATTCATATATGTATGTATATGTATATATTTTCATGTATATATATATTAATATATATATACACTTTATTGTGAAATATTTTCCTATATATGTAGATATATTTATACATATATATATATATACCTTATAAATTAAGTTTTTTTCCTTACATATATGTATATGTACTTTTAAAACATAGGTAGGTATATTTTCTATATGCATAACTTTACCTTATTAAAATAATAATATTTATTTTGCACTATCACCAAATTGTATTTTTATTGTATTTAAATTACTGCAACCATTTGGTGTCCAAGCCTAGCATGGGTATTTGGGCTCAAATGTGTTTTCACACATTCAAGACCTGTACAAGTCATATTGGACTTGATTCATGGCCTTGGGTCCTGTATTTGAACTTTGGTTCAAATTATATACATGGACAAAATACGCAGATAATAAATTATTGTGTGCATTGCTGTTTTTTATTTTCTAAAATACTTAAAGTATTGCTAAAATTATGGAAAAATAGTTTTTAGATACTTTGTTAAGTTAGCTAATTTAGTATAATTTTTGTAGTATTTAATTTACTGTTTTGCCACTAGTTTGGCATATGAAACCAAAACTCATTTTCTGTATACTTAGGAAAACTGATTTTTATAAAATATTTATACTGGTTAATAAATTCCAGAAAAATTATAATAAATTTCTATGATTAACAGGTATCACTTTAGTACTTTACTTTAAGAAAAACTAGACTTTTTGCCTATCTCTAAAATTGTTAGAACACAATGATCTTTTGATTTATTTATTGATTAATTACGACTTGTAGCTTTTTGTGTTATTTGGAGTTTTAGTCGTGTTGAACCCCATCCCTCACTAGTGTAAAGACCCTAGAAAGTTAGTTAACATAGTGTGTCACCCCACATTGGTCTCCTATGCCAAGTCATCATTTTGGCTAGGTGCCCAGTCACAACTCGTGTCGTACCATTTAGTGTCCTAGTGTTTTAGCTTAGTGTAAAACTAAGTTATTATATTTTGCTTCTACAGCGACGAGTTACTGGACATCCATAGCACTGTTATCGCAGCTTGTTTTATTTTGCTTTGCTAGAGGCAAGTACTTTCTACGAACTTTATATATTGTCACATAAATGAACTGCAAACTCCACCATGTTAAATGCTGATCCTTGGGGTAGCAAGTTAGAAATTCTACATATTGTACTTCCAGTTACTACCATACTTAGAACTGTCTTTATGTATCTCTCACATGATAGAATACGGGTTATGGGGAAACTGATGGTAGAGTACGTGATCATGACCCCCCTATAGTAGCGAGCGAGGTCGCATTTTATATGCATACTTTGCCGTAGGCCATTATCCCGCATTTTTGTACGGATGTACACCTATGCTTGTTGACTTGTACGTATGTACATTTTATTTACATGTACCACAGTACATTGTACATCTATTGACTGATCACGTACCTGCTACAGTTTTAAATATTACATATACATCTGTTTCTATGACATATGTATCCTTGCCATGATAGACTATGTGATGCCATACTTTCCAGTTATTCCTCTCATGTTCATTTCCATGTTTCATATGCTAGTTTGCTAGATTTAGTACTTGCTCCCGTCCTGACAGGATAACGTTGTAGGTGTCCTTACTGAGGAGGAGTTACTCTGCGACTCATATTATGGGATTACTGCCGAGGACCCGGCTATGCTTTACGAGGATGTTCCTGCAGGGAACCTCGCCTAGTTGTCTTTTGTTTACTTAGACTTTTGAGAGTAGACATGTATTAGACTATATCATTTTGTAACTGGACATGTATCCAGTTTTACATATCAGTTTACTTGTACTTGGATATTTTACTATATACGACGACTTTTGTGTTTGGAGCATTTATGATTCTTCTTCACTTATAGAACTGTTAGCACATTTAGTCTTATCCTGTTGTCTTTAGAACAGCTTACTACGTTTTATCTCAACGTAGGCTGGGCATGACTCGGCCCGGCCCAACAATTTGGGTAGCGGGTCGTGACACAGCTTCTACTTGATGAAGAATCGATCGATCTCGATGTATTTTATTCTGTCGTGCTGAACTGGATTGTTAGTTATACTTATTGCAGCTTGACTATCGCTCAGAAGATGTAACGGTGCTCCCTTGTCCAGTTTCAACTCTGTCAGCAATGCTCTCACCCACAGCAACTCTGACACTCCCAGAGCCATTGCTCTGTATTCTGCTTCAGCTGATGACCGTGCTACCACTGACTGTTTCTTGCTTCTCCATGAGACCAGATTTCCTCCTACAAAAACACAGTACCCCGTGGTAGACCTTCTGTCGTCTATGCAGCTCGTCCAGTCTGCATCACAGTATCCCTCAACTTCTATGCATTCATTCTTCTTGAACCCTAGCCCTTTTCCCGGCGTCCCTTTCAGATATCTCAAGATCTGAAATACTGCATCCATATGACCCATTCTTGGATCATGCATGTAGCGACTCACCGCAAATGAGACATCAGGGCGAGTGTGCCCCAGATAAATCAATCTCCATACAAGTCTTTGATACCTTTCACGATCAACAGGCTCTCTTGCTTCTGCTCCTAACTTGTACTTCTGGTCAATTGGAGTGACTGCTGCTTTGTATCCCAGCATCCATGTCTCCTTTAGCAGATCTAGTACGTATTTTCTTTGTGAGGGAACAATTACTTGTTCGCCGTCACACACCTCGATACCCAGAAAGTACATTATCGCTCCTAAATCCTTCACCTCAAACTCCTTCGCGAGTTTTGACTTTAGCTTAGTGATCTCGACTTCATCATCACCTGTGATTACTATATCATCATTATATACAGCAAGTATAGTGATATGGCCTCTTGCATGCTGAAGAAAGACCGTATGATCTGCATTTGTTTGATGGTATTCCATGCCTATAACAGCCTTTCTGAATCTGTCAAACCAGGCTCGAGGAGATTGCTTGAGCCCGTATAGCGACTTTTTTAGTTTACACACTTTACCATACGACGTCCCTTCGTCTAATTCTGTCGCGTAGCACCCTGGCGGGGGTTCCATGTACACTTCTTCTTACAGGTCCCCATGAAGAAAGGTATTCTTCACATCTATCTGGTATAGCTTCCACCCATAGTTTGCTGCAATGGAGACCCGAGTTCTTACCGTGCTCATTTTTACTACTGGGACAAAGTGCCATATGATTGTGTGTATCCTTTTGCAACCAACCTCGCCTTGTACCGCTCTACTTTTCCTTCTGGCGTCTCCTTCACTGTGTACACCCATTTGCATCCCACAGCTTTCTTCCCTTTGGGTAATTGAACCAGCTTCCATGTCTTATTTTTCTCTAGTGTCCCAAGTTCTTCCATTATTGCAGCTTTTCACCTTAGATCTTTCTTTGCTTCTTGCCAACACTTAGGCAAAGAAGTACAGTCTAACGATGCAATGAAGGCTCGATAATTCGGAGAAATGTTAGAATAAGACAAGAAGTTGGCAATGTTATGTTCATAATCATCATAACGACTAGGAGCCTTACCCGCATTGATGCGAGAAGATCTCCTTAAGGGAGCAATATGTGGTGGAGAGATCATACCATCCAAGTCAGAGAGATCCGCATCAGAATCAGAGTGATTCGGTGCGGGGGCAACATCTTCAAGAGTTGGGACAGGAGTAGACGAGGGACTTGGTACAGTAGGCAATGGGCTTGGTACAGTAGGTGCTGGACACGACACAGTATTGGACTTCTGCTGTCTTCCTCTGTAGACTTGGAGCTCCTTTTCCCTTGTCTGCTTCTCCCCCTGCGTAACATATATATCTTCTTCTTCATTCTCTGTATCGGAGTCACTGCTTTCTCCACCTTTCGTCCAATTTTCCATGAACGGGCACGGGACCGATCCAACTACCACTTTTGGACTTATTATCTACTCCTCACATCTAACACCTTCTGTGTTAGGTGTGTCACCAAACGCTGAACCTTTATCCGAACCATAGTATGGTTCCAGTTCTCTGAATGTAACGTCCATGCTTACAAACAGCTTCCCCTCGATTGGGCTCCAACATGCGTATCCTTTCTGAGTCGCTGTGTACCCGACGAGTACATACTTAACCGCTCTAGGATCCAGTTTTCCAACTCCAGGTCTATTATCTTGGATAAAACACACACACCCAAATACTTTCGGTGGAACAGTGTACGTGGTTGCACCAGTAAGCATCTCCAACGGTATCTTTCAGTCCAATACCTGAGATGGCATTCTGTTGATGAGATAAGAGGCCGTCAATACAGCCTGCCCCCATAAGTGTTTCGGGACATTCATAGCCAGCATCATCGTCCGTGTGACCTCCAGCAGGTGCCTGTTCTTCCGTTCGGCCACACCATTTTATGTCGGTGTATAGGCACATAAAGTTTGATGTAGTATTCCATGAGTAGATAAATACTCAGCAACCCTCTTATTAGTATACTCCGTCCCATTGTCAGACCGAAAACACTTAATGTTAACGTTATATTGTGTTTCCACCCGGCGATGAAAATCCTGAAAAGCCTCAAGGGTGTCACTTTTATTCTCCATAAGGTAGACCTAGGTCACGCGGGTATAACAGTCAATAAAAGTGACGAACCATCTAAAATCGTTAATACCGGTTGTAGGACAAGGGCCCCATACGTCCGAATGTATCATATCAAATGCAGTGGAACTTCTATTCCCTGAGCTCACATACGAGCTCCTGGTATGTTTTCCCAACTCACATGCATTACAAAATAATATCTCTTTATTAGCCCTTTGATATAAGGACAGATACATTCGACTAATAACTTTAAAGGAAGAATGCCCGACACGCTGGTGGCGGAGTAGTAATTCGTCTTCTACACTACGACGTGAAGCGTCCAGTTGTGCGTCTGCTACTAGAGATGCCAATGCTTTGTCCAGTCCGGTCTTGTCCAAGTACCACAGCCCATTATACCATGTGCCAGTCCCTATTCGTCGTCCCGTCCCCTTCTCCTGAAAAGTCACCGTCGGAATGTCAAAGGAATCAATACAGTTTAGGTCAACGATAATGGCACTAATAGATATAAGATTGACATAAAAAGATGGAGCATGTAAGACATTGGTGAGAGTGAGGGAATGGGTGCATGCGACAGTGCCTTTACCCATTACAGATCGAGCTTCTTCTTGTGCCATGGCAGCTATGGCCTCTTCTAAGGTTGGAAGCGTGGGTTGTCCGAGTAGTACATTCCTTCTCTGCTCAAACACAGGGTTGAGCCCCTTCAAGAACTTCATCATCTGCAGCCGCGAAATATACGCCAGGAATGTCTGAAAATATTTCGCAAACGTCGGTTCGACTTGTGCATCTTGCATCCCAAGAGGATCATAGTGATCCAGATCAGACCAGTACTTCTTCAACAGGGCTGCGTACTCAGAGATGGTACGTTCGTCTTGGGCCACCCTATCGAGTTCATCCTCTAGTTTGAAAGTTCCGCATAGGGTTGCCCGAGCCTGAGTACATATCCTTCAAAGTCTGCCATATATCAGCAACACCCTCCATCGCCTCTACATTGTCCGACACCTGGTCGATCAAGGAGGCTGTAAACCACCCAGCCACTACGTTGTTGACAATCTCCCAAATAGCTAACTCCTTTGAAGAGGGATCAGCGGACGCCTTGGTTTGGCCATTGACATAGCCAACCAGGCCACGTCCTTTCAACGTCCGCATCGCCTGCCGTGACCATTTCAAGTAGTTGGACGTTCCTTCCAACTTCGTCTCCAGCTTTTCCAACTTTCACATTTTGTAGGGTGACGGATCCACATCAGTATGGGTCACACGAGGGGTCGCCTCGGTCAATCTCTTCGACAAGATATCATCAACCAAGGCCTTCATCTCTTGTGCTGTCAGTTTTCCAGCGATCAAATCCATGGCTTCTTCAACTGTATCTCTAGTCGTCGTTTTCGTCGTCGGTTGCTAACTGCCCATCGTCGTCTTCGTCGGCATCTTCGTCGTCTTCTACTTTACGAATGCGCTATAAATGTGGCCAACACCGGCGCGCGCATGTAAAGTGAACACGTCAGGACACAGGAAAAAATACGATCATTCTCTGTGTAGGTCCCGATGTGAAGATCGGGGAAGGTAAACAAATAAAGCATTTATTCATTCCAGACGGTGTAATCTAGGAACATAGATGGTGCAAATAAAGCATTTGATATCCCTTTGTCTTAGAAATACACCTTCTTCTTCTTTTTTACAAAAAACTACACTTTCTCAATCAAAACAAAGCAACAAACATCAGATCATGTAGCAACTCAAAAAATAAATATCCAAATAGCAAAACATCGGATTCTTCGTCTTGTCAGCCTTCTGCGCCTTCGGGGGCTGGTGGAGCCGGCACGCACGGGCGATCCGGGGGGCTGGTGGAGCCGGGGAGGCAGCCGGGGGGCGTTGCTGGAGCCGGGGTGGGGCGCTGCTGCAGCCCGGGGGGGGGGGGGGGGGGGGGGGGGGGACGTTGCTCGAGCCGGGGGAGAGGAAGGATTTTTTTTTTTTTTTGGGGGGGGGGGGGGGGGGGGGGGGGGGGGGGGGGGGGGGGGGGGGGGGGGGGGTAGAGGGGAGAGGGGTAGATGGTTATGGCTCTGATACCATATAGAAATCAATAATTGATGATTTTTATTGATGGGCTACTGCCACTACTTATAGAGGGTCCAACCCATCTTCATAATACATCTTTCGATGTGGGACTAAAGTCCCTTATTGATTCTCAACATATACCTTATAATAGAATTATACATACACTTACAAGTTTTATTATATAGATAATAATGACCCTCCTATTCTGAAACTACTAAACCCAAAGATCCCTTCTAGAATGAATGATGAGAGAAAAAGCTGAGGGTTATTTTATTTATTTATTTGCTAAAAGCAAAAATTAATTTGGTAATTGAGCTCTATAGACAGGGCCGACTCGGACGGTTGGGTTGTTCTATCCTGGAGCTAATTCTGATTGTCTCTTGACTTCTATAGTCAGCTGATTCTGGTGGTCATCTGTGATCCTGACTTTTGGTGGCATCATGATGAGCCTAAGGGGTTGCCTTAGCAGAGAGAATTGTCCAAGCTTCAAGTCTTGTCCGACTTACCTAAGGGCCGACCCTGTCTATAGGTAAAGGTGGGTGTCCTTCACAAGTAAAATAGAATCTTAAAGCTCACTAGCTTTCCACCTCTCCAGTCTTTCTTTCCTTTTCCTTTGTTAGAGGAACCGATACGTGTCATACTGGCAGACTGTTACTAGATTCGGTCGGAGGAGGTTTTGCATAGGAATTAAATTAATTTAAGAGAGATTTATATATAGTTGAGGTGCGTATGTGTCATGGCTTTGTTAATTACAGGTACTTAATTAAACTAATCCCCCACCTCTCCCCCTATATAAAGAGCCCCCATCGGCTCACTTAAGGACCATCACCAAGCCACAGAGAGAGCAGCTCAGAGCTTCCTCTCCTTCTTCTTCCTTAGCTCCTCCATTCTGCAACCATGGTTTCGGCCGACACCATCCGCACTATGGTTGGTCTCCTAGGTTGGTCATCTACTCGATCGATCACGCATCCATGCATTCAATCCTTACTAAGTATTAGCAATATTAATTGGAGTTTATATGTGTTTCATGCCAAGGAAATGACCTAGTTCGTACTTTATTTTTCAATTGGAGCTGCTACGCTTGCCTGCGGTTCGTAACCGCGGACGTGACTGCTAGCCGACGTGGCAGTCGACCATTGGTCCCCTGGTCCAGATGAGACCCGGAGATAGCAGGAGGGCCAATAGATGGCCGTCACGTCGGCTGACAGTCACGTCCGCGATTACAAATTACGGACAAAATATCATTTTCTATTTTCAATCTATAGTTACTAGATTTCTTCTGTATATGTGTTCTATGTTGCATAGTGGACACAAATATGATACGTGTGTCCTAATATATTTAGGAGTGTTTGTGTCGTGTCTAGTATATGTGAGATACGACGCAACATGAGCATAGACCTCCAAAGTCTTGATAACAGAATGTGTTTTAGTTCATTTTGCTATAACTTCGCCTCCATATTTTTCTTCTTTGAATTTGTTTTTCGGTACATTTTACAGAAATTGCTTGGTCTAGAAACATAAAGCGATATATGAATCCAGTATAGTGCAGTAAAATATATAATTGATCTAGTAATTGTTACAGTTTATAGCTTGCTAAAACTTTAATATAAAAAATTGCTTCTTGCAGGAAATGCGATAGCGCTGGGCTTGTTCTTGTCACCAGTGTAAGCACATCATATCTATCAAAAAAATAATATTTTGTCCGCAGACTGTGACTGCAGGCCAGGTTGCCGAATTCCAATGCCCCCTCCCCTATTTTGCTTGGGTTTGGCACCAGAATTTATGTCAATAGAACATTGGCACATGGCCTGTAATCACAAACCGCGGACAAAATAGCAGCGTGATCGCCAATTTCTCGTCAAAGAAAAAACTTCTTATAATCTTCCTCTCTTTTGCGCAGGCCGACTTTCTATAGGATATGGAAGAAAGGGTCGGTGGAGCAGTTCTCCGCGGTGCCGTACCTGGCGACGCTGCTCAACTGCATGCTGTGGGTGGTCTACGGCCTCCCGTTCGTGCACCCGCACAGCACCCTGGTCCTGACCATCAACGGCTCCGGGCTGGCCATCGAGCTCGCCTACGTGCTCCTCTTCCTCATCTACTCCCGGGGGTCGACCAGGCTCCGCGTGATGTTCATCCTGCTGGGCGAGGTCGCGTTCGTCGCCATCCTCGGCATCCTCGTCATCGCCTTCGCCCACACCTTGCCTCTCAGGTCGCTCGTCGTCGGGATCTTCTGCGTCTTCTTCGGGACCATGATGTACGCTGCTCCCTTGTCAGTCATGGTATGTTTTGTTTTTCCCCAACTTTATTTCTTTTCTTCATAAAGTCGCTGTTTGGTCGCAAGACAGTCTCTATTAATTAATATACTTATTCATGTACGTGCATAGATTCATGTATATACACATGTAGATGCATATTTAGAAGATGCATGTGGCTTGTGCGTCTTGTGAAAATACATCCAGCTCAGTGAGCTCGCCCACCCCGACCTGAAATTCCCATCGCTTTTATAGTATTGGGAAGAGAATTTTTCTTTCGTCCACCACCGAATCTCGTGTGATATTCACTATTTCATTCAAAAATTATTAATTATCAATCAAAAAATAATTTATTTTTTTTATTATAAAGAGAGAAGAGAATTAAATTAAAAATAAAAATAGTTTTAGGTTGACACGTGACAATCCTTGAGTAGAATGGTAATAAATATAATTTGACGCTGCTTGCTTTCAAGAGTGAAAGAGTAGGCCAAACTAGTATCTTTTCTTAAGCTCTTAGTTAATTTGGTGAATGGAGTTAATTAATTCAACACCTAAATCCATATTCCTGTCTGTACAACATATATAAATGATATTGATTGGCGAAAAGAACTTGAATCAATCAAAAAAAAAAATCTGTTGCTCATGTTTAGTTTGTGAACTGCAGAAGCTGGTGATCCAGACGAAAAGCGTGGAGTACATGCCCCTCTTCCTTTCTCTCGCTTCCTTCTTCAATGGCCTATGCTGGACCACCTACGCGCTTATCAAATTCGATCTCTACATTACTGTAAGTAATTCTCGGCCCGCTATTTTCAAGAAGTGTACTGCTATTTTGTCCGCAGTTTATGACCGCGAACGTGACCGCATGCCACATGGCGGCCTCTTGTTCCCTGGCCTAGATTTTAAGATGATGGGATACGGTAATAGCAGGGAGCCAATGGTTGGATGCCACGTGGTCACAAACCGCGAAAAACAAAATATCATCTATCTTTTGAGAAATATGATACTATAAGTCTATGACCAACAAAATTTGAACTCTTAATTAATTACTTTTTGTTCTACAGATCCCCAACGGGCTCGGAGTGCTCTTCTCGGTGGCTCAGCTGGTGCTTCACGCTATGTACTACAAGTCCACCAAGGAGCAGTTGGAAGCTCGCAAGAGGAAGGCCGAGACCGGGCTCGCGGAGGTGGTCGTGGTCGGAGATGCCAACAAGCCCGGCAATGCCCCCAAGACTGGCCATTAATGATCGAGCTGGCGAGGCCTGGACTCATGAGAGCACTTCTTATATGGAGAGTACTCTCTCGTCGTGTAATCTATGTTATGATCTCTATTGGCGTAGCTAGCTTGATAGTTTTGTGAGAGAGTTCCTGTGGAAGACCGAGGTGCTTTTAATGTTTAAGATAAAAGAGCACTGGTTGAGGAACCAGCTTGTGGCTGCTTCTTTTTTTTGTTCAACGACCAAAAAAAAAAAAAAAAAGGAGAAAAAGAAGAAGAAGAATGATCAATAGACTTTGTCCTTGAGAAATTAACGCAATTATGCTTTTCATCTAATCTATACTACTATGTGATATGAAAAGTTAGAACTTCACCGTGAAAAAATCTAATTTAAAAATATCTATCCTTACCTATGTTTATTATTATTAAATTTACTATGAATATATATTTAGATAATTACGTATAGAAAAATAAATTAAGGAAGGATGTTGTTTGCTCTAAAAAAATAGGGAACTGCTATTTGGCCCGCGGGCGGGCCAGCCCGTCCGCCACGTGGCCCTCCTCCATTGGCCGGTCAACGACGTGGGCCCCATGCTAACAAGGGAGGGCCAATGGAGGAGTGCCACGCAGGCGGGCGGGCTGGCCCGCCTGCGGGCAAGAAAGCATTTCCGAAAAAAGTAAGTAATAAGAAATTTAAGGGACTATTAATGTTTGTGTTTTTCCCTAAGGGCCTGTTTGGTTGCACGAAAGTGTATGAAAGTGCGAAAGTGGAAAAACAAAACTTGCGCACGGCGATGCGTACGCATAAATTTTGAGTTTCCAAAAGATGTTTGGTTGATGGTTGAAAAATATGAAAGTGGAGGAATAAGGAGTTTCATTGTTTGGATGGTTGTTGAAAGTGGAAAAAAAAAAGAGTTCCGTTGTTTGGATGGTTGTTGAAAGTGGATGTTGGTTGGAGATATATTAAACGAAAACCACTTTTCCTTCTCTTTCCACCACTTTCACCAAAAAAAATGGTGTGGTGAAAGTGAATAAAAGTTAGGGGGACACAAAACTGCGGACAGTCACTTCACACTTTTTTGATGGAGTTTCAAAGTAGAAACCAAACACTTGAACTGCGGAGAGTTCATCCCACTTTCATAAAACACTTCAAATTCGGATGAGTTTTAACGTACCAAACAGCCCCTAAGTATAAAATGCATATATACTAATGTGTAAGTGCATGAATGTACGTTAGATTTATTGATTACATGAGTGAAGTTCACTATCCAAGATTATAATTCTTTGAGAGGGAAAGGTGGGAATAAATCTCAGTGTTTCAATAAACAAGCCTCATATACAGGAGATTATTCCAAGCCCAAGAGTCACTAGCTTGCATCAGCTAGTATAGCTAGCAAAATCGTAAATGAGACGGATAGCAAACACTTAGAATATTCTTAATCATCAATGAAATCTCCACCCGAAAGTCCATAGAAATTAACAAAAGAACAACCATCAAGATTATAATTAAGATCATGTTCGGAATATAGTTTAAAATGGTTGGAAAAAGCTATTTTGTATCAACATGCATCAAATCTATATATTTGAATGAGTGAGAAGAATATTCACAATATGATAATTAAGATAGTTGCACATTGAGATGGTCTCATGCATGATGTTTGAAAAGTTATATATATATATATATATATATATATATATATATATATATATTGTGTATAACACAATGTTTTAAAAAACCGAACCATTGATCGATTCGTTGAGGACACTGGATTGGGTCAAACCGGTTCAACCAGTGGTTTAATCCGAGTTGAATCAGTTTTATAGGCTTATAATTTTATTTGAATATATTACATAGTACACAACTACACATATACTACTTATGCTAAAATTAGTCAAGAATCATACATATAAACTTTTATTGCATGTAAAGTCCAAACCAAAAGTCAAAAGCTAACCAAAAAAAAGTTGAATTGGAAAAATCAGCTTCAGACCGGTTTAAAATCCAACCAGATCAGACGGTTCAATGGTCTAAACCGATCGGATCGACCGGGTTACATAAAAGAAGTCGATTTTGGGACAAAACAGTGGATTAACATAGATATATATTCAACGAGTGAGGAGAATCTTGCAAGATTACTATTAACATAGTTGCATATTAAGATATATATAGTTCATTGCAAATATAGAGTTGACAAAATTCGAGAGTAAAAGAAAAATATTGTTGGAATGGTTTGCACTTTTAGCATGTGAGATGAAGGTGTTCGTGCACTTTACTTGGATATTGTTGGATGTTTGCTAAAGAATATTTACCAATAGGGGATGTATATTAATTGGGAGTTATTAATAAAACTGAAGAAAGCATTTGAGAGAATTTCAAAAGTATTGACCGACGGTCAAGAGATTCAGAGACATATCTAGTGTCCGGCGGCGCCGCAGTCTACTGTGCCAATGAGAGGAAGAGAGGGACAACAAAAAATGTATAGTAGATTAAAACTGGAAAACTAGTGACAAGTTTAGGTCAAAATTGGTTCGCGGAATCAAAGTCTTAGAAATTTTGTTCTTTTTTATTTTGTTTAATTGTAAGTTAATACTCTCAACTATCATCGTTTTTCAATATGATATCCTAAATTTTTCTAATTCGAAAATATTCTTCTCCTATCTCTCTTTCCCACCCCCACCAACCCGCTGCTAGGGGTGCAACTCGGGCGGGTTGGGTCGGGCTTGAGGTCAACCCGACCCAACCCGATGAATCATAAGCCTAGTCCGAGCCCAAGCCCGGCCCGACCTCGGATTAAACATATGAAGCCCAAGACCAAGTACGGAGTATCGGGTTTAGCTCGGGTTGAACTCGGGTTGGGTCGGGTCCATCGAGTTTATCGGATTCTAATATAATATTTGAAATAATTATAAATAAAAGTAATGTTAAACACATAATCAAATAGCAATCAAGTCTTGAACATTAAAAAATACAAACTGAAATAAGATTTATGATAAGGAGTTGAAGAGTTTGGGTAGAGAAATTTAGGATTTAAAGTTTTTGTTTAAGAGTATATATATATATATATATATATATATATATATATATATATATATATATATATATATATATATATATATAAGTCGGGTTTCGGATTCTTCGGGTAATCCGACACATGAACCCGAGCCCATCCAATTTTTGATCGGGTTCAAATATTTAACCCATATCCGAGTCCGAACCCGAGTATCTTCAACCATAACCCAACCCATTAATGGGCTTACCCGATCGGACTCGGATTTAGCCCGCCCAAGTTGCACCCCTACCCGCTGCCCCCTCCCCCCCCCCCCCCCCCCCCCCCCCCCCCCCCCCCTCCTCCTCCCGCCGTCCCCCTCGCCGCTCCCACCCGCGCGCCTCCCTCCCTCCGGTCTGCCCACTCCCATGCCCCCTCCTCTCACCGCCCCCTCGCCCCCCTCCCCCCCCCCCCCCCCCCCCCCCCACCCCACCCCCTTCCTCCCACCGCCTGCCCTTGCTGGCACGCACCGCCGGAGGGGAGGGAGGGGGCATCGTTCGCCGGACACAGAGGGGAGGGCATCGCCGGAGAGGGAGGGGGGTGCATCGCTAAAAAGTTTTACCACTCGAGATAGTTAGTTAGTTAGTTAGTAGGATAGGTTTCTACAGAAATTTACACAGATCTGGTTTGAAGAGTGAGTTAGTTAGTAGGTTAGGTTTCTATAGAAATTTACACAGATCTGGTTTGAAATAAATATTAGTAAATTTAATGTCCAAACTCAAGTGTTAAGGATGTACAGACATAAGTTCCCAAGCTTGATGGGTTTAATCTTAGAAGGAGCAATATTTTCCACTGAATTTTTGGGCAAATATAATTTGTAGATATTCTTTCAATAATTTTCTAGAACTTATTTATACGCCCAAACAGTTGGTAAAGTCTTTTTTTGTGTCCTTTTCTCCGGACAAGGGAGAATTTGAATTGTGTCCATCTCTACGGCACCCTCCGGTGTATCCAACGGGCCACACCTCCACGGACACAGTTGGTAAAGCTGTTAGAGGTTTTTTTTTTAGATCTTCCGTTTAAATCCTCAGCCATTTGAAATTTGATATCTAATTTAGTTTTTTTTTAAACTCCCCACTCACTAGATTCATTGGATTTTTTTCTGGCTAAAACATGAAAAACCTTGAGGGGTTAATAATTTTTTTTTATTGAACTAAGGGGTTTACAATTGTTTTTTTTTAGATGCAGGGGTTCATAATTGTTAAAAGCTCGCATTTGATTAGAACAATTTAAGTTCACAAGTTTGGTGGTAGGTTTAAAAATGTAATCTAACACTGTGTTTGGGAACATTTGGGGGGAGGGAGAGGAAAATTTGAGGGGAAGGAAAATGGAGGGGAAGGAAAATGGAGGAAAGTTAATTTTTCCTTCCTTTGTTTGGATGGACAAAAAGTAGGGGAAGGAAAAGTTTAAAAATAATTTTTTATTTGTTTATGGATATAGGTATAATTACTATTTCCTCCTTGGTATTCTCAAATGATAATTTAATTTTAACTTTTTGAGGGGTGGTGGGGTAAATTCACTCAAATTCCTCTCATCTCTCTCCATTTTCCTCCCACATTTGGGAGAAAAATTTTTTGGTGGGACCCACCTACTTTTTCCTCTCAAATTTTTCTCCCCCATGTTCTCTCCCCCTTTCCAAACACCATCATTTAAAATTTTCCTCTCACTTTCCCCTCAACTTTTTCCTTCCTCCCATTTTCCACCCTTCCCAGACGGTACCTAATGGATTCTTTGGATATTTGTTTCACTCATCACACTGTAACTTTATAAACTTGCAGTGATGGGTGAATGCAGGCATGCCTTGGTCCAGGACAGGCTGTGCGATGGCTCAGGGACCAAAAATTGAAGGAACACAAACATGAACGAATCTAAAATAAAACTAGTATGTATTATGGACTATTTTTAAAATCAAAAGAGCTATGGTATAGTGATTACCACGGTAGACTTACACAATAGAAGATCCTTAGTTTAAATCTTGGTGGCAATAACTTTTCTACTAATTTTATTTTAGTTAGTTAAACTATTTTGCATATTAGGTACGGATCTCCAGTTCGGAAGTTCGTCTCGACCCCGGGCCCCATGAGCTCAAGGCCTGGCCTGGGTGAATGCAATGTACCGAGTAGGTGTTCGTGCACTTTACTTGGATATTGTTGGATGTTTGCTAAAGAATACCAATAGGGGATGTATATTAATTGGAGTTATTAATAAAACTGAAGAAAGCATTTGAGAGAATTTCAAAAGTATTGACCGACGGTCAAGAGATTCAGAGACATATCTAGTGTCCGGCGGCGCCGCAGTCTACTGTGCCAATGAGAGGAAGAGAGGGACATCAAAAAATGTATAGTAGATTAAAACTGGAAAGCTAGTGATAAGTTTAGGTCCAATTGGTTCGCGGAATCAAAGTCTTAGAAATTTTGTTCTTTTTTATTTTGTTTAATTGCAAGTTGATATTCTCAACTATTACCGTTTTTCAATATGATATCCTAAACTTTTTTTTTTACAATTTGATATTCTAAAGAAAAAAAAATCGAAAATATTCTTCCCCTAGCTATCTCTCTTCCCCCCGCTTCCCCCCGCTCCTTTTTATTTCTCTGGTATTTGAAGTATTTTCAAATACCGAAAAAAAAAAATATGAAGACAATTATCCCCAAAAAAACAAATAATAATTTTTATTATTATTATTTTATTTTGCGAACCAAACTAGGTTTAATGTTTGTATGAGAAGGGTTGATTGTTCAGTGTGATCCAAATCCAAAGTCTAAACCACTTCACTGAGATGCAGCAATTTAGTATTAGAGGGAATGAGGAACATATAGGCTCCTCCAAGTCCTAGTAGGATCATGTGTATATTTCGTAATGGTCCTTATATGTCAAGCAAGTTTTTACCACTCGAGTGATGTGAATCGACCTATTCGATTCATAAAAGATTTGTAGAAAAGAGAAACAGAGAAAAATAATGATCTTTTTGTGAGAAAAGAACAAACTTCCAACTTTGGTGGACGGACAAAGTCTAAATCCTTCTTATTGATACTTGAGAGTTTCTTCTCAATACAAGCATGGAAAATAAAAGATGGCTAACCCTAGTTTATATAGGAAAAAACAAAGGCTTAATTAAAGAAGGGTTATTATTGGTGAAAGACCAAAATAATCCTTCCTGACTAAAATAGGAAAATGACTTATTAAGGAAGGGTTATTATTGGTGAAAGACCAAAATAATCCTTCCTTACTAAAATAGGAAAATGACTATTAAGGAAGGGTTATTATTGGTGAAAAGACCAAAATAATCCTTCCTGACTAAAATAGGAAAATGACTTATTAAGGAAGGGTTATTATTGGTGAAAGACCAAAATAATCCTTCCTTACTAAAATAGGAAAATGACTATTAAGGAAGGGTTATTATTGGTGAAAGACCAAAATAATCCTTCCTTACTAAAACAGGAAGAGGGTTATTGTGGTGAAAGACCACAATACCCCTTTATGACTAAATGATGATAGGTGGGCCCACATCAATACCGTCCCCTAAAAGAGCCACATTGTCCTCAAGGTGGAAATCTGGGAACTGCGTCTGTTGCTATGGCGGCCTCTTCCTCCGTCGGATCCTCCTTCTCCTCTTCCTCCGTGGTGGTCGTCGTGGGGGGAGGTCCCCTCTCTGGAAGTGGGCGGGATCCGCCATTCTCCCAAAGAAATTGCTGCCTCCGGCGTGCCTCGCTCCTCCTGGCGGTTCCGCTCCTCCCATCCACGCCGGAACTCCCGTCAAGCCCCTTCCCGGGCCCACGAAACAATCTCCGTAGTTCGCAATCCTCGTCCGACCCCCGAAGGGGGCCCCAAGCCCTAGGGCTTCTTCCGAATGTGGAACCGGTCCACCGGGACCGTACGGATCGACGGCGTCCGGCCACGGCCGCTCGCCGGCGGCTCCTCTGGCGCCGACCGGCCAGGGGTGGCGGTCGGGGGCCGGCCAGCGACCGCCCCCAACAGCAGCGGCCCCGCCCGGGCTCGCGCGGTTGGCGGCGACGCTCCCGCGGACTTCGGCCGCTGTCCGGCGAGGGTCGCCGGCCGCCAGGGCCCCGCCCGGCGGCGCGGCGGCGACGGCGGGTGCGGGCCAGCTCCCGTCGGCCGGTCCTCCGTGGTCGTCGGTCGCTTCCCCCTCCGTATGAACAAACCCTAGTTGGTCGCCTAGGATTTGGGTTGTTGCCGCCTCCGCTTCGCCGCCATTGATCTTGTTCGAGATGTTTTGCAACAACTTCATCATTGCCGGAATCGACGTCATCTTCTCCCGCATGCTTCGTACCTCGGTCTGGAGATCCTCCTGTGTGGACGCTTGATCTTTGATTGCGGCCTTCAAACTTTCGATCTCGATGTTGAAATCCTCCCGAAGCCCCTGGATCTTCTCCTCGATCGTGTTCCTTGTGCCGGACGCCATGGATCGTAGAGAGCTCTGATACCAATTGATGTGAATCGACCTATTCGATTCACAAAAGATTTGTAGAAAAGAGAAACAGAGAAAGATAATGATCTTTTTGTGAGAAAAGAACAAATTTCCAACTTTGATGGACGGACAAAGTCTAAATCCTTCTTATTGATACTTGAGAGTTTCTTCTCAATACAAGCATGGAAAATAAAAGATGGCTAACCCTAGTTTATATAGGGAAAAACAAAGGCTTAATTAAGGAAGGGTTATTATTGGTGAAAGACCAAAATAATCCTTCCTGACTAAAATAGAAAAATGACTTATTAAGGAAGGGTTATTATTGGTGAAAGACCAAAATAATCCTTCCTTACTAAAATGAGAAAATGACTATTAAGGAAGGGTTATTATTGGTGAAAGACCAAAATAATCCTTCCTTACTAAAACAGGAAGAGGGTTATTGTGGTGAAAGACCACAATACCCCTTTATGACTAAATGATGATAGGTGGGCCCACATCATCGAGATAGTTAGTTAGTTAGTAGGTTAGGTTTCTACAGAAATTTACACAGATCTGGTTTGAAGAGTTAGTTAGTTAGTAGGTTAGGTTTCTACAGAAATTTACACAGATCTGGTTTGACATAAATATTAGTAAATTTAATGTCCAAACTCAAGTGTTAAGGATGTTCAGACATAAGTAAGTTCCCAATCTTGATGGGTTTAATCTTAGGAGGAGCAATATTTTCCACTGAATTTTTGGGCAAATATAATTTGTAGATATTCTTTCAATAATTTTCTAGAACTTATTTATAAGCCCAAACAGTTGGTAAAGTTTTTTTTATGTGTCCTTTTCTCCGGACAAGGGAGAATTTGAATCGTGTCCATCTCTACGGCATCCGGTGTATCCAACGGACCACACCCCCACGGACACAGTTGGTAAAGGCGTTAGAGGTTTTTTTTAGATCTTCCGTTTAAATCCGCAGCCATTTGAAATTTGATATCTAATTTAGTTTTTTTTTTAAACTCCCCACTCACTAGATTCATTGGATTTTTTTCTGGCTAAAACATGAAAAACTTGAGGGGTTAATAATTTCTTTTTTATTGGACTAAGGGGTTTACAATTGGTTTTTCTAGATGCAGGGGTTAATAATTGTTAAAAGCTCGCATTTGATTAGAACAATTTAAGTTCACAAGTTTGGTGGTAGGTTTAAAAATGTAATCTAATGGATTCTTTGGATATTTGTTTCACCCATCACACTATAACTTTATAAACTTGCAGTGATGGGTGAATGCAAGCATGCCTTGGTCCAGGACAGCCTGTACGATGGCTCAGGGACCAAAAATTGAAGGAACACAAACATGAACGAATCTAAAATAAAACTAGCTAGTATGTACTATGGACTATTTTTAAAATCAAAAGAGCTGTGGTGTAGTGATTACCACGGTAGACTTGCACAATAGAGGATCCTTAGTTTAAATCTTTGTGCCAATGATTTTTCTATTAATTTTATTTTAGTTAGTTAAACTATTTTGCATATTATGTACAGATCTCCAGTTCAGAAGTTCGCCTCGATCCCGGGCCCCATGAGCTCAGGGCCTGGCCTTGGTGAATGTAATGTACGAGTATGTGATGTCATTTACCATAAATTGATTATTGTTTGGATTAGAGACAATCATCTGTTACTGATTTTTTTTTTTGAATCCGCCTTGAATGTAACATATATAAATTCTTAATGCTTATAATATGAGATATAAATCCATAAGATTGGTCTCTGACTTAATAAAATGAACTATTTTAAGGTCATGTGTACATAAATTGGTTTGGTGGTTTTCTTTTCCTTCTTTTAAGTTGTTGTCTTTTTTTTTTTTTCTTCTTCTTTTTTAAAGTTGTGTTGACTGATGAATGTTGCAGTTATATGTCTTTTCTGGCATATTTTTATTCGAAGTTTAAAAAAAAAAAAAAATCGTGACTATGCATGATTTGGAGTTAATTAAACCCATCTTGGGCGAAAATATTTCTAGATAAACCAGCACGTCCCGTGCAAACCTTTCCACGCTCGTGTCAGTCTAATAGATTACAAGTGCAGATTCGGTCGGTGTACTTAGATTTTACTTTTGCAAGCCATTAGGCCACGCACACATTTGCTTAAACAATTTGGGATCGTGATTCTATAACTTTGTAATGATTTACATCATATTTCCATTTATAGAATTATATTCCATGCGAAAGTGACACGAGCAACCAGATGGAATCAAGAAAAGATCTAGAGCAATTATTAGTTTAATTAATGTTTAAAAAAAGAAAAAGAAAAAGAGATTACATGCAACAGTACGAAGAATCTGAACAGCCGACGTTGAGGACTATATTCTGGATCGATTGGAGCCGTGAGCTCAAGCTCAATCATATCGTTCCACATCGAGTGCATGTTTGGTCTACATTTGACTCACCAAACTATTCCGATTCGGGGGATTCTGGAAACGTGGCTGGGGCTGGATAGTGTCGGATCTGCCCACCAACTTTGTTTAGTTGGTCTAAGTAATATTAGGCCAAGTTTGGTTCGCAAAATCAGCGTCTTTGAAAACCAAGGTCATTTCTGTTCTGTGTTTGGATACTAAAAAAAAAAGGACTTTCATCCCACTTGTTAATATGAATTTGTATTTACATCCCTTATATTAACTTTATTAGACTTTCATCCCATTTTTGTCACAAAAAATATTTTTCATGACAAAATGAATATTTTTCGTGACAAAATAAAAACTTTTCGTGACAAAAAATTGGAATAAAAGTCTAATAAAATAAAAATGTGGGATGTAAGTACAAATTTATATTAACAAGTAGGATGAAAGTAAAAAAATTCCAAAAGTAATAGAGAAAATTGATTCCCAAATAAAAGAAAATTAGAAGGAAAAAAGTTGTTCTCCCACCAAATTCACTACTCCGTTCTCAATTATTCACCCAAATTTTTGTACCTTACAAAATACCCCCAAAAAATAATAAAAATTACAATTTTTCAAAGAAAAAAGAAGAACGAAGCAAGGAATCGATTTTCTTTCATTTCCTTTTCTTTCCTTTCCATGAACCAAACCAATCTATTTGACGTGCATTTTAAACAGAATTAAAAAAAAAAAAAATACCATTGTATGAATTCAACTCTAGGCTCAAGAAATTAATTTTTGATTTTGGACTTTGACCCACTTGTTGATGACTTGAGCCACACTACGAGTGAGCAAAATCCGAATATAAGTACATTTAACTCTAAGAAACAACATCGTTTTAGATTAATTTGGTTAAAATTGAAATATTAAAAACTTTATTTTTAATGACAAACGTAAAATACTGTCTTATAATGTTTGATGTGTGTAGTTTTTGACTACTTTTATATCATAACAATGGCAAATACCGAACCAATGGAATAACAAACATTACACTTCAAACATGAATAATTCGGGAGTAAATTTTCTTTAAAGGTTCTAGTGATGAAAAAAAAAAAACCCTGAATGTTATTAGGGACGTGATTATTTATTGACAGCTTTCAGTACATGACTTGAAAAATTGTTCTAAATTTTGAGACATCACAGCTATATGTATCGTTCACTTAAGCTGCCTATGTTCGGAGGTCAATGCAATTTAATTTGGATAAACTCTGGAAACACTAGTTGTAAACTTGTAGCTATTATCATGGTTGCGCGGCCAAATTAAAAGAATTTTGTGCTAAAAATACTGCACACCAATGTTTTAAAATTCGGACCGGTGATTGACTCGATTTTTTTTTGGGTATAGGTTAGAACGGAGTTCAATCGGGTTCAACCGAAAATTCAAATAGACTTGGTTTGGTTTGGTTGAAATAGATAATATATCCACATTTACTTATTCATTTGATTTGGTTCTTAGCATGTTTGGTTTAGTTTAATTTACAACTATAAGTTCTCTCAAAACCAAACCAATAACCAAATGGTTTAAATCTCACACGATAAATATTTTTGAGTTTTTAAACCAAAAATGGCCGGTTCAACGGCTAACCTGGTTCTGAAAAAAATCAACGGTTCTTCAAAAAATCTCGGTTCACGTCAGGCCGGACCTTTTTTTTTTGGCAAAACAACGGTCAGATCCGGTATGACCATCGGTCCGGTCCGGTTCTAACGACACTGATGCACCCTTACGGATTCGAACCAGAACAATTTTATGCCAACCAGTCCTAGACCAGTGTCGACGACAACGGAGATGATTGACCCAGACTAGGTTGCTAGTACGTTGTAGTGTCATCTGATGTTGAACATTTAGTTGATCACAACACGGAACCACTTAGGACAGTAGCAGAACTAGAAATTTAACCTAAGATGGACTAAGTTAGGCTGATGTGAACTTAAACATCGTCGAATTTATGTGATTTTTTTTAAAATATATATGAAAAATATTTTTTTTTTTTTTTTTTTTTTTTTTTTTTTTTTTTTTGGGTTTTGGGGGGGGGGGTTTGGAGCCCACCTTAACCCTAAGGTGGCCCCACCCCGAACTTAGGGGATGTGTGACTCACCCCCAATTTTTTTTTTTCTTTTTCATATGTACATGTATATTTTCGGCCTGTACCTAGTCAACTCTTGTCCATCCGGACAACTCGAATTTTTGGTTTCCCTCTTTATTGATGGCTATCGAATCACTTTCATCCAACATATTAGTGACCTCTATATACCACAACCACAAGAACGGATGTTAAAAAAAGAAGCTTCTTTTAATGAGCGGCGGATTAAAATGGTTAACATACACGAGAAAGAGGATCATAGAAGGATCGTTACTTTGTACATGCTTTCTTCAATAATGCCGGCTTAGAATCATATTCCACACCATCTCAATCTCGATCTCGAAGCTACAGTGCTTGTCAATCATACATCTAATTATCATTTATGATTTGTTGATAAGGAACGCCGCCATTCGGAGGCGGCTCCAACATGCTAGGCAGCTGTCCAGGACCTCCTTCCATAACTTTTAAAATTTGTAATTGTTAGAAATTAAAAATCTAGGCCCTATTTAGACTGCACGCTTACGAAAGGATCGCATTGGTTCTTATCTCGTACTGCATCTGACGTTTCGCTTTCGATCAACGATCGCTGCCGGCAATCCGTCGTCTTTCGCCACCTCGATACATCGTCGGACGTCGTCCACCTGAAACAGTAAGAAGGTGTCGACTACTAATCATTGAACTAGCTTGATATCTTTTGATGTTATATTCGTGTTCTTTCAACTATCTATAATCGTTATCTTCTGTTTTTTTATAAGTTAGAGTTGCTTAATTTATTAGACATAATAAAATATTATGGTATGTTGCATAATAAGTTACTTATAAAATATTTTATATTTTACTAACTTTTATATATTTGCAATAAAATTTATTTTTTAAAGTTTTTTTTTTTTTCCTTTTTGTGAGAAAATGAGATATTTATAAATAATTCATATTTATACCATTTTAGTTTTATAAAGTAAAATAAATTAATAGTGGGAAGATACATGATGATAACGGATACTAAGTATTTGTTATGATAGTGGTATTAATGATGGTAGTGGATATTAATTAAACTATTAATTATATTTTAAAATTAATTAAATAAGGTAAGTGAAAGGCATTTTAGGAATCTTATAAACACTACTAAAATAACCCAGATTAGCGACGTCAGGAGACGTCGCTAAATACAGGAAATACGTCACTAACAATGATTTGCGACGTATTTAGCGACGAAAAACCTACGTCGCTTATAGGCAAGTCGCAGATGGCAATTTAGTCGCTAAACGTCGCTATTTGCGACGCGTAGTTAATCGTCGCTAGACGTCGCAAAATAAGCGACAGATAGCGACGTATAAGTACGTTGCCAACATTGCGACGTAAAGCGACAACTAGCGACGCTTCAAAAGTTTATAAATGATGACGAGGCATGGCATCCACGTGGCCACGTGGGCAAAGTAGCGACGTATATTAGCGACGTCGAGCGACGTAACGTCGCTAGTTAGCGACGTATAGCGACGTCTGTGTGACGTCGCAGTACGTCGCAGAACGTCGCTATACGTCGCTAATATAAAAAAAATTTAAAAAAATAAAATTGATATTTTTGTTATGCTGTGTGTCTGTGTTTACAGTGTGTGTGAAGTGCAGTGTTCGAACCATCGACAGTTTCGCTTACTATTGTATGTTTTATCTTTGATAGAAAGAGCAACAGTTCAGGGTGCACTTCTCAGAGCTTCCTCTTCACGTCCTTCACCTTCTCGGGAACCTTTACGACGTCCGAGAAAGTGAAGGACGTAAAAATGAAGCTCTCAGAAGTGCACCCTGAACTGTTGCTATTTCTATCCAAGATAAAACATACAACAGTAATCGAAACTGTCGATGGTTACGAACACTGTATTTCACATTCACTGTAAACACAGACACACATCATAACAAAAATACACAATATATTTTTTTAAAATTTCGGCAGCATCTCTTTTGTATATCAGATCATCGCTTATAACCCAGCGTAGGTATATTTGTCATCCCGTCGCAGATATCACAAAGTAAATATCACAATAAAAATAGGAGGCAGTGCAAAGTAAATATCACAGACACACATCCTCACAAACATCCAATAGAGTCAAATAAAAATGAAAGATGATAAAAAGTCTCCCACCAAGTGTATAAACAACAGTGTATGAATAAACAATTTGCCCATAGGACCAATACATACAAGTCATAAAAAAACCAATAAAATTACTGCGGACTCCTGCCGCGCAACTGGGATAGAATGTAGTCATACTGCTCCTGGGTGAGCTGTACCGTAGGGGCAGTAGAAGGCAGTACAATGTCTGGAGTCGGCACCGGAGGCAGTGCAGTATCTGGAGTCGGCACCGTCGATGGACCCGGAGGACGTACCTGCTCCAGCTCTCGCAGTCGCTCACCATGCGCAGCAAGGGCACTCACCACCTTCTCAGTATACTGAGCGACTGAGAGAGAAAGGCTCCTCTGCGATCCGTCCAGCTCGACCTGTCTACGCTCCGTGCGCTGCGTAGACTCGGTGAGCGTCTGCAAGTTGGCAGCTGCAGCCTGATGCAGACTCATCAGCTCCTGTATACTGCGCTCGACCGCATCAAATCGTCCGGTGACGATCGGAGGGTCGGATCGTCGCTCGACCGCATCAGAAATCTGCTGCTGCAACTCGCGACGCAGCTCCTCGATCTGACGACGAACATCCTCAGCTCGTGACGACGCCTGCGTAGCCGGAGACTGCGTACTGACAGAGGGGGCCTGGGATGACTCCGAAGCCAAATACGCACCGTAGGATCCTGTACCGTAGTACGTACCCTTCTGAAGACCGCCAACGGCGGTCATCCAGAGCTCGTCCGGCGATGGCTCTGCAGGCGGCTGGGAGGAAGTACCAGCCCCTCCCTCTGCTTGCGCACTAGCAGCAGCAGCAGCATCAGCCGCCTCCTTCTGTAGCCGAACAAACTCGGCCTAGAACATGTTTGCTAACGTGTAAGTGTTTACTAAAGTCTATATTGATATCTATTTTCCTGTTTTCTAAATTATAGTCAGTTAATATTAGTTGAATAGAACGTACATATGCCTGCGTCGCCCTCTCGTCAATGAAGTCCCCAGCCCTCCGATGGGTGACCAGGAAGACGGTCACCATGTTCGGGTCCTCACCCTTCTTTACCTGTTAAAATATATTATCTATTATTAGTATTAAACATTATATCGAACTATATATAAATTAATGTCCGTCATAGGAAACGTACCAGACGACGAAAATGCTCCGTCATCGGAATGGAGCCGCCACACCACTTACCGGCGCTCGACCGCGCCACCTTGGCCTTCTCAGACCGCTCCTGGTACTGGCGCTCGCTGAATCTAGCCTTCATCGCAGTCCACTGCTCTGGCGTAATCCAACCCTGGATCGGACGTCCGGCGCGATCACGACGCTTCTGGTCGTCGATCGCATCACAGATGAGCTTGACTATGACGGCAGGAAATTGGCCCTCGATCCTCGCCGCCCGGTGTGGTGGATAGAAATAGGTCCTCTACAAGAAGTAAAATACAAAAGTTGTATAATATACACAAATGATTATTAAAATTTAAAAATAAACAAATTTTTTACCTTGAAGTGGGCGAACCAAAAGGCCTTCCTATCTGCGGGAGCATCTGAGTAGTTGAGGCAAGGCCTACCATAGTTCTGCCTCACAAATGTCCCCAGCTGTCTCTGTACTGCAGAAGGCCGATATCTATACAATAATAATTTTTCATGAATATATATGTACATATAATCATTTGAGAAATATATAATAATTAATTAACTTACTTCATAGGCCCGTCCGTCCAAATCTCCATACGCGTCTCGTCCGGGGGAGCGCATGGAGTGTCGCTCTCACCTCCTGCCTGGGCAGGATCAGTCTGATCGCCGTCCTCCATATGATCGGCGTGGGCTCCCTCCATAGAGCCGTCGACAGTAGGAATGCTGGACGGGGGATCAGGGATGCTGGACGCGGGATCAGGAAGGCTGGACGACGAGGGAGGAGTCGCCAACCTGCTAGAACTGCCCTGTCCCGATAATGGACCAGGAACAGGAAGGCTGGACGACGAGGGAGGAGTCGCCAACCTGCTAGAACTGCCCTGTCCCGGTAATGGACCGGGAACAGAACGGTACACTGGCGTACTCGGAGATGAGGATGAGGGTACGGAACTGTCCTCTCCATCCCCAGCCCAAGGCTGACGGGGCTGCCTAATATATAATCCTCCGCGTCGTCCAGATGGTCTAGTCATACCTGACAATAAAACATATGACAATAAAACAAAAAAACATATTTATCTGATAGACATCACAGATTTTTGAAAAATATCATAGTAAAAAAGTGTCACTGAAGTGTCAATAAAAGTGTCAATAAAGTGTCACTGAAGTGTCACAGATTTATATGATAGAAGTGTCACTAAAGTGTCAAATGTGATTATAAAATAAACGTACAGATTTAATCCTCTTCTGAAAATTCATCTAGTTCGTTTAGCTCATCTACTTCTTCTTCTTCTTCTTCTTCTTCTTCTTCTTCTTCTTCTTCTTCTTCTTCTTCCTCCTCTACATCTTCACTTTCATCTGCATCTTCCTCTTCAGATAATTCTACTTCTTCTACACAATTAGATGTGTAATAGGAAACTTCCGTCGTGTCCACTTCTATAATATTTGTTACAAGAGGTAGTTCATCCTGTTGATAAGCTATATCGTCAACCTCAAAGGTATTTCTAGCTTTGGTCTTGCATACTGCCCACCAGTCCGACCTTGTTGTTCCCCGTTTAGGATAACTTGTGAAGTACACGAGCTGAGCCTGACTTGATAGGACAAATGGTTCATAGGCTTGATATCGACGCCGATAGTTTATATCAACAAGACCGTGCTTGTCTACTTTCCAACCTTGACCTTCAATCGGATCGAACCAATCACACCTGAATAACACAATCTTAGCAGGCTCTATTCCATAACTATATGTCAGCTCCACAATCTCCCGTAACACGCCATAGAAATCGTTGCCCGCATCAACATCTTTGTAGTTCGAAGATCTGATACACAAACAGCTATTTTTGGTGGAATCGAGATCCACAAAGTTGTCTCTGATCGGGCAAGTTGTTGACTTGAACCTAAGCCCATTAACACAGTAGCTTGGCCATATTTTTGCAGCATAAATTGGTCCCTTGGCTAGCGTTCTAATAGACTCATTTCTCAAGTCTTGCGTATGGACGATCGACCTAAATACCACGAAAGAAGCAATTAAGCTCATTCTCAATCAAGTGCATATACAAAAAGGTAATTACAGAGTTCTCAAGTCTTACATATGCACTCAACCATGATGGAAAATAATGCCTCATTTCTTGTTCTAGTTCTTCTTCTGTTATGTGTGGCCTATCCGACCTCACATCATCATTAAATATGCTGAAAACAACATCGTTCAATTAATGTAATAGTATAATAATTAACACTATTAAAATAATATAGACGTATTAATTACTTACCCCTCCAGTTTCTCTACTTCCTCCTCGTCGCAGTTGAGTAATACATACACCTGAGCAGCCCTTAGCTCATCATCGTTCAGATATCTCTTTTTCATCTTACCCGATGGCTTTCCTGGAGCATTGAATACCTTCAGTATTGTATCATTACTTTCATGATCTCCCTCGTCGTTTCTGGAAGCTCTCGTTCTATTAGTTGTAACATGAGGCTTGAAATACATCGAACAAAAGTTTGTAATCTCCTCGAGAACATAGGCTTCACAAATAGAACCCTCGACCCGTGCCTTATTTTTCACCTTTCTTTTTAGGTGATTCAAATGTCACTCGAACGGGTACATCCATCGATATTCGACGGGTCCACCAACACGTGCCTCATAGGATAGATGAATCGGCAAATGCTCCATAGAGTCGAAGAATCCAGGAGGAAACACCCTCTCTAGCTTGCATAGTATTACCGCAATGTCCTTCTCTTGCTTTTCTAGACGATCAACGAGCAATTTCTTAGAACAAAGATCCCTGAAGAATATGCTAAGCTCCGTCAATGGATCCCAAACTGCCTGCGGTAAGAATTCCCGAAATGCAATCGGAATTAACCTCTCCATGAATACGTGACAATCGTGGCTCTTCATACCCGTCAATTTGTTTTCCTTCGGATCGACACATCTTCTCAGATTTGACACATATCCGTCTGGAAATTTTAGGCCCTGGATCCACCGACAAAGTCTCACTTTATCCTCCTTGTCCAGCAAAAAAATTAACTTCGGAAGGAACTGTTTTCCATTCTGCTGTATCAAATGCAACGCAGGGCGTTTGCATATTTCTTTTAAGTCCAACCTGGCCTTGGGATTGTCTTTCGTTTTTCCCTTTACGTCCATCACAGTATTAATTATGTTATCAAACACATTCTTCTCAATATGCATGACATCAAGATTATGTCTGATCAGATTGGTACTCCAGTATGGCAGATCCCAGAATATGCTCCTCTTTGTCCAGTTATGAACTCTACCAAATCCATCGCACTTGTACCCAGTTGTAGGATCTTCGATAGCACTTGGAAAATCCTTAACCTCCTCCCATATCGTATCTCCGTACCACCTTGGCGGTGGATCACCCTTCTCTACAACGCCGACATGGAAAGCATTCATGTTCCTTCTGAACGGATGATCTTTTGGCAGAAATTGCCGATGACAATCAAAGAAGCACGGCTTTCCACCGTGTTTCAAGCGGAAAGCCTTACTACGGTCCATGCAATACGGACATGAGAGACGGCCATGAGTGCTCCATCCAGATAACATTCTATAGGCCGGAAAGTCGTTGATGGTCCACATAAGGGTTGCCTTCATCTGAAAATTCTGCTTCCTGGAAACATCGTACGTGTTAGCGCCTACTTCCCATAACTGATTCAACTCATCTATCAAAGGCTGTAAGTACACGTCAATGTTCCTCTTGGGATTGTTCGGACCAGGAATTATAACGGTTAGAAACATGTACTGAGTCTTCATGCACATCCAAGACGGTAGGTTATACGGAGTAACAATCACAGGCCAGCACGAATACTGGGATCCCGAAAGACCAAAAGGAGTAAAACCGTCAGAAGATAGTCCCAACCTGACATTTCGCGGATCTGAAGCAAAATCTGGATACACTCGATCAAAGTGCTTCCACGCTTCTCCATCGGATGGGTGATCCAACACTCCTTCAATCTGTTCTCGCATGCGCCAACTCATATTTTCGGCCGTCTCTTTCACCATAAATAATCTTTGCAACCGCGGCGTTAAAGGCAAGTAGTGCATTGAATCGGTCGATCTTCTTGCACCGGTAGACCTTCCTGTACTAGTTGTCTTATAGCGATCAGCACCACAAAATCTGCACACATCTGCGTCCTTGTCGTCTTTGTAGTACAACATGCACCCATTGCGACAGGAATCGATTTTCTCGTATCCCATCCAGAGCGATCTCACCATCCTCTTAGACCGGTAGAAGTCTTTAGGCAACTTAGCACCCGCCGGCAAGATCTCTATAATCAACTCCAACACTCGGTTGTAGCATTCTTGCGACATATTAAAATCTGACTTAATGCTCAACAGTCTTGTAACCACCTCCAACGGTGAATGATCCTCACAACCAGGATACAATGGAGTCCTTGCATTCTCCAGCAACTCCATGAACTGTGCAGCATCGGCGTTCGGTGCCTCCTCAGGTGCATCATGAACGAAACTAGGCCCCACAGCGTCGAAAACCATGTTCACGCACCCGTCGTCGTATGCATGATTATCTGAAACAAAATTAGGTCCCGCATGCATATACGGCTCAACGTAAGGCTCCGGCTCTGATGCTAAAGAAACAAGTTCTCCGTGTGCGGTCCACTGATAGTAATTGGACGTGAAACCCCTCGAGTACAAATGATATGTCACTTCCACTTCTGGATAATATTTCACGTTATGACATTTCACACACGGACACTTAATTTTGGTGCCGTCCATGTACTGAGGGAACGCCTTAGCAAACTGCAGGAACTGCTCTACTCCCGCTATGTATTCATCCCGCACACCACACATATCATCAGGACGACGATTGTACATCCATGAACGATTCCGCAAGTAGTAATTCATATCCATTTGAAATAATTCTGCAAAGATGGACACACATTATCCAACAGGCACAAATTCGTATATAATGTCTTATTATGGGACACACATTAGTAGCGGTCGACAGTTACTAATAACAATGATATTGACCGATACCGATACGGTTTGGCATGTTTCGATCCGATACAGACCGACACCAAATATTGACCGATACCGACATTGGCATGTTCCGATACTATACAGACCGATACCGATACCAAATATTGACCGATACCGACATTGGCATGTTCCGATACCGATACTATACAGACCGATACCGACATTGGCATGTTCCGATACTATACCGACATTGGACAGTTACTAATAACAATGATATTATCCAACAGGCCGATACCGATACGGTTTGGCATGTTCCGATCCGATACAGATCGATACCAAATATTGACCGATACCGACATTGGGGGTCTTTGTTCCGGTCAATTCAGCAAAACCAATCGGTAAGGATGACTACTATTTCATATAATTTCAAAACTACTAAGAAATAACGCTGAAATACTTAAAATTATGCCTAAATGTATAAAATATATGTTTTTAAATGTAAATAATTTATTAATAATTATTTGTTTTCCGATACCAAAGTTCGATACTCCGATACGATACCGCCGATACTACCGGTATCGCCGATACCAATACTCATAGGAATAGTCCGATACCGATTCCGATACCGATATTGTGAACCTTGGGTATATATCGTCAACATTTCAGATTCTTAAAATGAATTTCAAATGGATTTCAAATGAATTTCAAATGGTATATATCCCTACATTTTGCGAATCCCTTGAACAAAAAATAAAATCCTATAATGTGAAGTAGGCATGCACGAAGAAAATTTCTTTTCGAGCCAACAAGATTTGTAACGATCCTAACATTTGGAAAGAATTAACATCACCATTATATATCATAATAAATCACAAACATAAGCAAGGAAAGGAAGTAGTTAACATGGCATTGTCTTCCAAAGTTCAAAATGTCATGAGCCCGGTTCATGTCCCGCTCTTACTGCTACTACTACACCTACTTCGGTCCATTTGAGTCACATCTATTCTCTCATTTCTTTCTTTTTTCTTTTTTCTTAGTACCACTTGCAATATGTGACAGAGAAATCTATCGACCAATATTAATGGCAGTAGACCAGCATTCAATGGAGACCAAGAGGAAGAGCGAGAGAAGCAACAAAATCGTACTCGATAAAGAAAAGTGGCAGACTGTACCCACCCCAACCCTCTCCTGCCTTCCCTCCCCCCTCCCCCCTCCCCTGCCCCCCCCCTCCCCATACCCCTGCACCCACCCCAACCAAAATATACACTTCACCCCTGCCCCCCTCCCCCTACCCCTGCACCCACCCCAACCCTCCCCTGCCCCCCCTCCCCCCTCCCCCCTCCCCTGCCCCCCCTCCCCATACCCCTGCACCCACCCCAACCCTCCCCTGCCTTCCCTCCCCTGCCCCCTCCCCCTGTACCCACCCCAACCATGCCCCCCTTCCCCTACCCCTGCACCCCCCGGGTACCCCCACCCCTCCCTCCACCCCTCGACAGTAAGACCCCCCCACCCCCTGCACCCAACCCCACCCCTCTCTCCCCCCTCGACAGAAAGACCACCCCAGCAGCTAGGGTTAGAGTTCTCGTGTCCGTGTCTGTGTCTAGATAGCTAGGGCTAGGGTTAGGGTTTACCTGAGGAGGGTGGCTTCGTCGGAGGATGGAGGCGGCGAGGAGGGTGGCTTCGTCGGAGGAGGAAGCGGCGAGGAAGGCTCCTTCGTCGGAGGAGGGAGGCTGGTCGCCGGAGGGAGGGGTCAACGGGCGAGCGGGGTCTCCGGGGGGAGAAGGGGGAGGGTCTCGCCGGAGGGAGTGGTCGCCGGAGGGGGAGGGTTCGCCAGGGGGAGAGGGGAGAGCGGGAATAAATTTTTGGGTGAAAATTTTGGGATTTCGATCGGGCCAGGAACCCTATATGAAATAAAACAGCGACGCCTACATGAAACGTCGCTAAACGTCGCAAGCCAGCGACGTAAATTATACTACGTCGCTGAACGTCGCTACTCAGCAACGTACAGCGACGTGTAGCACAAGACGTCGCTATATGCAATTATCAGCGACGCGTATTTCCGCCGTCGCTAATATACGTCGCTATTTAAGCATATTTTAGTAGTGAAATGTTTTACGGTGAAGCTTTTCTAGTTTTCTTATTATATAATAGATATTGTGATAAGGGAAATTTATGAAATGCCCAAAAAATGAAATTTTTTTATGAAAAACCCTCCGCACATTAACATTTTATCGCGTGCCCAGAATTAGCAAAAAATATATAAAGAGGGTTCCAAATGACCTTTTTGCCCTTCCTTCTAATTTATTGAAAACACCCACGAAACTACTCTTAAAAAAACGTTTCGATACTTTATCTTCTTCTATACGCTGCTCACTTTCGAATTTAAGTTTTCTCCTCAAAAATTCGTCGAAAAATTTCGGAAAGACCGAGACAAACGACAAAAGTGCTAAAACGGAGGTCCAAACATTATTTTTTTGCGATTCTAAAATTTCGGAAGGCCGTCTAACGAAGAAGCTGTTAATCTCAGCCTCCTCGAAGATACGCTCATTTTGGAACAAACCGGACCTCATTTCGACCTCCCAGTCAAAAGTTATGGCCCTTCAAAGTTTCAACTGATCATAAAATACAGGAGAATGGTCATTCTCCGTGTTAGAACACGAAAAATGTTAATTTCGCATGAGGGTGGCCATTCTCCGTGTTAGTAACACGGAGAATGTCATTCTCCGTCTTAATTTGTACGGAGAATAGTCATTCTCTGTGTTAGTAACACGGAGGAGAATGACATTCTCCGTCTTAATTTACACGGAGAATGACCATTCTCCGTGCTAAATTACACGAAGAATGGTCATTCTCCGTCTTAATTTACACGAAGAATGGCCATTCTCCGTGTAATTTAGCACGGAGAATGGTCATTATAGTGTTAAAACGCAGGAGATGGCCATTCTCCGTGTTAGAAACACGGAGAATGCCATTCTCCGTGTTAAATAAAACGGAGAATGGCATTCTCCATGTTAAATAAAACGGAGAATGGTCATTCCAGTGTTAAAACGCAGGAGAATGGCCATTCTCCGTGTTAGAAACACGGAGAATACCATTTTCCGTGTTAAATAAAACGGAGAATGACATTCTCCATGTTAAATAAAACGGAAAATGGCATTCTCCGTGTTAATTTACACGGAGAATGGTCATTCCCAGTGTTAAAACGTAGGAGAATGACCATTCTCTGTGTAATTTAGTACGGAGAATGGCATTCTTCGTTTCTAAATTACACGGAGAATGGCCATTCTCCGTGCTAAATAATACAGAGAATGACATTCTTCGTGCTAAATAACACGAAGAATGGTCATTCAAATGTTAAAACACAGGAGAATGGCCAAACACGGAGAATGCCATTTAACATGGAGAATGTCATTTTTCTTGTTAAAAATGCAGGAGAATGACTATTCTTCGTGTGATATCGACGGAGAACAGTTGACAGAAACCTAATTTTTTATTTTTTTGTTTTGTGAAAAGAAATTTGACATGAATAAAGATTCAAGAGTTTTAGTTCTTCTTTCAAAACGATGCTAACTCTTATAAAAAAGAAGAAGATTTTCTCTCCATAATTGACCTAATTGTCGGAGAAGAAGAAGAAGAAGATGAGTGATGATCGGAGTTCGACTAAAAAAAAGCATGGTGAACTACGAACGATCTTTGTGATCTCTGCTGAAGATGAGAGCAATGGAATTCAGATCTCTCGTGAAGAAGAAGAAGAAGACGAGAATCGTATATAATCCAGATATGAGTTTGTGCGTGTCACGCCCCAGAACCAGAATACTGGAGAGCGGGGGCAGACATAGCCAGCTACGTATATTGAAATGGAAACCACCTCGATATACGGTCACGGCTGTCTAGATATGTGAGGGTTTTCTACAAGCCAACAGTCTCTTATGGTCATGAACAAGCCTAGTGTCTCAATCACCACAAGTAAGTAAAGTCGCAAGATATATGATCATTAAATATACAATAATAAGGCGTCCCAAATATTACATATTCAGCTGATCATGAAGCTAGTCGTTACAAAATGTTAGGACTAGCAAGAGTTAAGTCATACATGATCAACCCTAGGATTTGTTAATCATGTTTACAGCCCGTAGGCAGACAGTAAGTAAAAGTGCATCGAGCTAACAGGTGCTCGTCGGCTAAACGCCTCAAAAGCATAATTTTACAATAGAGTGAGCGAAACAAAATAGAAAACCCACTCGTAGTCCGGGTTCTTTCTAGTCGCCACCATCGGGCTGGAAGCTTGGTAGATCCTCGGAAGCTGCTCCGAAATCTGGCCACACAAAACCAGCTGGGTCAACCCTAGAAAGAGCAAGTGCCACAAAGGGGCCACGAAATAAGAACAAAAGCCAGCAATCAGCACAAGAAAATATAATATTAAGACTAGAATTACGAAAATATGTCAGGATGATATACGACGAGATAACCATGAAACTATTCCGATAGCCAGGTTACAATCCGTAAACCAAACAAGGACCGGGGTTGTAACCCTTCATCTGAACAGAGCTTGGTTTCCCACCATTTATCGGCAAGATAAGTAATGTAAGTAATCAAGACAGGAAGCAATCTTGTACTGGATCAAGACATGGCTAGACTGGTTATACCTCATTCAATCAATCACGGCCAAGCAGATACTACGGCTTACTACTTTAACTAACTAGGGTTATCACAGGCCTAATTACTAACAAGATGCAGTGAGATTGTTCTACAGCCACAAGCCCTGCAGACCATCCAGGTTACCCAGGACGAAAGATTAGGGTTGAATTCAGGTGGGTACATCGCCCAGAAGACAAATGTACCCTTAGGTGACTTAGAGGGTGCAAAATGCGACGGTGTGCTGGAAATGTGCCCTATTCGACGGCAGGCTACAGATCCCAAGAGCGCCCAGGTAACGGGATTGCCCGTAGCTGTGTCATCTATTCATGACTACTGTGTTATTCTAGTTATTAACCTTAATCCATTTTAGTAGGTACTCCTGACCATGGTACTCAGGAGTCCCATCCTAGACATGATGCAAGACAGGACAAGTGGATTTAACAAGCAAGCAAGAAGAACCACCCACGGTGTCAAGGCAGGTCAAGTTAAGTTATCAAGTCAAGTCAAGTCAGGAGTGCGTCGCCACGGGCCACTATCAAGTTATCAAGAGAAATCGTATCAGGGAACTTGTCAGGAGTGCTCCACTACGGGTCTCTGTCGTGTTATGTTAGTTCCTTGTCATACCATGCCATGTACAATAGTCATTCCAAACATATTAAGTAAAATCAAGTTCATGACAAAAGGCGTAAGGATATAAAATGGGCATAAAATATCTAATAAAATATCAATAAACAGGACTTATAGAAGAGCCAAGCTTAAAGAAATAAGACCAAAACTCCAAGGGTCAATAGGTTAAGCAAGGGGTCAGGGGAGCAGCGTACGAAAAGTCACGCACGCTGAAAGAGCTGCGTACGTGAAAAGTCACGCACGCCAGAGAGCAGCGTAGGTGAAAAGTCATGCACGCTCAAGGTGTTAGCACCCTGAATTTCGGGTTGATTTTTTTTATTTTATTCTATTTTATTTTCTGATTGTTTAGTTTCATTAAATAATTTATTCTGTTATTTTCCTTAAGTGTGCCTTTCCCGTGCCATTGATATTTGGAGTATCAGGGATGTTCAATTCTGGAAATCTTCTTCACGAGTTTTGGAGTGGACACGATTACCTTCATGACGGTATATAGTGTCCCATCCAAACTTGTTCTCTTATGCTCTTTTTGCTTCGCTGAACTTCGGGTCGGTTTACACCATTTGATTGTTATTTATTTTCCCACTCTTTTCCTTGATCCTTTTCTGCGCGTTACCATGACTTTTAATTTGGGAGCGCAAGACCAGTCAATTTCTTGAAACCAACTCCTCATTGATGATCTACTCGAGACGCTCTTCACCCTTGACCTTCGTGTTCCACTCAGACACGTCATTTTGTGCTCCATTTGATTCGCACAACTTTCCCGACACGTGACCCGATTTTATTTTACTCCACGGCGTCACATTCATTTTCCAACTTGATTTGTGGGTCCCCTGTCGACCAAAACATGTCAGTCCCAACTATGGACATGGCCCACTTTGAGCCTACTACCCGTCCGCCACTTATGTCCCATTTATTGGAATCCCCATGTGCTACTTATTTACCCATGATCATCGGATCCTAATTTTAATTCGATTTTTACACAATGTCCAGTTTTGATCCAATCCGGCTCCACCGAGTCCAATCCAGCTCCATGTTGCCCTCCATCGGGACACCCTTATTTTTTTCGTGTCCAAAATAATATTTAATACCCTATTACCTATTTCAATATTTATTGGAAATTCTAATTTTGATTTTTGTCCCTAGGAATGATATTCCCTACATATTAATTCCTAGCCTTTGGATAACCTAATTAAATCACATCCCTTCATTCCTACAAACCAACTCCCCCAACATCTCCTGGCCATGTGGCCGGCCCTAATTTCTAGGGAGGATACCTTTCTCTCTCTCTTATCCTCTCTTTCTCTCTCCTAATAACTATTCTCTATTACTACACAAAATAACTCAAGCTACAACACCACAGCAGCAATATTCATCACTTCCCCCCTTCATCAACCCGACACCACCATGGCCTCCTTCCCTCCTCACCCCATGGCCGAGTTTGGCCGACCCCTACTCCGGCTATGGCCGTCGACAACTCCACCTCAACCTCCTCCTCCTTCATTCCTCATTCATTTCCTCCTTTTCCTCCTCCTTAACCAAGCCATCACCACCCCTTCCCGAACTCAGCCATGGCGACCACCACCAGCTGGCCGCCACCCAGTCCAGCCTCTCCTCTTCCCTGAATCACCCCGACCACCACTCTTAAATAACCACACCACCACATTTATCCGTCCATCCACTTCGATCCATCCCGCGACCACCACCACGTCGCAGCCCCGACCACCATCACCACCTTCTCCGTCGCCCATGCGTCGCCAGGCCACCGCGAGCGCCGCTGCGTGCGTGCAACAGCGCAACAATGCACATCGCAGTAGCAGCACCAAAGTTGGCGCGCGCGTTCAGGCGGCCACCGCCGGCGTCTCCACCGCCGTGGTCGGCCAAGCCGACCCCCACGTGTCCGGGCACACCCCTGGAGTAGGCCCCATGGCGGCCAACGTCCTCCGGGACGCGCCGTCGAGGCGATTCGTGCGTTTTGAACGAGATCCCGTCGGCGCGCGCGAGTTTGGAACTCAGAATTTGTGCTCTGTCGCAGCGACTTCATGCGCATTTTTCCGGAGATCGGACCGTTGGATCGGCGATCTCTTCGCTCCGTCGCAATCTCGGTATATCCACCTTCGCTCATGTCAATTTTCGTCCGTTAATTTTATCGTTTGATACATCAAAACCGGCCACCAAGTTGACCGTTTAAATTGTATTAAATTTGGACAGTTTCGCGGGGCCAACTTCGTCAGCTTGTATCTCCTCCACCGCAGCTCCGTTTGGTGTACTACCAGTTCCTGTGCGAAGCTAGTATAACCCTCTTACTACCCCTTCAGTTTCGTTTCATTGTGAGTTTGTTTGATTGGTTGAATTCGACGCCAAAGTTGGCCGTCCGAATTCGTAATTTCCAACTTGTAAAATTCTATTTTTGAACACGGGACTCCAGATTTCATTTCTGACTCCACCAATAGACTTGTGGCATCGTTCTGGCATGTTTTCATATAAAATTTGTTAGATTTGGAGAACGTGGGCCTGGGCACATTTTTCGGTGCAAAGCGGGTCCCACATTCTGGGTCAACGGGACTTTTTGATGCCGGCTCATCGGAATCCAATTCTGGAGATACCGTTGAGTTTGTATCGTCATTCTGGACTCGTTGACATATAATTTGCTAGGTTTTGGTGGACATTGGATCGGGCACGCATTTCGGTGCAAGTCGGATACCAATATCCGGATCAACGGGTCATTTTGAGATCGGCTCATCGGAATCCAATTCCGGAGATACCGTTGAGTTTGTATCATCATTCTGGACTCGTTGATAGGTAGTTTACTGAGTTTTGAGAACTTTGGCTCCGGCACACATTTTCGTGCAAACCAGAATTCCAAGTTCTGGTCAACGGGCCAAAATGAGATCGGGTCAACGGAATCCAATTCTGGAGATACCGTTGGGTTCGTATCGACATTCTGGTTTCGTGGACATATAATTTGTTATATTTTATTGACTTATTTTCTTGCACGTTTTTCGGTGCAAAACGGCTCCGACACGGACACCGTTTTGACCCGAAATTACCTTTTTGCCCTTGTGTCCAAATTGGACCGTTGGGTAGGCTATCCTACCTAATTTGAGCATTCTGGACACGTTGGCGATATTTATTTCATCGTCCAACAATATTTGTTGTTAATTTCTCTGAGCTTAACCTTTTTATAATTAATTAATAATTAATTCATATAATGTTCGTATTTCGAGATTAGTACAACGAAACTGAGATCAGCCGATTCCAGTGATCTCACATCGCTGAAATTGACAAGTTGGACACGTGGATCACTATAATAAGATTATCAACCTTATCGATAATCTTCTTATCTCGATTCGCGTGTCGTAAGTTTCGACGTACAAATAACGAAGTACACTTTATATTAGACTAGAATTGACCTAGTTTGACCAGAGTTGACCAGTTGACCCAAAGTCAACTTAAGTCAACACTTGACCTAGTTTGACTAGATTATTGACCGGAGTCGACCTAGAGTTGTTTTGACTTAGAAGAACCTAGAATAATGTAGATTGATTATAGAGATTCATTTATTACAACTTGAACACCTTGTAACCTGTGTTGCTTTAAATAGGACTCTGTGGCTTCAGTAGGACCTCCTATACTTATCAGCTGTTCAGGTTATCGAGGCGAGTACATTCTCTGATCATTTCATATCCTGCTTAGAATTATTTCCTGCAGTAGATTACTTTACTTGTACTGTCACGTTGGTCACACGGATTGGTACTATATGGATCCTTTCTTGAGATGTTATTCTTAGGGAGCATCGGGTACTCTATGTTATGTGTGTTTCACTTTCATAGCGTATCATATGCTTCTTGGTTCTTTGATCACTTACGACATGTACCCTCATGATCGTAGAGTCTTCCTGGAAACTTACACTGTTGGGTTACTCCCAGAATCCCCATTTTTATGGGACTTACACTGTTGGGTTATCCCCAGAATCCCTATTTTTATGGGACTTACATTGTTGGGTTACCCCCAGAATTCCTATTTTTATGGGACTACTATGTATCACCTTCGGGGTCTACCACCCTTCGGGGGCTTATCACCCTCGGGGTCTATCACCTTCGGGGTCTGCTACATAGCATCATATAACATAACCTGGCTGGATCCTTGTGTATTGATCGGGGGTACGGGGGAGTATTACATGTTCATATTATACTCTGACTCACTAGTCACTGCTAGTTCTCTATGTATAGTAGATATTTCTATTACAGTTCTCTCTCTGTTTACATACTGTTTTCTTTCAGTACCTGTATCTTACTTTACTGCATGATTATATTTTCTAACCTGCTATGATCTGTTGAGATGTACTGTGCTCGCTCCAGTCCTGACTGGACCTGTTGATAAATTTTACAGATAGCCTGGAGGTGCCTGCTAGCCTAGAGGAGACACATTAGAGGTTGTTTAGGTAGTTATTTTATTTTGTCTGGAGTTGTATTTACTTTATGGATTACTGTATCTTTATTTGAGTTTTGAGATGTACTTCTGGGTTCATGTATCTTAGACACTTAGACTTCTATCTCCTGTATTTATTTTGGATTTCATGTTTTATCTATCCTTATCATGCTCTACCTTAGATGTGATTGAATTTGTATCTGCTATGTCACCCCCATTCGGGGAGTATAAACTGCTTAGCTTTATATTGTTAGAGGTTGTGACCTAGGACAGCGTTCTACCGCCGACACTGCGGCGTAGGCTGGGCGTCGTTACGTTCTCGTGCCCTAACTCTAGGGTGCGGGTCGTGACACAAGGGAGCAGCGTAGGTGAAAAGTCACGCACGCTGAGAAAGCAGCGTAGGTGAAAAGTCACGCACGCTGAAAGAGCTACGTACGTGAAAAGTCACGCACGCCAGAGAGCAGCGTAGGTGAAAAGTCACGCACGCTGAGAGAGCAGCGTAGGTGAAAATTCACGCACGCTACAGGGAGCAGCGTAGGTGAAAAGTCACGCACGCTGAAGGAGCCACGCTACCAACAGGAAGCGTACCCAAGTCTGCGTACGCAGCGCTAAATAACGTGCGTAGCTCAGGGTGCGTAAGCTAAACAGCTCTGCACACACTGCTCACTGTCTTCTCCAGACAGCAAGAACACCATGGCTGAACCCAAAACTTCAAAAGCTCACAACTTGGCCATCCGAACTCCAAATCCGGATTTCCAAAGCTCCAACTTGGGTGAAACTGAATGCTCTTCCACATGGAAGCATCAAAACCCCATAAAATCCAACTAAAGTAGATCAAACCATGCAAAATCCGAAGATAGCTAAACCTAGATATAGAACAAAGGAAGCTCCAAATCACAAAATAGCAAGTTCTAATGTTGATCACCATGTCCTAAACTAGCAAATGGACAAATCAAAGAGGGTTCTCATGTGGTGGCAAGATGCACTTGCCTAGGGTTGGGAGTGTTGTGTAGAGGAAGGAGAAGAAGAAGAAGAAGGAAATAAATGGTCGTTATGAGGAGAGAGAAAATATTGGTGGAGTTATAAAGAGGGTGAGTTGTGGTGGGTTGAGGGTGTAGCATAGGCTTAAGGTGATCCAATACTCATAAACCAAACCAAACCGAACCAACCTAATAAAACCAAGCCATGCCAAAAACCCAAAATATGATAAATACCGAAATTCCACAAGTTGAGAAAAAATATAAATACATGCCAAAATCCAGATACGAGTATAAATACGAAATACGAGAAAATACGGGAAATGAGGGTGACAGTGCGGAGGGGTAGTTATGGTATTAATTTTGTAAATACAGAACATCTAAAGGGAATCTTGGAATACTTAACGTGAAAATATATAATTCTGGACATTTCATAAAACCCATCATGCGGGTGGATTTTTCATAAAAATCAAACCCGAAATTGGGTTTCTCAGCAATTTCCAGTTGTGATAATTTATGTGTATTAAAAAACTAGTTATATTGTAACTTAGTTTATTGGATTTGTTGGATTTTCAATTTAAAAAAAAATATTATAGAAGAATGAATGTTTTATTTTTTGACTTGTATAGAACCTCCAAAATTTTGGAGCCGCCCTGTCACCATTAATTGCTCGTTGGATTTGAATCGGGAAAAGAAGTACAGCTAATACGGATAATTATAATGGAAGTTGCTACAAATGTGGGGTCGGTGAGCCACAATAAGGGGCTGTTTGGATCGATGTAACTCTTTGGAAGTGTGAAAGTGGCACTTGCAGCAAGTTGAGTTTCCGTTGACTTGCGGCAAGTGGCACTTTCCAAAATGTGTTTGGATGGAGTATTTTTTGTCTGCTGCAAGTGGAATAAAAATTAGTTTGGTGTTTGGATGACTTTTGTAAGTGGAAAAAATAGTAGTTCGGTTGTTTAGATTGTTGAAAGTGAAAATTTTATGGAGATGTGGTAAACCTAGGTATGGTTATCCCCAACATTCTCTTTTGTATATATTAGAAGAATAAAAGTAATTTTAGTAAAGTTATATCAATATTACGCTATGAAATTTCAGACATTTTATCAAATAGGATAATATAAATTAAATTAATTAATATTAATAAATTTTTTTTTACAGTAACATTATATTCATTGAAACAAACAAGTCATTGGAACAAGGTTCCTGAGAACATTATAACATTATATGATTCAAACATTTCTTTACAGTAACATTATATTCATTGAAACAAACATGTATCCTGAGAACATTACACTTTGAAGTTTCAGAGCCATTTCAAACAAGTCATTGAAACATTGAAGTTTCAGAGCCATTTCAAACAAGTCATTGAAACAATATTACACTTTGAAGTTTCAGAGCCATTTCAAACATTGAAGTTTCAGAGCCATTTCAAACAAGTCATTGAAACAATATTAACTTTGAAGTTTCAGAGCCGTTTCAAACAAGTCATTGAAACATGGTTCCTGAGAACATTATAACATTATATGATTCAAACATTTCTTTACAGTAACATTATATTCATTGAGACAAACATGTATCCTGAGAACATTATATCCTGCATATGTAAACTGCAGCCTTATCAAAACTGAATATTCAAAAACCTGGGAACCATGTAACATTATATCCTGCACAAGGAAGTAGGGCTCAGAGGAAGTTCAAGAAGTAATGGGCTCAGAGGAAGCATGTAACATTATATCCTGCACAAGGAAGTAGGGCTCAGAGGAACCATGTAACATTATATCCTGCACAAGAAAGTAGGGCTCAGAGGAACCATGTAACATTTTATCCAGCCATAATGAAAAAAAACCAACAAATGTTGAAGTTCAAGTTTGAAATGGGCTCAGAGGAAGTTCAAGCATGTACCAGCACCACAGCATAGCCCCCAAAGAAATTAACTAAAGAACCTGTCACATTTTATAAGCATGTACCAGAACCAAAGCATAGCCCCCTAAGCTGTCAACATTTCCAATCTCGTATCATAGCCCATATGGAAAAACTGAATATCTGAACTAGCATGACAAAAATGTCAAAAATGGCAGATCTCATCATAGCCCATTTCAACATGCCCAATATCTATCACCAAAGTATGTCCCACATTTCCAAAATTTGCAACATAGGGCACATATGAACAATGCTCACATGTGAACATTTCCAAGACAGGCCACATAAGAAGAAGTATAAATCGAAAACCTGGGAAAGCAAGAAAGAAGTATCAACATTGCCAAAATCGAAAACCTGGGAAAGCAAAACCTGGGACAATGCTGACAGGGAAATCAAGAAGAAGTATAAATCAAAAATCTGGGGAATGAAAGTGGAGTAAAGTTATCTCCCATTGGGCTCAGAATTTATGAAACTGAAGCATGAAACAAATGAAAGTGGAGTAAAGTTATCTCCCATTGGGCTCAGAATTTATGAAACTGAACATGTATTAGAACCAACATTTCAAAAATTTCCAACCAAGTTAGATGGAACCAACATTGCCAAAATTTCCAACCATCTTTCCTGGCCCAACATTGCCAACATTTCCAACCATCTTTCGTGGAACCAACATTTCCCGCATTGCCAAAATATGAACATGTATAAGAACATGTATCATGAGAATCTAATATTTCCTGGAACCAACACTCCCCACATTTCCAATATTTCCTGATAATCTCATCATCGGTTAGTCTATTAACATGTATATAAGAACATGTATCAGAACATGTTTCATATGAATCTCGTCATAGCCCATTTTGATGTATCAGAAACCAACATTCCCAGTCAAAATGTAACAGAACATGTAGTTGAACATGTTCCAAAACTGAAAGCAAGTAACAAACAAGAAAGAAGAAACCAACATTCCCAGTCAAAGTGACAAACAAGAAACTGAAGAAAGAAGAAACCAACATTCCCAGTCAAACCAAAAATCCCAGTCAAACCAACATTCCAAGTCAAAGTTTAAGTCAAAAACCTCAAAAAACAGAACCACAATATCAAACAAGAAAAACCCGAAATTTAAAGTTAAATTGGCTCAAAGGATTCACCATGACTCATCATTGCCAATTTTATGTAGACTCAAAGGTTGCACCTTCCTCATCATAGTCTACAGTGTAGGTATAAGTTGGCTACCTCCATCCATCACCAAATTGGTGGGGGAGGCCACCAACCTTATCTTATCATCGCGGCCACACCCTTGGAATCCTCATTGGGAGCCCATTCCTGCAAACAAGCATTACAAAGGCAGAAACATGATTGGATTAATCATCATAGTCTCCAAAAGTACAGTACAATAGCAGTTGCAAACTATGTCTCCTTCGTAATAGCATTTACATAAGATAAGCAAGCGCAATAATCGATGCAAGCAACACAAGGCAACCAAAGAAAATGACACTGCCCTTGGGACACCCTTTGACTACAACTTCCTCCTTAACTTCACTTCGTTGAACCTTAACCTTCGACTCGAAGTAACTCACCGCCTCATCATAATCTTGGCACTTGAAATAGCAAGCGCCTTTAAACCCATTAACTTGCATGAAACATTCAGGCCAAGTTGTGTAAACTCCCGGCTTCCTTCCTTTCAATACTACGTAGTATGACATGCTAGAAACATTATTCACCAAGTTAGAAATATAAGTAACTATGGTATGAGACATACATTACAGGGAATATCCAGTAACAGTTACTAACTGCAGCCAATAGCATGTCCAAAATGTAAACTGCAGAAATATGTAAACTGCAGAAATATGATGACCACTAGCATGTCCAAAATATGGTATGAACTGAATATGTAAACTGCATAAATATGTAACTATGGAGGCTGGAAGGGAAATATGTAACTATGGAGGCTGTAACTATGCAGAAATATGTAACTATGTTGACCAATAGCATGTCCAAAATATCAAAATAAGAACATTTCCCAAATATAGCAGCAGGGAATAGCCTATTTAGGACACAGCAGGGAACTGAAATCAGAAACAACAGCATACCCACAGTTAGTTCAAACTATATATGTGATACCAGAAGCTGTCTTGGCCTCCAATATAGGAAGCCCAAAATATCCAAAATAACAGCAACATACCCACAGCATCAGCATACCCAAAGGCAGCCATCAATGTTGTAGTCTTGGATTCCCAAAATATTACAATCTTGGTCATAATTATCAGCAATCACATACCCAAAATATTACAATATTACCCATTCTTGCCAAAATATCAGCAGCAACAAACCCAAAATGGTCCAGTCTTGCCACTATCAAATCTCCTCATTTTCCTCCTTGAAGCGGTCCAACCATTCTCGTTGGAATTCCTCCGGCAATCCAACGAACTTCGAAGTCTCGAAATTATCATTGCAAAGATAATTGTAGGCCTTCTTAAGCACTTGAGGCTCATAACCATCTAAAGCAAACAATTTTGCACTCATCTTCTCAATCGGGGTCATAAACCCCGTAGTAAGTGCACTTGCCATGGTAGACACATGATGAACCAAGTTGGATATGGCGTCACTACTCTTGTCCGCCTCTCTACGACGTTTGCCTCTTGAGGATTTTGAAGTTTGGGACTTCCCAACCTTATTTTGTGAGACACTTGGGGCATCAAGATCAATGTAGTCGTCTTTTTCTATGAACTTTTGAATAGTCACCTCTAGCATGGTCATCTCCACAAGCAATACGGAGCAAGTCGTAGTTCCTAATTGGAGTATTAATCCACGGTGCTAGTCTTGATTTTGCCTAGGGAATAGCATATTTAGGACACAATCAATATTGGTCGAAAAACCCAACTAAACAAAGATAGTAGTAAAAAAATAAGACTAAACATATTTACCTTCTTAAGGTCCTCGTGGCTTTCTTCATCCAAAATGACCATCTTGAGGTCATCGTCCCAACCCGCACCCGACAAGTCTTTTGCCTTCAAAATTTGTAACCATTTGACCTTCCATCCACGCATATGATTAACAACATTGCTGACACTGTAATTGGTACCAAACTTTTCATTGACTGTCGTGACAACTAGTTGGTAGGAACTATTCCTAAAAGCTTTATCACATTTTTTTCCCTCCTCTGCTTCTTTTGCTAGAATCTTAAGGAGCTCGTCGGTGTGTTCATCCTCCCAACGTTTATTGGGTGTTCCTTCTTTTGGTTCACTCCTACACTTTACTTCTTTAGGGTCATCCCTGCCCTTATGGGCCACGTGCTTCTTTGATTGTTTCTTGCGAGGGGATTCGACTTGGTCATCATCCTGTGCCACACCCTTGCCTTTGCCTGGGGGATTTGAACCTTCACTAAGAATGTACGAATAAGTATCCATGTAAGGATCAACATTAAATCCCCAACTGGTGTCTGGGAATGTGTTTGGAATGGGGCGTACTGGACATGGTTGTGTAACCCTTTCTTGCAACCCTTCTTGCCCTTGGCTACCGGTAGTGGACCCAAACGACCACCTTTTCAATTGAGGGGGTGCAAAAGGACTACCAGCATAGGTTTGAAAGTGTCGATAGTTAGGAAAGTTATCACCCATCTCACCTGTTCACATATGTAAATTTAAAGTTGTTGAGACATGATGACAAATGGCAGAATTCAGCAGTTTAATTGAAGACAATTACATGGATATGATATTGTAATTACAAAGGCACCCATTAAACAGCCCACAAAACAGCCCCAAATAACAGCCCACATAAAACATCACAAAAACAGCCCCAAAATACATCAAACAAGCCATTGAAATTAAACTTCTACCCTACCATTTCCAGTGGAGTAATCATGCCACATGTGTTCTGCGATTTGATCACGCATGTCTTCCCAAGCCTTCTTGGCAGTTCTTTGGACTTGTGTACTAGTCTGGGAAAATTGTTCATATTCGAACAAGTTTTCCTCGACTACATCCCCTTCAAAGTTGGTCGGCTCCTCAACAACTAATTCGTCTTTAGGGTCAACTCCAAGAATATAGTTGTGTAGAACACAACATGCTAGTACAATATCAACCTGGGTAGGAAAGTCATAGAATTTCTTCTCCCCTAGAATGCACCACCGATTCTTGAGGGTAGCAAAGGCACATTCGATTTTACTACGCAACTTCGAATGCCTATAGTTGAACAGTTCCTTCGCATGGGTTGGATGGCGATCCTTCTTAGGATTGAAGTAGTACCTAACTCCACGATAAGGAGCAATAAAACCAGGCATTGTAGTGTAGCCAGCATCAACCAAATAATACTTTCCTACAAAATTGGCAGGTCAATTCATTCTTACAGATCCAAAGCCAACATTCATATGAAATGAAACTCAAATATTCGAAGGATTCCAACTATTTACCTGTTATAACCTTTAGGCAATGTGGAGAGGGCCTGGAAAGGGCATCCTTTAAAACTGCCATGTCATTGGCACAACCTTTCCACCCGGCGAGGATATACGTGAACATCTTGTTGGGAGAACAAGCAGCTAACATATTTTGTGTTATTTGTTTTCTACCCCTAAACCTCGCTACTATGGAGGCTGGAAGGGTAGCCTGGACGTGGGTTCCATCTATCATTCCTATACAATCCTATATTTGAATGAAATGCATCGTTAACGTATAGTACTACAAGATTACATTTATAAGAATAGGACTTTCATTGAATTAGCTTTACCTCAAAGTATGGAAATCATTCCGCTGAATTCCTTATCTCCAATGGAGTTTCGGAACCGGGTTGCTTCACAAATCGTTCTGTAATGGTACATATCGCACCTAGAACTTTATTGAAGTACCGAGAAACTGTTTCTCCCGACCGAATAAATTCAATACCGCATACTCTATTTTTTGACTTATGTCCCAACATGTAAAGGAAAATGGCAAGTTGTTCCTCCACACAAACATATCTCGTGTCATGTAGCGACCCATTGGAACGAAGAATATGAACCAGACCGTAGAAAGCAGCATTACTCATCCTTAAATAATGGACACAATTATTTGCCCCTGCGGTTAAAATACGATACATGTGTGCTTGCCTCCACTGTTCTCTAATTAGGGAGGGTTCCCTTGCAATGCCTCGTCGGTCTGTTTCCTCTCTTTCAATTAGGGTCATAATTATAGTTATGACCGTAATTATACTAGCAATCGCAGAATTAAGTAGTGGATCATTGGGATTCGACAAATCCATCTGTAAATTTTTAAAATACATCAGAATTAAGTAATATTCGCAAGACATTCAGATCTACAAACTTCGAAAATTCACGAAACTGCAAATTATCAGATCTACACACTTCGAAAATACAAAGATCTGCAAATTTTCAGATCTACAATCTTCGATAATTCACAGATGGCCAAAGCTTCAGATCTACAAACTTTCGATCAAAAATAATGCACAAGCCTTTCAGATATAAGCACTTTCTTCGGGTTTGCACACAGATCTGGTGTATACTTTCCATAGATCATTAGTAAATTTGAAATAACACGCAAAAATCAAACATATTATTATCATCGAAGATGAAACCCTCAACCATATTACCGGATCTGGTTCATATAACCCAAAGAAGGATTATTTCATCACCAAAATGTTAGATTGAAGCTGAAACCCTAAATAAATTTTGGGATCTGGTTCTTAGAACCAAAAAAAATTTCGATTTCATCCCGAAAATGTTAAATCGAAGCTGAAACCCTAAATAAATTTTCGGATCTGGTTCTTAGAACCAAAAAATATTTCGATTTCATCACGAAATATTTAGATCCAAGAGGAAACCCTACAGAAATTATTCGGATCTGGTTCATAGAACCCAAAATAATTTCATTTCATCACGAAAATGACAGATCGAAGATGAAACCCTAACGAAAATTTCGGATCTGCTTCATAGAACAAAAAATAATTTGATTTCATCACCAAAAAAAATTGATTTTATGGAAAATAGGGTTTCACCTCAACGAAAATACCGGCGCAGCGCGGGAGGATGGTGACCAGAGCCAGGGAAGGAGAAGAACTATTCTCGGTTGATCAAAAGTGAGGAAAAATGACACTTCCCGCACACTTCCCCCCATTCTCGAGCGTAGGTGGGAGAGTAAAGATCGGAGGGGACAAGTCACTGTGTGGTGGCAGAGATTCTCCACTTCCCGCTCCTTCCTTCCAGCTTCCAAACTGAGAAACTCCGCAAGTGTGCTGAAGAAAGCGACGCACTTCCCTCAAAAAGCCTCACTCCCCGCACAAATACGTGCATCCAAACAGCCCCTAAGCTTTATATTCATACATATCGCCAGTCTTTTCATTTTCATTCTCTCTTGTTTTTATTATGCGGTTGCTAAATTCGGAGACAAATAACCAAATCACAGTAGCCAGAAATTTGAGCACTGGTTGGAGTCCTATAAAGCGAAGAAGAAGAATAGTGATAAATTGTATATGTAAAAGAATTTATGTAAACTTTGCATGGCCGGGAATTCGGCTTCTCTTCTGAACTTGATCTTATTTTTTACAAGAGTTTTAACAGTTCGGATTTTGGAGTTCTTAAAGACAGAATATGCACAAACCTCCCTAGGTGTGATTAATCCAGATGGCTGAGATTTTTTATTTTTATTTTTTAATTAATTAATTATTTATTTTACATTTTAAATCTGACTGGAATCCAATATCTTGCCGTTATTCCTCACTAGCACGCAAAGGCTAGCCATCGCCGCTGACCGGTCCGAACCGTAAAATGTCCAAACAAGTCGGTTCCTAAAATTTAGAATTTAAAAGGGGCGGACCGGGACGGGTCGTGTGACACTAACGGGGTGGGACGGATCCTATTTTCAAAATAAACGGAGATCCAGACTGACCCGTTTCTAGGGGTATGTATTTTTTTATTTATCAATTTTAATTTTTTTTTGCTATTATAGTTTATAGATAATAGAACAAGTTATTGTTTAGTAAACAAATTCTTGAAATTTGGGAAGACATACTTTGTTTTTGTTCTTATAGATAATAGAACATATGTAAATGTTTACTATTCTATATTTTGTTTAAACTTTTTTGGACTCATTTGGACCTGCGGGCCGGTCCAGTTCGGACCCGTTCTGAACTGGTCGAGCCCGTTCCGATTCCGGTTCCAATATTTTTTAGACCCGTCCCGTTCCATCAATTAACGGGTCCGATCCGGTCCAAAAAATTAGGCCGGTCCGGCCCGTGCCCACCCCTATGTTATACTGTTTGTAGATGGAGTCAGAAACTAGACCAACAATTATTTGGTTTTTGGTTTATTAAGTTCAACTAAAATAAAATAGTCAAAATAGAATAAATCAAAATTATAAAAAAATGAAAATTGAAGCGGAACCCGCACCGATTCGCGTTATTAGGTTGTCCATTTGAACTATTTTTATTATCTAAAGTTAAAAATATAATTAAATTATTTCAAAATTATAATTTTATAATTTTTTTTGTTATATTTTAAAGTTGGTCCAAAATGATTACAAATATACTCGGTCAACAAACTGAACATTTGGGCTAGGTGTAGTTTGACCTTGGATGAAGTTTCTGCGGTGGATGAAATGAAAAATCCAAACTGACGACCTTGGGCTAGGTGTAGTTTGGCCCAATTGGTGCTGACGAGACTCTGAATTCCTTCTGGGCCTCCTCTCTAGAAGGAAATTGGACTCCTGAAATGGTTTTAAAAGGGCTCCCCACCGTCACATTTAGGGACTCACATTACACTGGATGACTGGAGACTATAGAGACCAAAAGCGCGGGAGTGGGGCTTCTTCATTTTGAAACTCTCTCTCTCTCGATCGCTTGAACGAAGATCCATCATACTGGTACTATTTCTGACCGCAACTCTTCCAGTAATTTCTTCCGGATATTTTTCTTTTAATCCTCTAATTTCTAGTCCTATTCTAATCTGCGCATACGAAACCCTAACCCTAACTTATTCCACTCTACCAATATCTTCCAGTGAATTTCGTGTCAAATTGCTCCGTCCAGATTAGATTAGGATTAGGCATCGAATGCAATGTCAAGATCTAGGGTTTTGATCGTGTTATTTCTTCATCAAGTCACGGTTCGGCTTTGATACACAAACGGCATCGATTTCGGCGTGTCCGACTGTAATTTTGGAGTGCATGTGTCGTGTTCGACACGATGGGACGCCGACATTCCCGGTCTCTGGTGTCTGTGCTTTTTGTCCTGGGTATTATTGTTTCAAGGATTGCACATTTAAAAGACTGCGAATCTCGAGCGTTTGTATTTTAGTGATTTTGTTCTATTTTGTCAATGCTATATGCTAGGACGGAGAAAAGGAGAGTGCTTGGGGGACATTATCACAAAATATTACAAATATACTCTGTCAACAAACTGAACATTTGGTTTGGATCCGAAGAGCGCAATTATCATTGGGAATTTAGGGAGGTTACTCTTAAAAACAGTTTCAATTAGTTCAAAATAGTTGTTTGAGGTAAAATTTCAGAACTTCTGATTTGGGTGCGACGTTTGTATGTTATCTTTTTCATGCCAAAAATGCTATATTCACATGCACGTGCAATTGATTTTGTCAAAGTGAATTGGCTATTACAGAAGGTTAGGCTTTTAGAATGCCACATGTAAAAGCTTTTGTGAGTCATGTAATTAGTAGGATACTCTAGTAACTTTTTCATTTGAGAATAAGAAGAATCACATTGCAAAGCTTACCACAAGAAAACCATTCAAACAAGATGACTGGCATCGTTGGAAGCCAGGCCTTTTGCACTTTTTGTATTTTAGGTTTATTATATGTGGGAGTATGCAAACACGTTTACATGTGTGCATGTATAACTTTTGTGTACCTTTATATTCTCAGAGAACATGAACAAAGCATCACAACGTAGGTCAATTCATTGCCGTTCAGATCTGGTTCCAAGCGACATGGGAGGTCAGTATTCTTTAATGGATATTGAACTCGCTGAGATCTCTTCTTTAATCATTTCTTATTCCACTTTTATTTTAACTTTCTTCCATGTTGGTAGGTTATTATATCATTCTACTAAAAGCAGTCGACTTCCAAGATAATAGGCTGTTATCTTTTATGTAATGTCATAGTTGGTAGATCTCCTGCTTTTGCGTTTACCAACATCTCTTATTTATCCATGGAGTAACCTAGCTGATCTGTTTCATGGACTCAGAGAGGAAGAAGAGTAAACATTGTAGCTCTGGAGCAGAAGAAAGTTGTCCAGATGCATCACAGACAAATTTAAAAGGTTTGACGCATTGTTTCGTCTTTTTGTTGCTGGTAAAGAAAGTATTTTCAGCATCTACTATAGGAAAATTGGAACAGTTGATGTTCTACTAAAACCACATCAACTTTCCCAAAGTACTAGTTTTTCAAAATTCCTTATGCAGAAGAAAGATGTACGCATGTGATTCTCAAAACAAGCCTTCCACAGTAGATGTTAGCCAGAAGAGGTTTTTATGCTGCATGTTTTCTAATCCGTTGTTACTCTGGAGAGGCTTCTGAACTGTGTTTCAAAACCCTGTTAGCTGACAAACTGGGTCTTAAGTTTTTCCTATCGACCCCACCTTAGATAAACTTTTTATTTTCCGAAGTATTGGCTGTTTGGGACTTTTCAATACGGAAAGGCATTCTGTTGACTGATATATGTTTTCTATAGTCAACGGTGGTGGTTTCTGAAACCCAAGTTGGCCAGACACATGCTTTTGTGAAATGAGAGAGACCCTATTTATGAACCCATACTTATAGTGTTCTGTTATCCATTTTGGTCAACTCCTGTAGTCATTTTTGGAGCGATATAGAGTTTCAGCCCAGACCTACAAGATCTTATTATAATTGTGACAAAGAAGTGCTAAGACAGGAAGCAGTGAAGTCTAAAACCTATGTGGAGTTGGTTTCTGTTAACCAGGTACGTAGAAGAAAATAAAGTAGGAGTCACAGTTTGGACTTGTTTGAGGTAATTGGCCATTTCAAAGAAAATTCCACACGTTTCTTTCTCTATTCTATCCTACAGAAAAGGAGTAAGGAGGAATTCCTGCCATTCTAGTTCGAGGAAATTTCATGCTAAGGTGCCCTTTTCTCACTTAAAGGGTTTCTGGTCTGAAGTATGCTGCTAATTTGTTTTTCTCAACTGAGTGTCGAGTCCCCCCTGAGGTTAAAAGTAATGTAAATTTATCATTGGCACTGAAAAACTGAAAAATTTCGAATTCATGAAGAAAGGCTTTGTTTCTGAATATTCACTTTCTTCAGCTGCTATTAAACAAGTCATATTATCCTTCTGAAGTTATTAATGAACTACATATCCGAAAGAAGTAGACTGAAAGCATAGAGATCTGCATTATTATTCATTAGTCTATAAATTATAAAGATAATGTGGAATTGTTTTTATGTTCTGTTGTTTGAAGGAACTTAGCAATTGACGTAAAGATTGTATTTTGTATCTTGTCGAGTGTGGTTCCCACAAGTCATTTTATTATTGGTTCCATCATAATTGCATGCACATGTAAGCCTAATTGGCAATATGAACAAAATATTTCCTGATTTATGTGCTTTGGACTTATTGTTTATGCTATAAATCATATTTTGAAATGCTACATTTCCACTTTAACAAGGCTTAGCACTTGCTTCCTGCCTCCTGGATGATGTTGGCTGAAGTTCCAGAGCAGCCTCTTCTTAAATGTGGATTAGCCTACCTACATCTCCACTTTCCCCAGACCCTTCATTAGTCTTTTTTTGTCGTAAAGTCTAACATGTTCGTAGTTACGCAGAAGCACTACTATTATTTAACAAGCTGAAGAGTGACCATACACGTGATTTTTTGACTCATTGTATGTAGAATAAGCAAGTTTGATAGTAAAGTTGCATGATATCAGGATACTTAGTCGCTATTTACCTACCATGGAGACAAAGACATCCCTTATTTTGTAGTAGAGCTAGTACGCAAGGAAGTCCACGGATAAATAATATATGACATTTATAGCAGTTGATGAAGCTTTGTGTTCGTAGAAGTTTATACTGTATACGTGATCGCTGCTTTCTTACTTTGGAATTTCAATGATACAACACAGAATGGGATGCTTTGTACACCACCCAAAAAACTCAGAAATCAAAGAAATACCATGATGGCATCATGCGACTCACCAGTTCATCTTCTTATATTAATCAGGTCAGTTCATTTATTTTTATCTTTTAAATTTTCTTTATTCTAGAATACTGATAAGTGTTTCTTCTCTTTAATTCTCACCTATTGCCTTAGCTTAAGGTTCACATGCTTATCAAGCCCTTGCTTCTTTTTCATGCCTATAAGTCTATTGGTTATGTATTGTTTAAACTGTGATGGTTTTCGTAGTGGCAGTCATCATTGTCATTCTGTTTTTGCTTATACATACAAGTTAGAAGTCAGTACTTTTGGTGGTTGACATTAAAAACCCTGAAAACTTCTGGTAAGGAAACTCATTTCGTAGCTTGCCCCAAAGGTTTCAGATGAAGCTTTATATTATTGTATGACCCTCTTTCGTTGCTATAGTTTTGTGGAAAAGGGTCTTCGCTTCGGAAACAAGAGAAGTACTGAAAGTAGCCCAACTTAATACTTGCCCGTCAAATTTAAACAGCTATTTAGATTTCTCTGGAATTGAAATTTGAAAAATCTTTTTTAAGGTCACGCTTGGATCACAATCCAAAGTATATCTATTTGATATTTGAGCTCTTAACCTTTAACTTTAAGGTGTTGCTTCAAATTCCATCAGGTATTCAATTCATAGTTTTCTCAGGACACAATATTAGTTGTTGGTCACGTATAATGAATAGTGGTAAGTAGAAAATGTTCCCTTGGTTCTTTTGCCTGACTGAAGTGGAAGCCCTCCAGTCTGATCCTAAATGGTCCACATATGTGCCATCGCCACCCCATTAATCACACCGATGTTACCTCGCTATAATGATGTTACCTCACTCAGTGTTCTAAATTTCGGCCTAGGCGGCCTCCGGCCGCACCGGAAACCTCCTAGGCGGTTAGCCTAGGCGTTAGGCGGCCCTAGGCGCTCCTACGCGGCCCTAGGCGCTCCTAGGCGGATTTGAAAATTCAAAATTTTCCAAAAAAATTCAAAATTTTCAGATTCAAAAAAAATAAAATACATACCTGTTGCTTTTGCTTGCTGGTGCTGTTGCTTTTGCTTGCTGGTGCTGCTGCTTTTGCTTGCTGCTGCTGCTTTTGCTTGCTGCTGCTGGTGCTGCTTGCTGCTTTTTCTTATTCTCTTCTTCTTCTTCCGGAGAGGATAGGAGAGTAGAGAGGAGAGGAGAGGATAGGAGAGTAGAGAGGAGAGCATAGGTGAGTAGAGAGACGAAGAGGAGTGAGGAGTGGAGAGGAGAGAAGAGTGGAGAGGAGAGGATAGAAAGACAGAGGAGTGGAGAGTGGAGAGTGAGCTTAAAAAGAAAATGTTATCATAAAAAAAGAAGAAGAAGAAGGGGGTGACTCGAATCAGTGACCCCAATCCCAACAAATGAATCCTCAAGACATAAGCTACTAACCAAGTTGCCAAACTTTTATTGTGTCTTCTATAGCATATACATGATATATATATGGATACAAAAAATATATATATAAAAAAAATCAGTTCGGCGCCTAGGCGCCCCTTCGGCGTACCGAACCCGCCTAGCGAAATTTATAACATTGACCTCACTATAATGATTCCATAATCCTTTCTACTTTCGGAATAGCTTAGTTTGAACTCATGATTCTGTCATCTTATTTCTCCAAGTTGCCGAAAAAAATATGGCGAGAAGGTTTTATGAAAGCGTAATTTGATTGTGTACATGAATCCTTGGTTGTCATCTATTCAATAGAAAGTAACCCCCTCTCCCTTTAGGATGATAGTGCCGTTTGGATTTTATATGGGCTATAAGGTTTAGTTTAAACCTTTATCCTATTCCTCATTAAAGGAGAAATGACAATGTATATGGGCTTGAAAATAAACTTGTCAACTCTAGTAAGTATTTAACCAGTTTATAAAAAAACATACAAGACTTTTTCCCTGAAAAAAAAAGGGATGGCTGGTTATATCTTGAAGATTTGATCGTCAAGTAGTCATATGTCAGATTTATAAACTTTAAGGGGTTATGTATTTTTCACCTTTTGGGTAAAATCTCAAAAGGATTGTGTGATTTACCTATTTTTTAAGAGCTACACTTGCAGGTGCATAATGGTGCATACAGTTAATTGAAATATTTTAAAAGAAAACTATTGTGCTCCATTTCTTGTTTCTACTCTTTTCAATTTCTCATATTATGCTCTCAGGTTATTCTATTGAATGAAGATGGAGCAGTATTGAGCAGCAAGTACCTCAAGTCAGTTGAATGTGTCAGAACTGGTCATAATTTTGAATTTTCCAATTATTTGGTTGAGATTGGTGAGCCAAGGACTATTCCAGAAGGTACAATGCTTCCAGAAATACAACTGTCAATCCTGTCCTATCCTATTTCCGTAGCTACCCGAAATGGAAGACAGAGGGTCAATATATAAAAATTTTCTGGCGTGTTGAGCTAAAGTGAACACATAAAACTGAATTGTTTTCCTTGTTGTAATTGTATTTTCATCTAGAAGAACTTGATCACATATTTTTAATGTGCAGATGATATCTGTAAGGGCGTCTCGGAACAGCTTGCAGGATCTATAAGTGCAAGGATTGGCGAGTTCATGGGCAAGCAAAGAGATTGTAGCAAAAACTCAGTGCCCTGTGGTTTGTTAGTTCTTACATGTTACAATTATATATTATTTTTTGCTTATTTTTCACATGAACTTGTTGCCATTGCTAGTTTTTCTCCTTTTTATTTTTTGCAATACAAAGATGAAATTTCTTTTGCTGATTTGAGGATGATCTCAAATAGGATCATTACAATTACCTTACATCTTCTAAATGCTCATATCATGGCAGACTGACACAAATCTAAATGATAAGGCAATGTGCCATAAAGATATTTCTTCTTGTCTTGTTCTTGTCAACCATTTACGGTAATATCATATCAAAAAATCATCATACATTTTCTTGATTAATTCTCCATCAATGTGAAACAGATAGCAAAAAGGAACATTCAGAACAAGTTGCAGATTGTAGCAGCTCAGATGATGCAAGGTTCACCCATCTTAATAACAAGCAAATATATGATGGTTTGTCTTCCCTTCTTTGTATTAAATATTAATGTTATGTTTGCTATCTTTTCTGTAGTCAATATGTAAAAATGAATAATATCTGTCAAGAATCTGCAAAATAATGTCCAAATTATCTGTCACTTTGAGAAGTCTAGCTATAAGATTGTTAATGTTACTTATTTTCTCGATTGGACTTCTAAATAATCTTATGTTGTGCAGTTACAACTTTGACACACTGCTCATTTTTTCTCAAATTTAGATGTTATACATTTTTTAAGAACGGTGGGAAAATTGCCCCCATGTTCCGATTATAGTGATTAATGATACAAAGACCCAAGAACAAGGAGATACCTTGTGAAAAGAAGAAGAGAAAAATACAAGATACAAACTCATCAAACAAAACCAAAACGTCTGTGGGCTCGTCACAGCTTTATCGTATCTAGAATCCATTGTTTTCATTAATAAGTGTCTATGATATTATCTTGATCTTTCTCATGCCTTCGGTACAACAATCCCATGCTGAAGATCCAAATAATAAGATAGCATTGCCAAATCACAAGGTTAATGGGCAAGATTCCCTGAAAAAGTAATTTTGGTTCTTGATAGTGGCTCATCCCATTGCAAATGAGCACCGGCTTAAAGATAGTGATTCATCCCCTCCCCGAATGAACACTTGGTTGCCCATTAGCTATGTTACCTGGACTCGGGTACGGGTGTCGGGTACAGGTACATATCCAAGAGTCGGGCCCTTCAAACTCATAATTGAAGGACACACGGACTCGGCTAAAAAGGATCCAAATTTTGGGTACGGGTACGGAGATATGACTAAGGTTTCGTAAAAAGACAACATATAATTATAAATTACTAGTAAATTGATGCGAGCGCACCTGGCGCCGCACCTTCCTCGGGTGGTGGAGGCGTCATCACGTACGCACGTCGCAGGAGACGCGGAGGAGCCGTTTAGGCATTTTATTTATTTTATTTTATTTTAGTCATGGAGGATTATTTTGGTCTTTCACCACAAATAACCCTCTCCTTTGCTTTTTCTATATATATTAGGTCTAGCCGTCTTTTATGGCTTATGCTTGTATTGAGAAGAAACTCTCAAGCGTCATTCAGAGGGATTTAGACTTTGTCCGTTCATCAAAGTTGGTAGTTTGTTCTTTTCTCTAATAAAGATCGTTCTTTTCCTTCTATTTCTATTTTTCTATAAATTATTTGTGAATCGATCTGGTCGATTCACATCAATTGGTATCAGAGCTCTCTACGAATCCATGGCGCACGGGACGAGGAACACGATCGAGGAGAAGATCCAAGGTCTTCGTGAGGATCTCAATCTCGAGATCGAGGGTTTGAAGGCGGCAATCAAAGATCAAGCGTCCACGCAGGAGGAACTTCAAACCGAGGTGCAGAGCATGCAGAAGGAGATGACAACGATTCCGGCAATGATGACAATATTGCAAGACATCTCCAAGAAGATGATCGGCGTCGAATCGACGAGCCAACCGGAGGCGGCAGCAGCCCAAACCCTAGGCAGCCGCCTAGGGTTTGCTCCGACAAACCTCGGCGAAACCGAGGATCCCAGCATCACGACCGCCGTCGATCACCAGGATCCAGACGGGCCGGCGCCGGCGGGAGGACGCTGGACGGCCGCGGACGCAAGCCAGGGCCGCTGGCCGGTCACGGCCGACGCCACCTGAAGCCCAGGCGGGTCGGCGCCGGCGGGAGGAGGCCCTGGCCGGCCGCGGACGCGAGCCAGGGTCGATGGCCGATCGCCGCCGACCGCCAGGGCCGCTGGCCGGTCACGGCCGACTACCAGGACAACTGGCCGGTCGCGGCCGACCGCCAGGGCCGCTGGCCGGTCGCCGTCGATTACCCGGGCCACGGCGGGCCCCCGCCTCCTGCGGGGAGTGTCCTAGGACCGGCCGCCGACGAGTGGGGGGAGCCCAGCGGCACAGCACCCCCTCCGGGGGGTGCCCTATGGCAGCCAACCCTCCACGGGGGTCGGACAGGGGGAACAGAGCCCCCAGGAGGGGCAGGGACCGTGGGAGGCGCTTTCGGAGACAACAATTTCTGTGGAGGAACGGCAGCTCCCGCTCACTTCCAGGAGCGGTATGGAGGAGGTGACGGAGTTCCGTACGTGGCCCACCGGCGAGACACAGGCCGGTGGGGAGGAGGTCGAGCCAGAGATGACATACAGCAGGGAGACCTTAGCGCCGACCACCGGCTTAAGAAGCTGAAGCTACCTACGTTTGAGGGTGCGGCTCCGGACGAGTGGATCTTTCGGGCGGAGCGCTACTTCGAAGTCATGGAGTTGACTGAGGCGGAGGTACTCAGATGCATCGGGATCTACTTCGAGGGCCAGGCCCTGGCGTGGTACCGATGGAGGTCGGCGAGGACCCCATTCCGCAGCTGGGAGGAGTTGACTGCATACCTTTTGGACCGATTCCAGGAGACGGCCGGGGGAGACTTCTACGAGCAGTGGTCTTCTCTGCGACAGGAGGGAACGGTTCGGGACTTCGTAGCGAGGTTCGAACTGTTATCCGGACGTGTCAGAGGGGTGTCGGATGAGCTGCAGATCGGGATGTTTATGAAGGGCTTGAAGCCCTCCATACGAGCGGAGCTCCGGTTGCAGAGTCCGCAGTGCTTAGAGGATCTGCTCCGCCTGGCTCATAAGGCAGAGGAGAAATTGACAGAGGAGAGACGTCTTAAGAGCGCTTGGGGAGCATCGGGGCAGCGCAGTCAGACGGGCCCAGTACTTCCATGACCAGCAGCGGGGGCTCAGGCACCAGTACCACCTAGACCCGCAGGCGGGACAGGAGGCTCCATAGTACCCGGGAGGCGCCTGTCGGATGCTGACATGAAGGCGAGAAGAGCAGCTGGCTTGTGCTTCAGATGCGACGAGAGGTTCACTCCCGGTCATCGATGTGCGAGCAAGTTGCTGCAGATCGTGATCTTGCCCGACGAGGAGGAGGATCCGACGGAGGAAGAGGCCGCTATAGCAGCAGATGCTGGGGAGGAGCATGATCATGTGCACTTGGATGTTGCGGAGGTGACCCTCAACTCCGTGGTAGGGTTCACTCCGAACCACACCATGAAGTTGGCGGGAACGTTGGGAGAGCAGACGGTGACGGTGCTGATCGACAGTCGGGCAACCCACAACTTCATCTCTCAGAGGCTGGTTGAGCGGCTTGGCCTAGAGTTGAGTACGGCGGAGAAGTTCACGGTATTGCTGGGCACCGGGAAGATGGAGGAGAGCAAGGGCCTATGCAAGGGGGTGTCTCTCTCACTGCAGGGATATCAGCTGGCGGAGGACTTCTTACCATTGGAGCTGGACAACGTCGACATCATATTGGGGGTCCAGTGGCTGAAGAAGCTCGGGGAGATGAAGGTGAACTGGAAGCTTCTACGGATGGAGTTCCTGGAGGGAGGCGAGATGGTGGTGCTGAGGGGGGACCCGACTCTCTGTTTCTCAGTAGTGGCCCTCAAGGCCATTACGCGAGCATTGCGGACGGGAGGAGAGGGGTACCTAGTAGAGTTCCAGGGGATTTCGGTTGAGGGTGAGACACAGGAGGAGACCCCTGTGGAGGTGAAGGCGGTGTTGGAGCAGTACTTTGAGGTATTCCAGAGCCCGCAAGGGCTACCTCCGATCAGAGGGCACGAGCACGCGATAGTACTACGTGGAGAGGGAGCACCGGTGAGTGTGCGTCCCTACAGGTATCCGCATCTGCAGAAGGACGAGATAGAGCGGATGGTGCGGGAGATGCTGCAGGCTGGGGTGATCCAGCCAAGTGTGAGTTCTTTTTCATCACCGGTGCTTTTGGTGAAGAAGAAGGACGGGAGTTGGAGATTCTGCGTCGATTACCGGGCGCTGAACAAGGAGACGGTCGCTGACAAGTTTCCTATTCCGGTGATCGACGAGCTGCTAGACGAGCTGCATGGGGCGGCGGTCTTTTCGAAGATCGACCTCAGGGCGGGGTACCACCAGATCCGGATGCGGCCAGAGGACGTGCCAAAGACTGCCTTCCGGACCCACGAAGGACACTACGAGTTTTTGGTCATGCCTTTTGGCCTGACCAACGCTCCGTCGACCTTCCAGGCCTTGATGAACAAGGTATTCCAGCCTTACCTTCGGAGGTTCATCCTGGTCTTTTTCGACGACATCCTCGTCTACAGCAGGAGCATGGGGGAGCACATGGACCACTTGGAGGTGGTGTTTAGGGAGCTGATGGCGCATCAGCTATACGCCAACCGAAAGAAGTGCAGTTTCGGTTTGGCGCAGGTGGAGTATCTGGGGCACGTGGTGTCAGTGGAGGGGGTGTCGGCGGACAGGACGAAGATAGCGGCTATGCTGGATTGGCCGGTGCCCACTACACTACGAGCACTGCGAGGCTTCTTGGGATTGACGGGCTACTACAGGAAGTTCGTCAAGGGATACGGCACTATCGCATGGGCCCTCACGGAGCAGCTAAAGAAGGAAGGGTTCCACTTGTAGTGCCCCGTCCCGCTTAGTCAATCGGAGGAATCGAAACTCCGACGGCGTTCGGACTTAGCCTTGCAACGGCTGCATGAAGACATCGCTCGGTCAAGGCGACCGCTCGCTCAGGTGGGGTAGTTCCGGTGAACTCGCCTCATCTTTGCCTTCACATAATAAATCACATGTTTTCAACTTGCACAAGTAGGCTTGATAATAAAAGAGACGAATCCACATAGCTAAGGGAATAATCCCGACGGGTCGAATTGAGTTAGAATATGGAAAGGTCCAACGGTCGGCTTAGAGTTGGTGCACGGCGTGCTTTGAAAATGACACTCGGTCCTTCGTCCCGTGGCTTGGGAGAAGGAATGTTGGTCTTCGACACAAAACTGTGAACTTGCCTAAGTCATAGGCGTCGCCCACATAAATGCTCGATAAAGCATGCATGCTTCCTCAACGCAAGGCTTGGCATAGCCTTTGCTCGTCTCTCGGGTTAAGTTGTAGGCTTGAGTAAGTTAGACAAAGTTATGCCGGTCGACCTAAGTCATTCCGAGTGCTGTCCCGTTCATTCTGCGGTTGTCAAGTTAAATAGTCCCACGATCCCAAGGCACGTCGACTTGGGCAGGAGTGTCGCGTAGCGCACGATTGGCTTAAGGCATGATACACGGACTTAGCGTTAAGGCATGAACCACGGTCGACTTAGCAAGTTTTGGAGAAAGGACTATCGAATAGGCATTCCTGAGTTGAATGAAATGATACGGTAACATGGAAAGAATGCTCGCGACCGTGGGTCGTCGAGGGGTCTCAAATGATGAAGTCTGGAATGTGGAACTCAAAAGATAGTAAAAACAATGAAAGTAAAGACAATGAAATGGTCCTGAAATGAGGAAGTGGGTCGAGTCTGCATGGTCATTGGACAACTTGTGTACCGGTGCACAAGGATTTGATTTTGTTCCTCAGACGGTTGTCGCGGCCACGGGACCGATCTGGCCTAGGAGGAACCACGGGCCTACGGGACCCTTGGATGGTGTGCGACCTGACCCAAGGGGTGCACCGTAGGACGGATATTAGGGGAAATTCGGCGAGATCGCGCCTCGTTATATACTAACGTACCCTAATATTCCAATGGAGGTCCAAGATAGCTTGTCGTGCTAGTGACCAAGTTCATATAGATGTCGGCATGACGGCGGCCATCCGCGAGTGTGCCTTTGGATTTAGTCGAGTATTGAGTGCGCCATATCAAGGAGTCGAGTTGAAGGTGTGTGTACAAGTTAAAAACACAATGTTGGGCCTAAGATTTGGTTTCAACGTAGGCGTCGTGCTTCGGCACGAGTCGTGGCGTCGAGTCTTAAGATGTTGGCATAGAGTTGCACAAGTTTGATTGAGTCGTCGCGGGTTTAAGTCAGGAATCGCCGCAAGACAAGTTGGTTGAGTGACACTAAGTTCACAAGTCTCGATTGGGTTAATTGGTGATCAAAGTAGCAAGGGCCGCGAGGCGGCGATATGGTTAAGTCTTACTGAATTGCGAGGCACGGCCTCAGCAAGGGTTTGTAGCACGGTCACACAGAAATGAAGCCTCATCGCGTAGTTGCGTTCCTGATTTTGGCCGAAAGGCAAGCACGACTTGATAGGTTAACGTTGTTGGCACGAAAAGGGGGTCTAGAGGTAGAGTATGAGTTAACGTTGTGGTACAAGCACGGGATGGTCCTCAAACACAAATATGCCAAGGCGTCCGTAGTCTTAAAACTGATCCTAAGGCAAGACTAGAAAGACAATAGAAAGGGATTTAAGCTGCACAAAGTAAATAAACGTGTAGATTTTGTATGGGTGGACGAGGAGCTCATTCCACCAGTACAGTTGAGTACTGACACCCACATAGTTTATATGTGCAGGCACAGGTAGAAGCTCGTGGCGCGGAGCTCGCTTGGATGCGTCGAGGCATGGAGTTCCTTGGCGATTCGAAGCGTGCGGCCGCATGGATTAAAGACTTATACGGGACATAATGTATGGACATCGCCTTCCGAAGCTTCCGCTGGATCGACAAATCTATTTGAGAGATGAGAGAGAGCTGAGTGACTTGTAATGTGAGAAGAGTGAGCTTGAGTGATTGTAATCTTGGCCTTGTGTCCCAAATGTAACCTTTGTTTCAATATCAATAAAAGAGTGTTTTGGAATGACTTGTGTTTTGCTTCATATTCCGCTGCTATTATTTAATGTCTCTGCATGGGACTTCTGTGCGACGACCCCGTCGCAGCCGCTGAAATCGGCCGTTATGGAACCTGCCTTGCACGAGCGCAATCTAGGCTCGTGTGGCATCACGCCTTAGCGAGGACGATCGCTCCTACGGGAGCGGGGCGTGACATAATGGTATCAGAGCACGGCTTTACGTCCTTGGACTATCGATTGAATTCTTTAACTCGTTGTTTCCGCAAAACTCTGTTGCTTCCGCAAGTTGATATCGTTGGTGCGCTCTCTCTCAAATGTCCCACGGGATGTCCATACAATAAGTCTATCTATTTTGCAAAACGTAGGAGAACAGTTTTTGATAAAACAAAAAGATGGTTCGCGTAAGCACGTTTGGCTAAGTCGGGCTGGGCATATACACCAAGGATTGCGTCGACCTTAGAAAAGTCGAGTGCGGGAATTGAATGGCGTCGAGCAAGAATGAGTTGAACTCGGTTGAGTAAATGCGGGATGACTATCGATAGGGTGCTATCGAGCGACGATAACGTCGGTGCGATATAGATGAGCGTGCTTAAAACTTAAGGAATCGTTCGAACGAAAATTCGAGGAGACAGATTTGAGAATCGAATGATAAGTTAAGGATTTGTTGAATGACTTCATTCCTGAGTGGTGTATGCGATAGCCTCAGGGATGTCGATCGATTGATTGAGGATTCGGGGTGTCGATGAGTCTATCAGCAAGCGTCGCGTTATGCAAAGCCTTAGATTGAGTGTCGTTGAGCAAGTGGTAATCTTGAAGATTTGGACGAGTTGGTTCAAACGACGGCATCGGTGCTGGCCTTACCCGATTTCAGCAAGGCGTTCGTGGTAGAGACGGACGCGTCAGGGTATGGCCTCGGGGCGGTACTCATGCAGGAGGGGAAGCCCATAGCCTACTTTAGTCAGGTGCGCTTTCTGCTAGAGTCCGGCTAAAGTCGGTCTATGAGAGGGAGCTGATGGCCATCGTACTGGCAGTACTGAAGTGGAGGCCCTATCTGTTGGGGCGGGAGTTTGTGGTCAGGACCGACCAGAAGAGCCTCAAGTACCTCCTCGAGCAGCGGCTCGTTACAGAGGAGCACCAGCATTGGTTGTCCAAGTTGGTGGGATACCGGTTCACGATCGAGTACCGGCCGGGGCTAGAGAACAAGGCTGCTGATGCCTTGTCGCGACGGGAGGAGGTGGTGGACTTGAGGGCGCTGTCACGACCTATATGGCGGGACTGGGAGCCGATGTTGCAGGAGGCTGACCATGACGCAGGGTTGCAGCACATACGGCAGCAGATAGAGAGCGGCAATGACGGTCCAGCGGGCTATACTGTGGAGGGTCGCCGACTGCTCTATCAGGGGAGGATGGTGCTACCGAGGACTTCGACATTCATTCCAGTATTGTTCCAGGAGTTCCATAGCTCCGCGACGGGAGGACACTCGGGAGTTCAGCAGACCTATCAGAGGATGGCCAGAGAGGTGTTTTGGCCAGGGATGCAGAGATGCATCGCACGACTGGTCGCCGCGTGTGACGTCTGCCAACGTCACAAGTACATGGCTATGGCACCAGCAGGATTATTGCAGCCGCTGACTCTACCAGAGAGAGTTTGGGAGGACATCACCATGGACTTCATCGACGGGCTACCACGTTCAGAGGGGTACACGGTGATCATGGTGGTGGTGGACATGCTGAGTAAGTATGCTCACTTCATTCCTTTGAAGCATCCTTACACAGCTGTTACAGTAGCGACGACTTTCCTGAGGGAGGTTATACGGCTACATGGGGTACCAGCTTCCATTGTCTCCGACAGGGACAAGGTATTCATGAGTCTCTTTTGGAGGGAGCTGTTTAGGGTACAGGGTACGGTCCTGAAGAGGAGTACCGCTTACCATCCCCAGACGGACGGCCAGACGGAGGTCGTCAACCGCAGCGTGGAAACTTATTTGCGGTGCTTCGCCTCTGATTTCCTCCGGCAGTGACACAGATGGTTGGCATGGGCAGAGTACTGGTACAACACTTCGTACCACTCGAGGGCGGGAACGACCCCTTTCAGGGTGTTGTACGGACGAGACCCTCCTCCTTTAGTCCGATTTGGATACACTCAGACACCAGTGGGGCAGGTGGAGGAGTACATAGAGGCGAGGGATGGGATATTAGAGGAGTTGAGGAAGCATTTGTTGCGAGCACAGCAGGTGATGCGGGCTCAGGCGGACAGGCATAGACGGGACGTAAGCTTCCAGGTGGAAGATATGGTTTATCTCAAGCTACGTCCCTACAGGCAGAGGTCGATGGCGAGGAGGCAGAACGAGAAGCTGGCGGCTCGTTACTTTGGTCCATATCAGGTGGAGGCCAGAATTGGACAGGTGACATATAGGTTGAGGCTACCGATCACTTCAGCGATTCACCCCGTTTTCCACGTATCTCAGCTGAGGAAGGCGGTCAGGGATCATGCGGTGTCGCCTACTCTTCCTCCTACACTCACGGAGGATATGGAGGTGCAGTTGGAGCCTTTGGAGGTACGGACAGTTCGGCAGGGACCAGGACAGACGAGGGAGGTTCTGATTCACTGGATGGGACTACCAGACTGCGACGCGACTTGGGAGGACTATGCGAGATTCCAGACACAGTTTCCGGATTTCCACCTTGAGGACTAGGTGGCTCTTTTAGGGGGGGTATTGATGCGAGCGCACCTGACGCCGCACCTTCCTCGGGTGGTGGAGGCGTCATCACGTACGCACGTCGCAGGAGACGCGGAGGAGCCGTTTAGGCATTTTATTTATTTTATTTTATTTTAGTCATGGAGGGTTATTTTGGTCTTTCACCACAAATAACCCTCCCCTTTGCTTTTTCTATATATATTAGGTCTAGCCGTCTTTTATGGCTTATGCTTGTATTGAGAAGAAACTCTCAAGCGTCATTCAGAGGGATTTAGACTTTGTCCGTTCATCAAAGTTGGGAGTTTGTTCTTTTCTCTAATAAAGATCGTTCTTTTCCTTCTATTTCTATTTTTCTATAAATTATTTGTGAATCGATCTGGTCGATTCACATCATAAACTTTACTCAACTAGTTAAATAAGTCCCTAAGGGACCGTCCCTTCAGCTCCCCTACTACTTAACTATCAGTCTACCATATTAAAATAAACTATCTACATCACTACCACATTAAAATAAACTATCTACTTCACTACCAGTCTTTCGATTGTCACCATGAAGAATCCGGTTGTCACCATGGAGGATCGGATACGGATTCCATACCCATACCCATGTCCTAAAGGGTCGACACGGGTACTTCTCCTTAAAGTGGAGAGTCCGGATAACATAGCCCATTAGTGACTCGTCCCCTCGCCTGATCACCAAACTTTCCGCTACTGACCTCTTTATCCTTTAGAGAGCATGAACATGCATCTCAGTGTAATTCAGTTGAATGCCATGCAGATTTGTTTCCAAGCAATATGGGAGGTCAGTCCTCTTCATTGAGTTGTGAATTTTCTGAGGTCTTGTCTATAATCATTTTTTTTTTCCAGTTTTCTTTTAAATTGCTTCCATGTTATTAGGCTATTATATCATATGTCTAAAAAGACTCGGACTTCCTTTTCCTTGTTCTATTTTAATGTTGCTAGATCTCTCCTCTTTTTTCTTTTCTTTCTGCATTTATCAACATCTTTTATAATTTTATTTGACCATGGAGTAACTTAGATGATCTGTTTCATTGATCCAGTTAGGAAGAAGAGTGAACATTGTATCTCTGGAGCACAACAAAGTCGGTTAGATGCATCACAGACAATTTTAAAAGGTTTGAAGAATTATTTTTCTTTTAATTACTGGTCAAGAAAATGTCTTCAATCTTTACTTTACAAAGGTTGCAAGGTGATCAACCTTCCTGAAGTACTAGTTATTCAAAATTCCTTATGTGGAAGAAAGATATATGCATGTGTGACAATACAAGCCTTCTAAGTTCTGACACATCTATTAGATAGATTATACCAGCTTCTTGTTTATCTTTTAGAAGAGCTGTAAATCAGAAGAGGTTTTAATTCCCCGATGCATGTTTCTAACCCGTCATTAGTCAGGTGAGGGTTCAGAACTGTGTTTAGGAAGACCCTGTAAATTGAGAAATCATTGTCTCAAGGTTTTCCTTTCAACCCCACCTTAGTTAAAATTGTTATTTTAGAAGCCCCAACTGTTGGGGAAATTTAGTGTAGAAAAGACAATGTCAAGCAGAACATGTTTTCTAGAGCCAACTGTGATGGTTTCTTAAAGAGTTTTGGTTTCAAAATTTGCAGCTGCTCTGTTTTTCTCAACTGAGTTCCCCCACTGAGGACAAGGGTAATGCAGATTTAGTATTGGCGCTCGCGAAACAGAATATTTCAAATAGATAGGTTCGGTGCGAGTAGAAAGGGTTACTTTGTTCAGATTGTTCATTTTCTTCAGCTATTTGACAGTGTTCCTTTCTTTTTACGAACTACATATCCAAAAGATAGCCAAGTCATATTAGCTATTTGACATTGTTCATGAACTACTACATATTCAAAAGAAAGGCTAGATATCTCCATTGGCCGGTCAAGGATTGTGGATCTTCACTAAATCACTTATGACATCGTTCCTTCTTTTTACGATGGTGTCTTGTTATTCATTAGTCTATTATCATCATATGAAAATATGTTCTTGTAAATCCAGTAGAATACAAAAGGATGATAAATATTGAATACATCTGTCCCTGATGGCAACCCAAACATGAGGAACGGAGAGATACTAGAAAAATGGTGTAACACTGAAAGAAATATGTTAGCTATATCTGTAACTTACTCATTATTTTGCAAAACATGTAAGGCCACATCCTACTGTCCGGCTTAAGCTAGGGTCCTTTTTATTACATCAATCACCACAGACCCTAGTCCGTGTCTAGTTATATGCACTCTGATTCTCTATTATTGCGTCTTATGCAACCTTTTCGATCCATCGCTCAAGACTTGAACGGTAACTCTGTGCTGGTGAGTCACAAGCTTGCCACAGCTAGAAACTATCCAAGTCGTTGGCGAGAAAAGCGTATAATTTCTTGGATGTATCCTTCATCATTGACAATAACAACTATTCTTCATCATTGACAATAACAACTATCCTTCATCATTGAAAACAACAACTATCTCCCCCCCCCCCCCCCCCCCCCCCCCCACCCCCCCACACACACACAGAAGTCAATGGTAAGGGAGAAGAGACCATTAAGGAGAAGGCAAAGTACACATCCGAATGAGCCCTGCTTATTGTTTCGGTGTTTGATGTGGTCATTCCTTTTCATCACTCTGTTCCTGACCCCTTGCTTTGGTGTTTGAAGTACACCCATTCTTCAAACCTGTTTACATTGCCGTCGTGATGTGGTCTCCACCTCACCCGTCCACCCCCTTGTCGAATAGCACAATGAAAAAGGCCTTAAGTTGTATCGCCCCTACCATGGTGTAGAAACACCCCATATTTTGGCCTCCTTCTCGATTAGCACCATGGACAACACCTTCCCAAGAAGCGACGTGGTCTCCACCTACGGTTACATTGTATCAGTGGTCTATAATCATCATTTGAAAATGTGTTGCTGTAACATCCATTTGAGTACAAAAGGATGAAAAAGATTCTATTGACAACATGGTCAAATGCTTGAAGCTGAGTGATTGGCATGAAGATTGTATTATGTATCTTGTTGAGTGTTATTCCCAAAATCACTTTATTCGTTCTTCCATCATAGTGTAAGTGCATCCATATCTATGTCTTATCTGCAATTAGGAACAAACTAATCTCTCTAGTTCTGTCCTTTGGTCCTATTGTTTTATGTTATAAATCAGATGAAATGTTAACATTTCAATTTGGGGACGTCACTTGGAGTGGCAATAAGGCTTGATACTGGTTTGTGGATGATGTTGGGTGAAGCCTCATAATAGCCTCTCCATGAATGGGGTTAAACCTGCAGACAACTTCACCTCTCCAGACCCTTCTTTAGCAGGACCTTTGTTTCGCTGGCACACCCTTTTTTTGTCTAAAGTTTAATAAGTTCTTTCAGAAGCACTACTATTATTTAACAAGCTGAAGAGTAACCATATATATGAATGTGTGCCTCATATGTAAAATAAGCAAGCTTGATAGTAAATTTGCACGATATCAGGCAACCATTATTTACCTAGCATGGACACAAATATCTCTTATTTTTGTAGTCGAGCTAGTGCGTGGTAACAAGGAGGTCTAGGGAAAATAATATATGACATTTATAGCAAGTTGTTGAAACTGTGTTTTCAGAAGTTTGTATTGTTTACGTGATATCTGTTTTCTTACTTCCGAATTTTGTTGATACAACGTAGAGTGGGATGCTTTGTACACCACCCAGTTAACTCAGAAATCGAAGAAATACCATGACGGCATCATGCGACTTGCCAGTTCTGGTTCTTATATGAATCAGGTTAGTCCGTTTGCTTTTATGTTCTAAATTTCATATGTTCTCGAATACTGATACATGTGTCTTTAATGAGCCATAGTTACCTGGAACGTTATAACTGCCATTGAACCATGTACCAGTTCACGGTATATTTGTTATTATGATGGTCAAAGTACTCCAACATGAATAGTCAACTCACTATATGCATCTTTCTTTGAAATTTTACGATAAACTTGATTTTGTAGATTTTTCTTTCATTGACGTTTTTATTATTTTCTATAAAGGTTCTGAGGCTTTTGACATTTTATTTTGTTTTATGAATTTCTTTTACATGTTTTGATCAGGTATTTTTGTGCCATTTTTTTGGTATGTTTCTTTTGGGTTGATGACATATGATTATAAAAAGTTTTTTAAGTTTTATATCTTATTGAATGAAATGAAATAATGACTTCTAAATGTTAATATGTTTTACATACGATATATACACAACTGTCAAATTGCATTTTGAACAAAAAACTAATGTTGACCCAAGTAGTATTTTAAAGCGTAGACCAAACAGAATTTTTGAACCATTTGAGCCTACCCCTTTTGTACGGAAAATTAAGGCAAGTTGCACACCCTATTCCTGAGCCTGTACCATGATCCTTGACATACCACACTCTAGGTAACAATAGTTAAAGCCTATACCACGTGGCATAAGGAGGACCACCTTTTTTAAGAAAAAAAGTTTTTTTTAAGTGATATAATCTCACCACCTCTTAAATAAAGTGGTTCTCCTTTTGCCATGTGAAAGAGGCTCATTGACACAGGACAAGACCTAAATGGCAACCTAGATGGATCAATTTAGGATAGCAATATGAGATTTGCAGAAGCCTAACATATAAACATTACTAGTACCCTAACAATAGATAACCCTAGTGCTCAATGGCGAGGAGACGGGCCACTATTACTAACCGAGACTATGATATCGAGGAAAGCTAACCAATTAGCCTTGTGGTATTTGGCATTACCATCTAATCATTCGGATCTTTAGAACGGGATATTTTTTTCACAAGACTTAAGGTTAAGAATCTTAAGATATTTCAAAGACTCTTAGGGGGCGTTTGGTTCAAGTTTTTGAGGTTTTGGAATGGGTTTTGAATTCCTTACCGATGTTTGGTATGTTTATGATTGGGAATGAGGAGGGAATTGGAGGGGCTTATGTGGGAAAGCTATTCCCAAGCCCCCCCTTGGGAATAGATTTGCTTTCCTAGGAATGATGTTTGACTATTTTGTTTGGACGGTTATACCCTCTTTTTATTTTCAAATTTTCAACTTCTATCTCAAACATGTGAATCATCATGAAATTAATGAAAGGGTATTAAAGAAAAACTAAATAAATTAAGATTCCTATCCCTATGTGAACCAAACATGGGAATGGAAAATTTTAAATTTTTGAACTACTTATTCCCAACCTAACCAAACATGGGTATGGTAAAAATCTATTCCTAGGAATACAAAAAACTTGATCCAAACGAGCCCTTATGATGGATTCTAGCTAAGCTTTGACTAGTCGGCAGGTTGTTCCGACTTTGTGTGACCTTGTATTTTTTTTCTTTGTTTTTCCATGAGTTTATCTTCTTATACTTGGGTCTTTGTTTTGTTAATTATCATTAGTGAAATGTGGTGGGATTATTCCCACCGTTTATCCTAAAAAAGAAAAAGAGTTGTGAAGACGATCCACGCAATGCGAACGAGCCAAACCATGTCCCAAGGAAGTCTATCCTGAAACGACAGAGCTTCGCTCCAAGATTTGAAGGTCAACCTGGTTTCAATGCTTCAGAACTTAACTGTGCCTTTGAGAAATATAACGAAGGAGATAGTCAGATTGTAGAAGACGACATGGAGGATGGGAACTAGCAAGGGAGGAGTTAGTCTCGAGTCTTGCAGTGCAGCAGAAAATAGAGGCTACTTTTAGGCTGCATTGGGTGCAAAACAGCATCAAAGAAGGGCCCGAATCCTCTAGTGGTGCTGGAGCAACAAGGGAAGGCGGCACCGATGATTCAGGAAGGCAGTAGGGGCTATTTATCTCCTTATTTGTTGACAGATTGGTACAGGACGGTTCTGGTCTGTAGTGAGTGCACATGACCTGGTCAGCCTTGGTGGATGAACAACAGAATGCGGATGCAAGTGGGGCTGCGGGTGTGTCAGGCAGCATCTAAGAGCAAAAGCAGTAGTAGCAGATGAAGAAAGAGGGATCCGGGGATTAGGAGAGTAAGTAGATGATTTTTCGTATGATGATAATAGACTAATGAATAACAAGACACCATCGTAAAAAGAAGGAACGATGTCATAAGTGATTTAGTGAAGATCCATAATCCTTGACCGGCCAATGGAGATATCTAGCCTTTCTTTTGGATATGTAGTTCATGGTGAAGAAGAAAACTTCTGTTTACAAATAGGCAACCACACCACAAACATAAATAAAAATTCTCAACTATTTCAGTTAATTAAAAACGAATAGAAGCCCCTTTATATAGCCACAAACAAACTTGGCCGTGAAGAAATAAATCCAAATCAGAATCCTACTAAATAAGCCTAATAAAGTCAAAATAAACCAAACCAAAAGTATAACAAAACCCAATGTTTAAATTAGTCCCAACTGGACTAGGTGCCGAGAACTCGAATTGGACTCATGTGCCAATCTCTTCGGTTTCAAAAGTTCATCTCCTGGTGAATAAGGCGACGATACTAACTATTGAGTAAACAAACCATAGTGCTTAATGTTACACTGGTCGTTGCAATATCTGGATTTAGATATGCTTGCTAATGAACTAGATGGTACATGTTCTCATTCTCAGCAACAACATGAGCTCATCACCCAAATAATACACTGTTGTGACTTGCAACAATGTTGTCAGTCACTCATTAAGATGCACGCCACACGTGCGGGACACAGTGTGGTGCAACTGAGGCACCTCAATATGGCGCGGGGCCTTGTGCTTTTTCGAGTCGCCATGGTGCACTGAGGCGGACCCTCATGAAATCCGACAAGAAATCATATGTTTTATTTATTTTAGCCAGTGTTATAGATTTCGCTAGGCGGAATTGGTGCGGCGGAGGGACGCCTAGCGCCTAGGCGGCCCGCACAGAACTTTTTTTTTTAGAAATTTGAATTCTAATTTTTTTTTTGAGTTTTTTGAAATTTTTTGGATATTTTTTTTTAGTTTTTTGAATTTTTTTTGGTTTTTTTTTTGAAATATGATTTTTTTTTTTTTTGAAATTTGAAATTTCAAATTTCAAATTTTGAAAAAAAATCACGCCTAGCCGAACAGGCCGCCTAGGGCAGAACATGGCCGCCTAGGTGCCGAACAGGCCCGAAAAGGGCTGAACTGACGCCTATGTCAGCCGACTAGGGGGTTTTCGGTGCGTTGGGAGGCCAAACAGGTACCCAGGCGCCTTGGCGGCCGCCTAGGCCGATTTTTAGAACACTTGCAATCATAAAACTGTAACCTATTCACAACTATAATATGCCAACATATACTTTATCCTATTCTATTGACAAACAATCTCTAAAATTCTCTACTTTTTCATCTCTCTCCAACCACTTTCATTTCTCAACCTCTCCCATTTCTCGAACCCTTCTTCATCAACTTTAAGCAATTTGTTATCAGCTGATGGATTCAAATTATTTTTCCTAATTTACATTTCCCCCCGGGTTTCTTCTCCTCTTTATTTTTTACTTCTTCTCCAATTTAGTCTGTTGATTTTTCTGGATCGATGAACATCTATTGCCAAAGTCTAGTAACCTTCTAAGTTGAGTTCCTTTATTTTGAAATGTCTACTTGTAAATTACTTCAACTTTTTTTTTTTGCTTCCTCTCCAACTTCTTTCCATATTAAACCGTTTTTCGATAATGCCGCCATCAACCCTCTTGGAGTATGTCATCTCCTGTTTCCGGAAAACGACAAGCCGAGTACGTAACAACATTCTAGACTACGCGACCTACAGATACACCTGTACTCTCATTCACGGTTGTCGCATGTAAGATTCTATGATAGGGATATCAACTAAGCCAAGTAACATGTAACATAATATTGTCTCATCCACAAGTTTAACTAGGATAAGGATTTAAACATAAGTGAAAGGAGTACAAAAATCTTCTAATAGTTTACAACACATACATAATATTACATAACATAACTTTAGTTACAAAAGGAATATAGACACGACCATTTTACATCTAGATTCTACATAAGTAGTACATTCAAAAGATATACCACAACATAAGTATTCTACCATGATATTTAGCCTCATCTTCTTCGTATAATGATAAATCGGGTCCAACATTACAAGGTAACTAGACTTCAGGAGAACACATGTTTGTGAGTGTATAACAATAAGTGGTCAAAACAAAGAAAATGGTCAAGAGGAAAGCGGACATATATAATATGAATACGTGTAATGCGTGCAATAGTATTTTATGTATTTTACATAAAAAATATATATAAAGTGATGACATAACCATTATTTAACATTTCAGCATAAAAAGCCTCTGGACAAGATAATTACTCATTGTAAAGTCTCTTGATACGATTATTACTTAGTGTAAAGTCTCTTAACATGATTATTATTTGGTGCAAATTCTCTTTGACATCATGATAGCTCAGCGTACTCGGTACTCCCATAGGGAGCCTCTATGACAACATCGTAGCTCGGCATACCCCTAAAGGGGGCTGCTATGACAGCATAATAATTCGGCTTACCCCAGAAGAGTCTTTATGATAGCATAATAGCTTGGTGTAGCCCCAAATGGGGCCTCTATGACAACATGATAGCTCGGTGCAACCCATAAGGAGCCATTATGATAACATAATAGCTTGGAGTACCCTCGTAGGGAGCCTCCGGTCATATTACAAAAATAATATTACTAATGTTAACTTGTAGCTATTCTTGTATTGGTCAAAGTTAATTCTCAGGAATATAAATGATTCTGGACAAGATAATGGTAGTAGGTAATGTTAAGAATAGTTTTCAACAAATTTTGAATCATTCAAAATTATAATTTGGCACGACTCTCTAAATTGTCTCAAAATTGGATCACGTAAATACATATTTCGTGCTCTGACTTTGGAATAACTTTACTTCTGGATATTATTTTGGAATTCTACCTCATGGACATCTTTCATAACTCAGTTAAGTTTACACAAGGAAAAATTTAGGTCAACCGGGGTTACGATTTGACCTACATGACCGTTATATCAAAATGTGTAAAGTTCTGGAACAAGACATTAATTCAAAGCTAGATGTATATGTCAAACGGGGCCAGCTCATAGCTCCAATATACAAATACTGTGATATTATATAGATTCAGCTACGTCTTCGGATGATCTAAATGAATATAAAGCCATATTACTTAAAGTGTGTTGTTTACTACACAAAAACTGGCTCGAAAAATAATTGCATTGATAGGAATACGTTCAAAAAACTGCACACTTAAGGTTATTTCAACTTAGCATTCCGGACAATCCACTTATACAAAATATGTCATATCATTATATCATATACCATTGGAAATGTCTAAAAATGTTGTTTTTGAATATAAAATCAGTTTACTTGTTTGACATAATTAGGTTTACGAAAATTCACAAGTAACATATAATGTACTCAAGGAAGAAAAGAGATAAACCTACACTAGAAATTGCAAGTAACGCTTGCATAGACAAGAGAAAGAATATGATGAGTGATAAGTTGTACTTGCCTAGTATCGTGATGTGTGTCTATCAAACCAAGGCCTTGATTCGGTTCCTTGAACACGAATAGAAGATCAAGAAAGAAGCTAGCTACGTTCTCTCCTTCTCCTCCTCCTCTTCTCTTGCCGACCGCCAACCCCTTCTCTTTCTCTTTCTCTCGGGTGGGAAAGAAAATGAAGAAAAGAACAAAGGATGAATGGAATTGAAGAGAGGGGAGAAGAATGAAACGACTTTATATCATTGAGGAATAATAATGGCATGTGTCACCTAAGGGTTTAGGTGTCATAACAAGAATCAAAAGAAATTTTGTATGGTGATAAAGATGCCAACACGTATGGTGAGTTTTCATAGTTGGTATGGTCGATGAAGAGGATTAGAATGGTAATTGACTAAATTAGATTAGTATTAAATTAACCCTAATGATGGCAAATAAACAATAGCAAACATTAATAGTAGTTGCTAGAATGTGTTAGGTTAATCAGGTCAAAAAACAGACATGAAAAAGTTGTAACACGCTCAGTTATACAAATGATACGACTCGAAAAATATGTATTTAGAATTGCACTCATTGCATAGTATTTTTAAAATTTTGCATTTTTTCTATATTCTTTTCCGAATTGTGTTCTTTTAAATTATCTACACAATAGATTGTTGATTAAGATATTGGTATTTATTTTATTGTACTTTTTCTAGAGTTTTTAAAATAAATTAAAAATATGTGTTTCACTTTGGTGCAAGGTTATAAACGGCGGTAGGCGGGTGCGCGGCGGAGAGAGTCCGTCTACAGCCTAGGCGGTCGATATATTTTGAACATTTTTTTACTATTTTGCCACTGTTTTTTTGCATAATATGCATATTTTAAGGGTGCTCCATGCATAACTAAGTTGTAGAATGAAGATTTATAAAGTTTTAGTTTTGTAAAAGTGAACCATAAGCCCATAATGCTTACAAAATCTTTTTGGCCAAAATATCTTGTTAGGTATTGCTCTGCCTAGGTGACCGCCTACGCTGCCTCACCTCCGCCTATGCCGCAAACCTCCGTTGGCCGCCTATTCCACCGTCTACCGAAAAGCGGTACAGAGAGAAACTGCCTACCGCCTAGGAGCCGTTTAGGCGGCCGCCATTTAGAACACTGCTTTAGTGAGGCGCGTGCCATGTCGTATGCCTTGTGCGGTGTGTGCTATATGTACCTTGTGCCTCGTTATCCGTCTTGCACCGTGACAAAACTAACATAAGACATCTCTAAGATAGGCTACAATGGAAGGTGTAGTACACGAAGAAGGGTACCTCTAAGATGGAATTAGTGGGAACTAACTTGGGATTCCTCTAAGGTGGTGTCAGTAGCTAAGGTAGAAGCAATAGTATTAGTACTTTAAGACTCATTGTAACATATCCCTATGAAAAAAGCTGTCGACGACGATGTTGAAAGCCCTAAGATGATGAAGAGAGGTCGTAGCTGCCTATGGTAAGGTAGGGAGAACGTCTTTGATATTACTTAGCAATACCTTATCTCCAACAGAAAACTCCTACAACATGCTATGCTCATTTGCTGAAGGTATGTATTAATTCGCCCACAACCTCACTTCTATGAATCTCATAGTGTTAAATTGTGAGTAGGTTATAAAATGACTCAACATACTTATACAACTATGGTGTGTCGGTCCTAGTAGACTCACCAATGTCATAAAGGGGTCCGGATCGAGATCCGGATTGTGAATAGTAAGATTCTTGATTAAATCTATACACATTTTAATTAATGTGTATGAAGAATTAAAATATAATAGATCATGCATGATTGATAAATAGATCCATAAAACAAGTATGTTTTAGCATATATCATTCACAAAACAAGTCAACCAACTAAAAAACTATAGTTAATAGGATCCTAAAATGTTGAATATCCAAAAGTCACAATATTTGCATTGTAGACGTTTCTGATCCTTGTCCACATGTCTAATGCTTCCTATGTCACATTTTTTTTCCTCTGTCTTTCAAAACCAAAAAGAAAAGGATTAGGAAAGAGAGCACAATTTAAAAGTCACCACAAACAAAATTTCATAAATCACAACCACGTGTTTCTATCTTTCTTAAGCCGTAGAAGTCCACCGCAACAAAAGAAAACATATTCGGACAAAAACGAAGAGGTAGAATTGTCCCCCCCCCCCCCCCCCCCCCCCCCCCCCCCTCTTCAAAACCATAGTTTTGTGAAAAGAGAAAAGCATAATAGAGAGATTTGATTTAATAGAATATGAAGAGTCGCATAGAAAATTATATAACAACTTCAAATTGTAAAAAAAAAAACCCCCTCAATTTTAAAAGAAAAGTTAAAAAAATGGTCCCAAACACAAATTGGATCCACTCGGGTCGGAATCGTCGGATCCGGTCGGATCTTTAACCTGGATCGTATGATCCATGTGACTCGGGTACGATTCTTGTCCAGTATAATCCATATATGGAATTCGGATAATGAAGAGTCAAAGTGGATTGGATCGTAAGATCCTGACAATAAGGGATCCATGTATGGGATCTGGATCACAAATAGTCAAAATCAAATCGGTTCTTAAAATCCATGATCCGGATCGTAAGATCCTTTGAACAAGGAGACTCACACTTACTTATATGGGTGGCGACTATATAGACAAAAATAATACAAATGAGCAAGGATGTGTAAATGTCAGCAGGTCATCACTAAATCATCCACTTCTGGCTCATCACCAGCATCCTCGACATTAGATGTCTTTCCTTTCAAGAGGGACAATGTTACGTAATATGAACAACCCCCTTACAATTGGAACACCTGAGGCCCTTGCAATCACTACAAGGATCATCTTGTCATTTCTAACGTTTATGGTACCAAATCGAGTGCATAGCTTGTATTCATAGTCCAAACTCGTCATGCCTAACAATCAGTTGAGCCTTTGCTTCATCATGTCTTGGTTAAACGTCTGTCCTATAGGCTGTATCACTACAACATATCACGCAAATCTAGGCCAAATTCTGATACCAATTTGAATCAAGGGCACCCTAGATGGGTAAATTAAAGATAACAATCTTAGATTTGTGGAAGTCTAATTGCAATGCGACGATTAGTACTAATCTCAGGTGACCCTTGAATATCTCAAAATTAGCAATTGAATTCAATATTGAGGAACTAGGTGCGTTATAAGATGTTAGCAAATAACAAATTTTTTTAGAGACTTAAGATTTTGATTTTGAATAGGGTTGATTGTTGTTGGGGTTCATATTGGTAATTGGTTAGGAATGGGGAGTTATCTTGTATCATTTTTTTTTCTTTTAAGGCATCGGCTCGAACCCAGGACCCATCAGGGGCGGCCCGGAGGAGGGGTAGACAGGGCCTGGGCCCGGGGTCCCAAGGTCCAAGGGGCCCCAATTTTTTATATTTTTTGTATTGATTTTAACTATGATTTTTTCAACTAAGGTCCAGGGGACCTGCAACCTTCACCCTATTGCCTAGCCTAAGCATCTAAAGTCAAAAAAAGAAGAAAAAGAAAAGAAAAACAAATAGGACCGTGAACATAAAAATGAAAAAGGTAGGGAATTGGAAACGTCCGCAGCTGCGAATCCCTTTACACGAAATCGTATCTCCGAGAAAGGAAAATGTCACGATCAACATTGAATGGCTAAAAATGACGAGCAAATATGCACAAGCCAGGTATGCAAGAATATACAGTTGAAGAAGAGTCAATAAAAATTGGAACAAAGAATGTAAGTGCTCTATTGACATATATTGCCATATATATAATGTCATTTGTCATTAATCAAATATTGCATATAGTGGTTACTAAAATTTTGTTGACTCTTTAATTTCTAATTTCTTGGTATTTCTTGGTATATACATGGAATCTTAGTTATCAATGTAGATTTTGTATTTTACTAGGTTTCAAGAACCAATAGTTATCCGTGATGAAGAACTTCATATACCTCATTTGCTTAAACCTGCTAATAATAGCATCGTTATCTTCTATAATTTAAAGTCAAATTTATGAACTTCATTAATTTTTAGATCATTTTAGTTTATTTTTCCTGATTGAGATATTGTGCTAATATTATGATAGGTCTGGGTATTATTCATGGTGTGTATTGCATCGTGAATATCCTATGTTCGATTGCTTGAATGAGACATATGTTTTTAGTCGAGATCATAAACAAACACACAGATAATTTGTATTGTTTTGTGGGTTCAAATGGATGATGATTGTGCTACAAATTATACTTATTCTAAAATCTAAATCGATGATGCTACGAAGATGAGAGACTTGAAGATTTTATGTTCATAATAATGAAATACTGAATTTTCCAAAAAAAATGATACTTTATTTTTAATGTTTTTTTAACAAGGGACATAATTTTAAATTTCGCCCCGGGCATTCAAATGCTCCGGCCCGGCCCTGGGACCCATTTAACCCCTCACCAGCCACTATCACTGGGCCACCCCCTGGTGACTGCGTCATTAAACCAGACATTGATAGCAAGATCAACCTCCCTAAGGTAGAGGGCCTCGTGGTTGGTTTTCAGAATGAGGGGTATGAAATGAGATTTATCCTTTGGGAAACTAGGGTTTGGGAATATGTACACGTAATGTGTGTCAAATGAGAAAAATACAAAAAAGCTTTTTTTTTTATAGAGACATCATTGGGGAATGGAACATGTGGAGGTACATGTCAAGGTTTACAGAACTCGGTTGATACTGACCTAAAGTCGTAGTTTTGGATTTGAGATAGACCACCTTTATCAGGCTAATATTCAAAATTTTCAGTCACTTTCAGGTCTACTGCTGGACAAATTTGACAGAGTTTAGCAGAAACTTGCAGACTGGCCAAACTAACCTGAAATTGGATAGAACTTCCCACAATTCATTAAATTAGCCAAAGTTAGTGTAATTATTGAAACAATGTTGAAACTAGAATGTTTTTGCAGTATTTAAGTTTTGTATTTCTAGTGTTACTATTCTCCAAACTTTTGTCCAAAAAACTCTTGAAGATTCAAAATCCACACTGATTCTTCACCCCCTTTAGGGATGATCATGCCATTTGGACTTTGTATGGGTTTAAAGTTTAAGATTTAGTTCAAACCCTTATCCTCGTCAAAGAGAGAGAATGAGGGATATTATATTCTAGCAAGCATCTGTCCAGTTTATAAAAAGTATACAAGAGGCTCATATCCTAAAAGTAGGGAAGGCCGGTAATCTTTTGCAGATTTGATCCACAAATGCTCATCTGTCGGGTCTATTAACTTTAAGGGGGTTATGTGTTTTTTTGGTAAAATCCAAAAGAGATTTTATGATTTACGTACTTCTTAAGAGCTACACTTGCAGATGCATAATGATGAATACTGTTAATTAAATGTTTTAGAAGAAAATCGATTGGTCCATCCCTTGTATCTACCACTATCAATTTTCTTATGCTCTCAGGTTTTTCTATTGAATGCAGATGGAGCAGTATTGAGCAGCAAGTACCTCAAGTCAGTTGAATGTGTCAAAACTGGTCATAATTATGAATTTTCCAATTATTTGGTTGAGATTGGTGAGCCAAGGACACTTCCAGGAGGTACAATGATTTGACAATACAAGTGTAAATCTTTTCTTTATTTTTTCCTCTGTTAAAATATTTTGATATCTACCCGCAATGGAAGGCAGATGGTCAATATATGAAAATTTCCGACCTGAGCTAAAGAGCATACATAAAACTAGGGGGGGAAAAAATCCTTGTTGGGATTTTATTTTCGTGTAATAGACTTGATCAACAATTATTTTAATGTGCATATGATATCTGTAAGGGCCCTTTAGAACAAGTTGACGGCTGTGAAGGTGCAAGGATTGGCAATTTCATGAGTATGCAGAAAGATTGTAGCAAAACTCAATGCCCTGTGGTTTGTTAGTTCTTTCATGTTATAATATAGACCATTTTTTTACATTTTGTTGTATTTTGAACCTGTGGCTAGGTGCTATTAGGGGTGAGCATTCGGTTTATTCGGTTCAAACCGAACCGAATAACCCAAAACTGAATTGGACCGAAAACCGAATAAGCAAAACCGAAACCGAACCGAATTGGTTCATAACCGAACCGAACCGAACCGAATTAAATCGGTTCGGTTTTCGGTTTATTCGGTTTGTTTGCACTTTTTTTTGTTAATATGTATAGTAACTAAATATATCTAAATTTATTAGTGTAAACCTATAGTATATACACATATATATATTTAGTATATATCTATCGTATATATATATATATATATATATACACACACACACACATATATATAAATTTAAATTTTCTTATTCGGTTTTCGGTTTTGGACCGAAACCGAAACCCAAATCCGAAACCGAAACCGAATAAAAAAAATTAGTATTTTCAAAACCGAAACCGAACCGAATTTTTTTAAAACCGAATCGAATCTCTTATTCGGTTCGGTTCAGTTCGGTTTTCGGTCCAAAACCGAATAATGCTCACCCCTAGGTGCTATTTCTTCCCTGGTAGTCTTTTTGTGCAACACAACATTTATTTTGCTGATGTGTGTGAAGAGGATCATTATAATTAGGTTACATGTTAAATCTCAGATCATGGCAGACTCATAGTCTAAATAATAATGCAATATATTATACAAGTACTTTTCTTGTCTATTCTTAAAAAAACATAACTAATTTGACACCTATGTGAAGCAGATATCAAAAAGGAACATTCAGAACAAGTTGCAGACTGTAGCAGGTCCGATGATGCAAGGTCCAGAGATCTTCATGACAAGCAAATACATGATGGTTTGTGCTATCTTTATTGTCATTTCTGCTATGTTGTATGGAGTAACAAAAATGTCAAAATGAATACTATCTACCAAGAATCTGCAAAAAATGTTCTAATGGACTCTTTCACTTTCTTGATTGGACTCCGAATGATCTCTTTCCAATAGCAGTTGATACTGTAATGTAATGGAGTGATATAGTAACAATGCACATCCTATTGTTCAAAATTGTGTGCATGCAGGGAAGGTGATCGACCAACCGGTTCGCCCCTAGTTAATATATTCAAGTATTTACAGTTACATGTGAAAATAACTTCACAGTTCTCCAATTTTACCCTGAGGTTTCAATTATAGTTCCCTGAAAACATCAATTAATAACAGCTTCAATGGAAAAGTTCCTCAGTTGTGGTAGAGATTTTCATTAGCAGATCAAAAGTCATAGTGGAGACATAACCCCTTCAGCACAAATATATGAGTGGGAGTACAGACCTAATTCTTGTGACATTAGAATCAACACTCACAATATGTTCTTATATGATCATTTTATGTCGCAAGACCCTGCAGAATCCAAAGATGGAAAAAGGATTGACCATCCAGCAGTCTGTTAGGTGCAGAAACTGACTTGTTCAGGAATGTAATTTATTTATTTCGTGGCTCAGTTAGTCCCTGTACATATCCTTCTGTTCATTTCCTAACTTCAGGTTTTAATGGACATCAGATAATCTATGTAGTGTTCTAGTAGATCTAATTTTAAATGGCTAAGTCGGAATACTTTCAACTAGTGAATGAATAATCTGTCCTTTTTGGTGCTTTAAAATGTAACTATTTCATTCTTGAATGAAATAATCCATTTGTCTGTATACACTTTCTAGCATGCATTATAAGGTGCTCGTATGGAAATGATGGAGTTGGGAGTCTTATAGCCATTTTTTTAACACACAGGAGCTGGACTATGAGCCTGTTTCCTATATAGATATAAGTTCTACAGAGTTCAAACAATTACAAAAACAAAGTTCATGCCTTGTCAAAAGTTAAGACTAACTAAGCTAAACTACTGATGGTCTCCTGGAGAAGGCTCTCAAGCAATTCTAGTATCAGTCTGATCTGCTTCTGCATCTTGGAATCATCATCTTCTGCCCAACAATTAATCAAGTTTCCAATTCCCTTGGAGCAACCAATGAGCCATTTCAATCTGAAGATGATACAAAATATAGGAACACCAAGATAAGTAGTTCACTTAATACAAAAAATAAGCAATAAAAACTGGTGTTTATCAGTATCAACAGACAAAATCACAACAAGAGAAAGAAATCAATGATAAATAGTTTCATGTTTGAAGATATGGGTCATACATAAAAGTAAATTTTGAACATGTACATTACATCTAAGCATGGGTATCAGTCATTTAAGTTCAGTTAAAGAATAATACTTATTTTTGACCTGGGCTTCATAATACTGACCGAAGACAAGCTAGTAGAGAGGGATGGTAAATAACTTGAAGTATTTTTCACTTTGTCATAAAAAAAATCTACTATTCCATTCTTACTTACATTGAAGAGTCTTATAGCCAGATAGTATATGCAGTTGAATATTGATACTTGAATGCATGTTATTATCGTACTTACATTAGAGCTTCCTCCTTTTCGTGTAGAATGGAGTGCTTTGTACACCACACAAATATCACAGAAAGTGAAGAAATATCATGATGGCATCTTACGACTTGCCAATTGTGGTTTACATACAAATCAGGTTAGTTGATGCCTTTTTATTATTCTTATTAGAAGTGATCTCTACCAACGTTTTAAACCGACATCAATACCCTCGGTTTGTTTTGGAGGGTCTGAATCCACCAAACCAACCAAAACTGATGATTAACCCACCCCCACCCCACCCGTTAGGTGCAGAAACTGACTTGTTCATGGTTTAGTTAGTCCCTGTACAAATCTAATAGAACACTACATAGAATACCATTAAACCTGAAAGTTTACTGAACCAAGTCTTTTGAACCTTGCTCTCTATATGTGTCGTTTTTTATACGTGTAAATATTTGATCCTCGTGTCTAGCAATTCCTTGAGGTAGGCACCTTTGTTAGCATACATGGGCATAGGTTAAATACAACCTTTGAGCCAGACGGTAAATAGCGATCCTTCTCAAACCATTAAGGCGATTTGATATTTCATTTTTTATTACAATTATAAAGTAAGGAGAAGTATTATCTATGATGCAAATACACGATTAGCTACTAGAAAATTTAGTTCATTTGATTAAATGCATTCTAGAAATTTTAGTTCACTTCAATTTTTGTGTACAACTATCATTTCCTCGGAAACCTTATAGAGGACAAAATTATGAACTGTTGTTTGTTCTCCAAACATCTTTTGCAGTCCATTTTTCGGCAAACTAATTTTTTTGTTGCCAATCACGTTGGGAAGGTCTTTGTATGGTCTTTTATCCCATAGAGTGCTTGTTGCAGTGGATTTTTTGACCATTCACCTTCTCAGACTCTTATTGTAGTCCTTTTGGAATTCTGAAGGGTACTGGAGTCTGGAAGCGGCCCTTTGTTATTTGTTCCTAAATTACATGACCAATATGGTAGGGCTTTTTTGCCCTAGTATTTTCTATGTTCATGTTAAGCCTTTCCTTAAGTTGAATCATGTGGAAGGATAACACACACGGAAAAGAAGAAATAACTAGGGTTGAGTAGATCTAGCTATGTTGTAAAAATCCTACGTTGCACGGACATGGTGAAACTATACAGAATTATACAGAACATTGGAATATGGCTTTCCTTGCTCTCTAGCTAAAATTTGACGCACTTATATCTGAGAAAATCAGTCGAAAGTAAAAAAGATTTTTGAGATTGTGGATCACCTAAATCATCATAACGGATAGAAATCTCTTTAGGTGACCTATTGACATTACAAGTGTTAAATCATTGCTGTCAGCTGAACATATGTTAATAGTGATGTATGAACTTATGTGAAACATGCCTGTTTGTTCAAGAAATTTGGCATTGTTTCTTTGCCTTTCAACTTTGCCAATTTACATTCTCTCAGGTTACTTTATTGAATGAAGATGGGGTAGTACTTAGCAGCAAGTATCTCAAGTTAGTTGAATGTGTGGATAGTGGACGTACATGTGAATTCCCTAACTATCTGGTTCAAATTTGTGAAAGAAGGAATCCTACTAGAGGTAACTTTCTTCCTTGAAACTTTTACATTAGTTGTGGCTAGAATATTTGAGGAATTTCATTAACTGTATTATTTGAGAAAATTTTACTGGCTATCTCCATATTTCACAAGTTCTTTTATATACTTGAAAGGTACCTGTTACGTTATCGCTCTTCCTTATTTGCTTATATAGTTTGTGGCGGAAGTCCATCACTTTATAGTTTATACTTGAATGATATATGATCGGTGTTGCCTGTTGATCCAGATTGCATGACTAATATTTTTTGTGGTCAGATGATACTACTAAACCCCTCCTAGAACAAGTTGCGGGGTCTAGAAGTATAAGCAGTGGCAAGCTAACTAGCAGGAGGAAAAACTGTGTTGATAAGACATTGCCCAAAGGTATGCTCACTCTTTACTTTAACGATATTTTCAAAACTTGTGATTTCTCAGGATGTGGTTCGCATGCATAATTTTGTCAATATTTCACCTATACATGGCCTTGTGCAATTTCATCTCCAGCAACTCCATTATGTGGTTAAATGCTATAATTGTATCAAGTATAATCCTGATCAATTTAACTGTTCAACAGATATCCATGTGAGTTACTCAGAACAGGTTGGAAGCAGAAGCATATCTGATGGCCAGTTCACCACTCTTAAGAGGCCAATACGTGATGGTTTGTCTGTCCTTACTGGATGTTATCCTTATTGGCAATGCCACCGTTCAAAATTTTGTTTATTTTAGTTCAAAATTTTGTTTATTTTAATGCACGTGATTGTGTTTGGACTTGTTTACCTTCTTTTTCAATGCGTAGGAGTTCACCAGCTCTGAGTTTGTGTACTGCAACACTGTTAGATGCTCTAGTTTTCTGATTGATCTGGTTTGCCAAATATGATCATTGATTTCCTAGTTTCTTTTCTGGGCTTAAAGGGTTCAGAATGAACAGTTTGGTTGTGTTATGTTTACATCGTTATCTGCACCATTACCTACAGGCTACGGCCCTTTCCACTGCTGGGAACACTTTGGATCTAGTTTTTTGAAAGATCCGATGTGCCAAATCTCACGTTCTTCCTGTTCCTTTTTCAGCATCCCAGATTTTGTCCACCCTTAGAAGGCCATCTCAGGGCCTTGCTTGTGACAGGCCATCGCGGGATGCCCTCATATCCAACTCTTCATATTTGATCCCATTGAATGTAGAGAATAACAGCAACGTGGCAGAGCCCAACGTGCCAGTGACAACAAATTCAGGGCCAATTATGGATGACAACCCTAAAGGTGACTCGCCAGTGACAACAAATTCAGGGCAAGTTATCGATGACAACCCTAAAGGTGACTTGCCAGGACTTGATTTCGGAGGTGCTTATCTGATTACTACCTCTAAAGCTTCCTGCTTGAAATCCAAAGATGCATGTGAGACTTCTACTTGCGCCAATGCAATTGTGGCAGGCAATGGTCACCAATGTACATCACCATCGAGTAAACATTCCATTTCGTCTACACAGCTTCCTTGGTAAGTTCCAATTTAAGTTTAACATGGACTAGACTCCGATTCTTTCAACAGGCATAGTGCTGATGCATAGGTACTTCATAGGAAAACTTCCATAAAGAGATGTTCACATACACAAACCCACGATCGTAAGGTGCACCTATATACTGATACCAGAAGCACAAACTTCTACCTCTGTATGATGATCATTGATGGAAGATTGATAACACATTCTTCATTTTACATTTGCCATTGTTGTTACATAGAAGTTTATTTGTGTTGGCTAGGCTGTTCTGCATGGTGGTTAGGCAAGGTTTTGTCTAGCGTACAGGTAAAGGATGAATTAAATTAGGGTAATGAGGCTTTGGTCAGGTGAGAATTGTGTGATGGTTTTCATGCTTCTTTTGCTCAGCAATAGGTCTTTCATGCTATTTGTTGGTTTAAGCTGGGAAGTGCATTTAACACAAACACATTGGCGTAGGGAACCAAGGCTGACACTGCCTTTAAAAGGCGTAAGGCGCAAGCACTAGGGTCCTCTGGAGCCTACTTGCAAGGCGAGGTGTGGGCTTTAACAAAGTGAGACACATTTTAGAATTTCTTTTAACAATAAAGTTTCAAATAAACAAACTCACTATATCTAATCAATTCTTAATAACACTGTTAAAATGGTAAAACGGGAGTCCATAAGATCTAAAGGGAAAAAGAGAGGTTAATGTGCCTCATGCCTTTCGTATGCCTCAAAAAAATGTGTGAGGTGTGCCTAGGTGAATGAACCTCACCGCCTCAGGCACGCACGCATCTTGCGGCTTTTCAAAACAGTAGATTGACAGGGTTGGTTCAAGGATTTATGATTGTCCAGAATACAGGAGTTCTAAAGGACATGTCAATAATTTGCTTGCATTAACAGCCTACTGCTGGAGTGATCTCTACACTTGTGCTGAGACAATGCTCCTCCACTAATGTAGTGAACATGTGCAAGGACCTGCAGGCATGTACAAGTATTTTGACGCAAATGCACTTTGTGAGGAGGTATTGTTGAAGGATCCATGTCCACTCAATTACAAATTTACAATGTTGTAAAAGTCGCTAGGTGGGAGTCGGTGGGCACCGGGCACCTAGCCCCGCTTAGGTGCCGCCTAATTCTAGGTGGTCCACAAAAAAAGTGGTCCAAAGGAAAAAGAAAATATGTTGAAAATTGTCCATAAACCCTAAATAACTTGGTTGTCGGGCGTCGAACGGACACTGGCGCCGACTAAACCCGATTTTTAGAACAATCTTCAATTATATGACCTAATATATTATTTAATCAAGAAGATACATTCATTATGTCAATCTCAACTTTGTACCATCCAACGACGACAACAACAAAGCCTTTAACCCAAATTTTTGGGTCGACTATTGGACCCTTTACTAACATTCGGCTATATTGAGGGCCATGTCCTTCGTAACACTAACAAAACCAATATCGTACTTTAAAACTTCAATCTATGTTTGTTTGGGTCTAGATCCAGTCTTAGCATTTTCTTTACCAACCATCTTATTGCTCCTCTTTACCATAGCATTTATTGGTTTGCATTGCATATGTCCAAACCATTTGAGATTATTTTCTCTCATCTTGTCCTCAATTGATGTCACCTCTAACTTCACACGTATACACTAATTTCTTTATCATGTCTTTTAATGTATTGCTACTCAACCATCTTAGCATTCTTCAATTGGTGAACATGTTTCTTTAATTGCCGAACACTTTGATCCATAAAGCCTGGTTGATCTTACAACATTCTTATAGTATTTTTTTTAACTTCAAAGGTATTTTATGATCACAAAGTATTATAGAAACACTCTATTTCAACCATTATGTTTTAATTCTATGTATGAAATCATTCTCAATCTCTCTATCATGATGAATAACTGATCTAAAATATCGAAAACTATCACTTATACGTATCTCTTGTTCATTTATTTGTATTTATACTCGTTTCTCTTCAACTTCTAGTTGAAGTTACATTTTTGTACTATGGTTTCTTCCTACTAATTTTGAAACCCTTAAATTTGAAGTTTTTATCTGCACTTCTATATTAGCATCTAACCGTTCTCTACTCTCATGGACCAACACAATCTCGTCAGCAAATATCATATACCATGGAATTTCCTCCTGAATATGCCTAGTAATTTCATCTATAACTAGTGCAAAATGTAAGGGTTTAATGTTGACCCTTGATGTAAGCCAACAATAATAAAAAATAATTTCCATTGGTTCCAATGGTTCGCACGACCGTCTGAACCCTATTATATAAATCCTTAATAGTCAATATAGCAACTAGGAACTTGGTTCTTCTCGAAAGTCCACCATCTTAACTCTATTATAAGTTTCCTTTAAGTCAATAGAAATCATTTGTAAATCCTTTTTTTTTCCTCTACATAGTTTCAATAATTCTAATGAGTCTTCCATAAAAGATCTTTCTGACATATGACCAAATTCATTATTTGAAATTCTACTTTCTTTTTTATCTTTGTTCAATTACTCTCTTCCATAGTTTCATGATACGGCTTATAAGATTAATTCTTCGATAGTTATTGCAATTTTTCTCTCCCTTATTTTTATATGTGTACTATAATACTAGTTCTTTATTCATCAAACATCATTTTAGTCCTCAGGATTCTGTTAAATAAATTAGTAGGCCATATCCATCCTTTCTTTCCTAACCAATTCCAAACCTCAATAGCAATATTATCAGGTCCTATCGTTTTTCCTTTTTTAATTCTGTAAATCATCCTTAACTTCAGAGATTTTTTATTCTAGCATGGGAACCGGGCTTGCTGCATTACATCTAAATAACTCCTTTCTAGCATGTTAAGCTTGAGAATCGGAGAAGAATTTGGGCTAATTGCTTGGCCTGAGTTTCAATCCAACTTTGAGGAGTGGCTCTTTGATGGTCCTTACTCTTTGGAATATATATTGCATAAAAACTATGTTTCTTTGATACAAACACATCACAAACTTCAAAAAGTAGGATATGACACTATGGTTGGAACACGATAGAAGTTTTCTCCCATATTTCATTAATGTAATTAACAAAATGGCGACTTACAAGAATAACTCCCAAATAAAACAAAACAAAAAACAACACAAAAACTTTAACAAATCAAGTGGCACAAGCCACAGAACATGCCTTGCTAGTTTGATACCACCGGCCACATCTTGAGTTTTTTCTTGTTCCGACGGCGACGCATCTCGCTGCTCTCACAGCAACCATTGTCCCCTGATGCATCTCGCAGTTCCTTTCATTGTCCTGGCGAATATTGCAGAACGCATGCCATCCCTTTGCATCTCATTCTCAAGGCACATCTTACCTTCCTTGCCATATCTTGGGAACTTGCGCATCTAGTGGCAGCCATTGCTGTCCCAACTCATCCTATGACACTCGTTGCCTTGAGATTTGTTAGGGCAACGACGAGTGCCGCACAATGTGTGGGCAGGATGACACTTTGCCATCCTGGCACATCTGATCAATCGTTTCAAATTCTCCAGAATGCTACAACAATCGAAGCAAATGTATGTGTACACATCTCGTGTCTTTGTAACACCGACCATATCTCTGCCATCACGGGTGCTCGCTGCAACTCCACCCCATTGTCAGAGCTAGTTATGTTCCTTCAGGATGACTGGCTCTGTTATCTTTTTGGAGAAGGTTATCTTGAACGATGATAAACGAATACTGAGTTTCTGGATCTTGATTAATAAATGAGAGATTTAAATATGCAGTTGTATATAACTGAAAACGGAAGTATATGACAGGAAAGGGCAAAAAGTGATTTTATTAAGGGATGAAGAAGGTAAATTTGTTTATTAGAAAAATAATGAACTATGATAAAAAAAGCTTCATAATTAACATCTTTCAGCCATTATTACTTTCATCTTCCCACTAGCAAGGACTTTGTTCTTCTCTACATCATTAATATGCCTCAGGTACAGTAAGTAGTGTTCTAAAATCTCGGATAGGTAGGGAACTATATCCGAACATCCTTGAAGTATCACAGCATCTTTATATTTACCGCATATCATATATCCATTGGCACCTCCATTGAAGTATCCCTACAACATAGAATGACAGTTACGTGCCATTTTTGGATGATATTTTGCAACACATGATGATATTTTTGGTAGATTTGCAAACTTATAAATCTACCATGAGGCTTGGCCAACAAATTTTGGCTAAAAGTCAACCCTAGGTTTACCTTCGAAGTTGTTATCAATCAATGTATGTGGCCTAATTCTCTGTTTGAACTGAGGTTTGCTGCAAAAGTTATTATGAGGTTCTATGTCAGGATCCTTCCTCAACTTTATTTTGAAATCAAGATAGATCACTTAGTGTGTGTTTCATAATAGAATTCAAAATCATTATCTTGTCAACAAAATTGGTAGGATGCATATGCAAAGTATTGAAATCCCTTAAATCATGGAATTGTATATTTTACTTTAACATTTTCAAGATTAATGGTCTAGTTACTACAATTGCAAGGATAATTCATTTGGTATGTAACAACTGAATCGTAATATTGTGTTTTCTTATAAAAGTTGAATCACAAAATAAAACATATATCACGGTACTCAACCATAATGGTCCAATTTCCCCCTTAAATTGCTTTCTAGTTTCTTGAATTGTGTAGATACGTAAAAAGATGAAGTTTGCATCCATGAGTTCTCATTGTCGTAGATCTGACGTATAGAAGAAAAATATGGCAATGACATGAGGAACTAGTTTCCAATATTAGGGATCAACTTGCATATGGAAATGGGAACTGAACTTTGGTTGGTTGAGGGGCAATTGAAGCATGGTGTGCTGCTAGCAAGATAATAGATGTGACAATCTGTATCTTCACAATAGAAGAAGACGGTACCATCTAGTGAAGTTGTGTTATACTACAACTATGATGGTAGTATGGTACTGTCCTCCAAGGTTATTGGGAGAGTGCATTATATCATTCCTTGTATCTGAATCTGCTGTTCTCTCTTTCTGCCTATTCCTGCTGTAGACAAAACAGTAAAAATTAAACTACAATTATAAATATGAAGGATCAAAAGCAGAAAGTCACTAAAACTTTCCACACTGTGAAAGGCATTTCGAGGAATTCAACCAGTAGTCTTTTTCAGGTTTTAATGGAGACTTGGAGTATAAATTGCAACTGACAAAGAAAGAGGGAAGTAATGAAAAATGAAGCACAGACATCATTTATGGGGGGTGCATATCAGTATTGGATACGTGTCAGACACTCCAATACTTTGTTTATATGTAGCGTACACCTTTTTATGTATCCTACTTTTATTGCACGAATTGTAGTATCAGAAAACTTACCCAAGATGTACCTATTGGCTATCAGAGGCTTTTCAAGAAAATCCCCTTTTGTACACCAGCCCAAGAATATACTTTGGTACTTTCTACTAAATTATTGTCTTGGCTTTTGCCTCATGAACTACCCTCATATTCTCAGGCAATAGCTTATTGTGTTGTTGTCTTATTTTATCACCCTTGATATGTTTTTAATGAAGATGATATTTTTAACAAAATTGTTCAGAAGAACTAATAAAAAGATATTTTGTGATGGATCTTCAAGGGGACCACATGACAAAATGATTGAAATTACAGCTCAAGGAAAGTCTTTCCATTATTCACCAGATGGAGAGCAACATCGTGCTGATTCCAGCAGTCCAATGAAGGGGGATTTCAGCCCAGATGGAAACCAAAGTCTTTCTGGTGACCTATTTGTTTATTATATTCTCGTTTTAGTTGGCTAATTTGTTTTGCATACTCCAGTTACATATAAACGTTTAGTTCCCTCTTATGTCGAGCAGATCAGATAAAGACCTTACAAGAGGAATGGACCACTTTGGCACATCGAGTGTCAACAATTGGGAACTCGAGAAGTTCAATCAGGTTTAAGAACTTAAAAAACCTGCCCCTACTTTTATGGTAGAAACAATCTACTCACTTGGTTACTCCAACCCACTTCTTTCTTCTGTTCCTAGCTTTTTTGATATTGTTGGCCATCACTGCATGAATGCCTCCTTATGGCAAACCTTATCATCTACCACTATAGCGGAATTTTTTGTTACTGCTCCTTGGATGCACCAGCCTTCTGCTTATTTTTTCGGAAAGCAGTAAGAAAAGCTGTTTGATAACAGCTGCTTCTGATTATTTTATTTATAAGCTATTTCAACTTTTTGGGCAGCTGCTGAGAGCGGGGGAGGCTGCTTTCAAAAGCTGCTTCAGCTCTGAAAAGCAGCAGCAATTCCAAACCAGGCCTAAATGTGGCCAACATTAGGATTAAGAATAGAGGCCTCATACCGTTATCTTGCCATATAGGGTCTAGGCAAGCTGCACTCTTGTCTATATGCTTCAGCATATTCCCATTTCCCAGCCAGTCATGAAATGGTCTCCTCTTCCGAGAGAGGTGCTTCATGCTGATTCCATTTTTTTTACAGAAAAAGTTTTGGATGTTGAAAATGATATGATGGATAATGATGCTACACAATGTTAACTTCTACATGGTAGTTTATCTAAATTTTTAGTTTGTAACTCATTCCTATATGATGCTTTATGCAGATTTCCGCAGGATAACACGCAAGCAGATGAAATCTTGTTATCTGCAACGCCACCTTGTCTGTTAAAAGACTCCCCTTCTTGTTTGGCTACAGAATCTAAATCTGGATACAATCATTCAGAGCTGGTGCTGTCAAAAGACTGCTTGAACGTTGACAACTTCCCTACTTTTGATCTGGGCTTTGAGTGACTTCTACTTGATCATCCTTGAAGCACAGAGGACCTATTCTCAATGTAATCACTTACGGCCACATGAATCTATAGACAAATTAGTGTAGAATGAATGGTACTTGAGCCACATTAATGAAAATGGTGGCAATGAGAAGAATGCTAACCCAGTAACCAAAGTAGCTTGTTACTTATCATGAAATACCATTTTACAGCGATTTACTGTTTTTTTAGAATTGTAATCAGTCGAGATCTAATAGCCTGTGGAAGTGAATCAGTTTCTTATTCATGATTTCCAAGGGAAAAATTCTTTTTTGTATGCTGATAGTTGAGAAAGTAGAAGAAAACTGTAGGATATGTACACACTCGATCAGGTCTTGAAAGGAAAAACTACTTGTGAACCAGAATGAATTACTGCTAGCTATAATGAGTTATATTTACGTACCTAGGCCTCGTTTGGTTCGCGGAATGGAAGGAAAAGGAAATCAATTCTTTGTCATTTTCTTTCATTTGGGAAACTTTAGTTTCTATTGATTTTCTTTTCCGATGTTTGGCAATGTTAAGGAATTTGGAAAGGAAAGTGAATACTTCAATGTGGGAAAGTGATTTCTTGTTTGGATGGATGGAATCACTTTCTTCCCTAATTTTTCTTCCATTGGAAATTACTTTCTTTTTCTCCTCAATTCCTTTGGCACCCAAACATAAGAAAGTAATTACTTTCATTTTCCAACCCGAAGATTCTGCGAACCAAACGTGGCCGAAGTACAAAGATGAAGGATTAGGTGACAGGCTGATAGAATTTGCCACATGTCTATTGTAATTTCCAAGGTCTGTGATTTGGTGCAACCATTATAATTTTATTTTATTTTATATTATTTTTTTACACTTCATTGTTCGTACTCGACTATGTTGAGTCTCTGAATCTCTCTGGTAGCCACATGGAAAGTGACCAAGTTGTCTGTGTGTCGAGAGGCAGAAACTGGTGTTTTGGAAAGAGCAGTACTATAATTACAATCAAATGGGTTATATTCATTTATAACTGTGTATGTGACTATTGCTAATTTGATCTCTTTTTTCATGTAAAGTAGGGAAAATGATGAGTCAATTGTCAACCGTCACGTATGCGCTTGTAAATGGTACATATTTGATTGTAAATTTAGCATTTTTGTTTTGGAAAATGCTTCTAATAAAATTTTGCGAAGTACCCATGACGAGGCTTATTGTGATTTATACATGGTGTCAAAATATCTTTTACCATTTGACAATAGCAGAAATATTGCCAAATAATAAACAAAATAGATACCGGCAACTTCTTGACTTTTCTTTTTACACATACTAGCATATATGCATGAGTGTTGTACGTATTTATTATTAGAAAGATTAAAAGGCACTTGTAATCAAAATTTGTTCATTTTTTAATGAATGAATAATAGTAAACAAAGTTCATTTCAATACCTCATTTTTGGATATTCAATGCAAGAGATGTTATAATTAGGAATATGAAATGACAACTCTTGTATTTACCTAGAAACCCCTATTAATTTTAATTAATTTTTTTTTTATTAGTAGATAGAATAAAGGTGTTTTTGGAAAAAAAAAATTACGGTGAAGCCTACTTTTGTTATTATATAGTAGGATAGATTAACTACTTGAGTCAATGTACTACATTAACGAACTTCCCTAGCTGAGAGTTTCGAAGGGTCCACCACGTAAAACCCAAGAACAAAATCATCTATTGTAATTTTACTGTGATAGAAATTTAGTCTTATTAGTTACTAGTAGGTGAGATGTTTTTTTTTTTTCAAGGGCCACATCTGTTGCTGCCACAGATCCTTAGCACTTTAATTCATGACAAGCCAACTCCCAATGCATCCATTTCAAATACAGTCGATAAGCACTTACTTTGGTGGCTGAGATGATGGTGTCTTAATTAAGTCATATTGTAACATAGCAATTGAAAGTTGGATGAAGCCCATTGGTTTTGTGTCATTATCACAAATATATAGTGGCCCACTAAACAGGGTGACTCTTCTTTTTGTTACAAAAAATTGACAAGAAGAAACCATAAGGTTATAATAATAGCTTATGCGAAGGCCGAAATTTAATATTTCCAAGCATATATATATATATATATATATATATATATATATATATATATATATTATTTTTTTTGAAGCAATGGGTACTTGTGGTGAACTCGTGTCCACTGAGACTCGAACTCCCGACCACTTGGGCCGCATGCATCTCTCTTAACCACTAGGCTAGAGGTCATTTGCATATATATATATATATATATATATATATATATATATATATATATATATATATATATATATATATATATATGCTCAGGACCTCTAGTGGTTAGAGTGGGACTTATCTCTTTTAAAGGTTACAGGTTCGAGCAACAGGAGAAACACATTTAATTTTCTGTGGATGAATTAATATGAGGGTAATCAGAAAGCAAGGGCGGCCCGGAGGAGTGGCAGACAGGGCTTGCGCCCTGGGCCCAAATTCCAAGGGGCCCCCAAATTTTTTTAAAGTTAGTAATAGTAATAAATAATAAAACATTGTTACTTTAGTTTCTTCTTCAAATTCCAATGTCCGAAGAAAATTATTATAGCAATTCAACAAATAGGACATGGCATATGTGAATTTGATAGTCGTCCGACTCTTTAATTTCAAAGAAAAAATTAGTCTTCCCATCGCTTCAGATTTTTTTTAGCATTTCAGAGAAAAAAAAAAGTTCTTCACGTTGCTTCTGATTCCAGGTGATCAACAATTAGTTTTTTTTAATTGTTCATTTTAATTCTCTCTTCATTCTCTCTTTTGCTTATAATTGAAACACACAATTTCTAATTTTCTTCAATTTCTTCTCCTATAATTCTTCACAAGGATTCCGCAATGTAAGACTACGCGAATAAGGCCACGACGGCAGACAAGCTTGCAGAACTCTCTCTCTCTCTCTCTCTCTCTCTCCCCCTCCCCGGCCTCTGCTTGAGCCTTGACCCGAAGAGGAGACGAAAAGGTGAGATAGAGGTATCAATGTGAACATGATATTTTAGCAAGTCTTTCATTTTGAGAATTGAAATATTTTGTAACTTTTGTTCCTCATGATGTTGGCTTCATTATGTTTTCTGAGTTTCCTATGTTGTTAATGATTGAGAACAATATCTCTTTGCCCCCGTCTTTTCAATGAGGGGTTCTATTGATGTAGTTTATTTTTTGAAAGTTCGAAGTTATATTTACATATAATGTACTTTGCACAGACGCAAGCACATGCTTGAAGTTTTGCATCTTTTAAAAATTAGGATACATATTGTTTGTATTAGATCTTCGATCTTCCTTCGTAATCTCTCTATTTATGCACATTTTATAGTAACTAAGTTTCAATCAGCTTCCGTAGTATATTTAGCTCACTACGTATTGTGAGTTATAATTGATCCCACGTTGGTGTTGAATACCGATGAGTTGATGGCGATGATCAGTCATTTCGTTTATCTTTGCACTTAAGATTTCACACTTAAAATTATACGTTGTTCCTAGTATTGAATATCTTTTCGTAATCTTTGCACTTAAGATTTCACAATGATTTGGTTTTCAAACTAAAATATTTGTAACTTTTGTTTTTCCTGTTTTTGGCTCTCTTTTTTTATATGTTTCTTGAGTTTCTATGTTATTGATAAATTAGGAAAACAAGTCCATATATCTCAATCTTGGTACTGGAAAAACATAAACAAAAAATGTTAAATAACATATTGCATTGGAGATTTTTTTTTTAACTACAAAAGAGTATTGTCATTTGCCAGAATATATTTCTGATACAAAATTTAAGGTTAGCTGGCATGTATCAGGTCTCAGTTTAAAAGGATTCACTTTGATTTATTGTATCATGCAAAAAAAAAAATGATACTTTATTTTCCTTTTTTTTTGAAGAAGGGGCATCATTTTGTATTTCGTCCCGAGCATCAAAATGTTTCGGGCCGGCCCTGTCAGAAAGCAGGTTGGTTGTCGGTGCGCCGCAGGTGCGGGCTTTCGGACTAAAATATGACATTCGGACCGAATTTGTATATATATATATATATATATATATATATATATATATATATATATATATATATATATATATATATTCTCTCTCTCTGTGTGTGTGTATATATATATATATACACACACACACAGAGAGAGAATATATATATATATATATATATATATATATATAGAGAGAGAGAGAGAGAGAAAATATATATATATAGAGAGAGAAAAAATAAGGGAGGTGAGGTGCCATCTCTGTTGGAATTATTCAATAATTAAGGGGCCACACTTGTAAAATTAATTGTGTTTGGGCTATCTAAATAATTAAGCCAAATTAACGTGGTCTATTTGAAAATTGGCTTAAGGGTATAATTGTCATGGAATTAATGTGTAGATACCGGAGATAATTCTAATTTGATGAGGGGCCAAATTAGAAATATCAACACATATATAAATATGTGTATTCATTAGGGTTATGGTCCCCAACTGTCACCCTCACTTTTTCCAGTTAGGGATAAAATGGTATTTTTTCATTTTTTTAATATTTTTGGAAATTTTATTTCATGAATATTATTATTTAATTATTATAGGAG